>MU280178.1:1388239-1774243 GCA_022385635.1 Xylaria scruposa
GAGCCAACCAGAAGGAGGACCAGCGAAAGACATCTGACATAAGCGGAATTCTAGAGAGATGATTCGTGGAGAGACTCGTATCTCGACATAGAATCAGTGACCAATACTCCTCGGGTAACACAGTTAAAGCGGCGAAAATGGTATGTAGTAGTAGTATACAGAAAAGGATGTGGTGAAGCTTGAGGTGAAGCGCGTATCTAAGGTGGGCAGCCTACCACGCGCCGCTATTTGCTATGACCACCTAACCAAAAAAGCGCCGCTTTTGGCTACACTTAGCACCTGACAGCAGCTGCACAGACTGCTACGCACCCATGGCGTCACTCCCTACAGCTAATTACCTAGGTACCTAGGTGCATTTATAATGCAGCTTTGAACTTTTGAGGAAAAGTCAAATTCTAATTCTACTCTTTTTAGAAGGCGAGCTGATGCGTATCTGGGGCTGGACGATCACTCTCTTCATCGGCATGCATCTTGCTTAGAAATCAGTCGCATAGAGTACCCTGCTTCTCACGATGGATGCTAAACGAGCTGGAGAGCAAGAGACGCTTGTCTCTGCTCTCGAAAGGATTGGTACAAAAGCATTCCATCCGACAGCTGATGCGCAGTCTCGTGGTGATGGCCAGAAAGAATTTGGAGCTGTTATATCGAGGTGGGTAGACGTGATCAATGAATTCATGGTCCAGTTTCTGAACTCGTCGAAGGACAGGTACTCTGGCGCTGATGTCTGCGTTGAACGCTCTGATAAAGCCGGGCCGTGTACCAGATTGGCTTCGTGTTCGCTTCATGGATATTCTCACGTTGTTGCCCCAAAGACCTGACGGTGTTCGAGCAACCTTGGAATTCGTCTTTTCGGTTCATCCGTCAAGCACAGCCGGTGTATCAGAGGCTGCCACCCCTCAAAAGCAAGGCGCTAACATTACCATGGAAGCACTGAAAATGGCATCAACTCTTCTATCCGTCCCCCCCGCTTCCGTAAAACCTGAGATCTGGTTTCCTGGCATTGCGCCTCAGCTTCTTACTCTCCTGGACGGTAACGATGGCCCTGATCTTGCTAAAGTCGCCGCGTATGTTATAGGCTTCGGTGTCTTGGGTAGGAAGCAATTTGGCGCTCCTGGTATGATGGCTATACGAATCATTGCATGTTCTGTCTGCTAATGTCGACCTTTTGCTAAGGAACTCCCGGTTGGAGAGCATTTGCCGAGCCGATGTTGGCTTGCATCAATCCATCCTTATCTTCTCAAGAGACTCCAGCTGAACCTTTGGTTTTCAGTGCTGGTCTTGATGAAGTGGTCGACCTTCGAAAACGCACAATTCTAGTTCGGGCTGATGCACTCCATGTTGCATTAAAACGCTTATCTTCCTTACTAAACTCACATCCAAACCCAGGGTTGACCAAGAGATTGCTTAGCCCACTACTCCTGCCTCTATGGGCTCTATCATCCTGGCCGTCCCCAACTGCTCACGTAAAAGAACGATATTGCGGACCGGCACTAGCCCTCATTGAGATCTACTTGAGGCTCGCTGGATCCGCGGAGAAGTTCTTGGAAATCACTGACAATCTTCTATTTTCTGGATTCTTTGACAGTCGTGAGCCGCGATGGACTTATGAGCAAACCATTAATTCTGGTATCCAAATAAGGCGATTGCATAGCGATGAACTGGCGCCGCCGCTTGATCTAGACGTGATGAATTCGAAGATACCAAGTCTTATTGAACTCATAACCAGGACCGCGTCTGATTCAGACCTATCGACACTTTTTCTGAAGCTTTTTGAGGCTTCACTTGGCTCGAGGCAAGATACTAAAATTATACATGTGACAGATGATGCTGATGATGGCGATCCGGTAATAAAGCTTATTCGAGCCAGAATGCTCCAGGAAATGATGGAACAACTTCCAGACAGACTGATATCAAATTCCAAGCAACTGCTTGAGCTTGTCGCCAAGGTACTGAGCGAATTTGGTACTGAGTATGCAAATGATGATGCGGTCCCTGTAGCTTTGAGTTTGCTCAACCTGGTCGTCACTGTACCGAGTTTTCAGCGAAAGGATGTGTCCGAAAGTACACTAAAGTCTATCGAAGATTCGCTCTCAAGAATCAGTCTGGCTCGGGAGGTTGATACCTCGCAAACCGCACGTAATCTGTCGCAGCTTCTAAAGTACCGAGATGAATTAGAAGATCCAGCAGAACGGCCTGCTGCGCCAACAGACCAACAAATTGAGCATCGAAAAACATACAATTTAGCGCTCTCATATATCACTCAGGCCGATTCGCCACCTCCCGTTCGCTCCGAGGGTTTGAACCTGTTGGGTACTCTTATCAAATCTGGCAGCGCTATTCTCGATATCCCGGCTACGCTAGTACTACTATCATCACTTCTCAGTGATGACGATGAATACATTAGCCTACGAGTAATAAAGGTATTTGTACAATTGTCGGAGAGGCACCCACGCTCTACTATCCGAGAGGTGTTAGATCAATACGTGGACGCGTCAGAGAAGCAAAACACGGATACACGCCTGCGATTTGGTGAGGCATTACTACAACTCATGCAGAGACTTGGCGAAACCTTCGCAGGTGATATTTCTGCATCGGTTGGTGAGGCCCTTCTCGCACTTGCAGGGCGTCGTGCCCACCGGCCCAAAACCGAAGAACAACAGGCTCGCGCTGAGCGAATCGCTGCGCGAAAATTAGAGGCTAAAGCCAAACTTGCAAGTCGCTCACACGCACCCTTCCCCCCTAATAATGAGGACGATGACGATGATGTGGATATGGATCTTGAAGAACAGACACCCGAGGAACGAACTCGCAACGCACTTCTCGCGCGCATCGTATCTGGCTGGGAGAGCAAGCGGGGCAGTGAGGACATGCGAATCCGAGCTTCTGCACTTTCGCTTTTTGCTTCTGGCCTCGAAACGAACATCCGTTCATTTACTCCATCGCTCATAGATGCTGCCTTGGCGCTAAGTCTTGACGTACTCATGCTCGAGGCTGGTGTGCTGGAAGCGGGGATCTTGCGGCGTGCAGCGGTTTCATTCGTACTGACGTTCGTGAATGCCTTGGGGAAAGCTCGAGAGCGCGGGACTCACGTCGACTTTGGCTCAGGTCCAGGTGGTAGGAAGGGAGCTGGGCTGGGCTTTGGTGCGGGATTCACGACAAGGGAAGAGGACGTCGTACGCATCCTGGGATACGTCGAGCAGACGGACGAGGACGGGCTCGTCCGTCAACATGCGCAAGATGCGCTGGAGAGCCTCGAGAGCCTTCGTCTCGTGCAGCTTGTACCGCACAGGCAGGGCCAAGACGCCACGCCGCCGGCCGTGAGGATCGCAGGATTAGACATGACTAGGCCAAGCCTGCCGGTGTTGGATGCAGACGAAGGAAGACGCGCGAGGCCGAGAATTGAAGAGATTGAGTGATCATACAGGGACGACAAGAGTATTCTCGCTAAACCTACATGAGAGACTCCCCGTTGTCTCGGAGAGCTGCGCGCCGTGTATTTGATCGTTGGACGATTCTTTTACCAGGTGTTGTTCTTGATTCGGTTAAATTAATTACCGAAGTTCGTGAGACCATGCTTGTTAGTATATTTGCGAGACTCGCTGGGTAGTTGATTGTGTGATAAGTCTATATGCATCATCGTGACTCAAGTCTATTGAAAGTAGACTATTCCACCACATCTCCTCTCCTGACAATGTCTTTCTTACTAGACCTTCGTGGTCGTATTATAGACTGGAGACAACACTGCACATTGCCGGCGATATACTCTCCGGAATAAATAAGGCTAGTTGTGTCTCGTGGTCTTGGGATTAGGGGCACCTGATATTTCAGGCCTTTGTTGCATCCGATTCCATGCCTCCTTTGAAGTTCCAAACTCCACATCAGGTGAGGAGCAAAACTGCAAATGGTAATTGTAGCATAGCAATGTACCAACCGACGAAGGAATGTTCTCATAAATACTTACATACTGTAAATCTAACTTGGCTTGGTATGACAACTTGTTAGCTAATTCGCAGAGGCACTTATCTAAACATAACGAAGGGTACGGGTAGAACCGGAGGGCTTCTTGCTTCCCTTTGGTTAAACCCTCGTAGAGTGCATATTAATTTCCCTTTTAGGCAAGCTGAGAATCTTAGGTACATTGGAGAATCGGACCGGAGACCTGGACTCCATCGTTCCGCGTCGAGCTTCCCGGAGAGGATTGGGGGGTTCTTTTAGGTGTCCGGACTGCGGCCTATTCTATTCTCAAGACCAACTTCCAACCCAAAGTGCTTATCGCAAACCATTTCGGCGTGGCAGCTTGACCATTTTGACTTTCACTTGATCAACCAAGAGTCATAGGTTATAAGCTAGTTTAATCGCAACTTCAATAGGCCTTGACAAGTCTCATCTAGTAGCTTAAGCCGCCGAGCGATTAGTGATCGCAGATCGTCCAGCTGTGTAAGTGCATCGCGCGGTCATTGCACTGTACTACTACTACACTACGTAGTACACTTAGTCTAGTGTTGAAAGACTTTGGTGCGAGACCGTGGGACTTATCTTGCGTCACTATCACTTGCTACCTCTTACTACATCTACTGTTCTACACTACGGAGCAAAATTGTCTGTACTCGACCTACGATAGACACGACGACACCGTCCCAAATTCCGACTCCACTTCTATTCGCGCGCTGGAAGCATATCTGTCTAGCATCCATGGACGATACCTGTCGCCCCGCCATCACGCCGTTTCGATAATTCTGCGCTTGATCTGGGGTCATTGAGGCGCGGAAGGTTTGTGCAGCGGTAGGGCATGATAATGAGCCTACGCCGTGGTGCACCTAAGAGGTGGTCCCTCAGAGACACTTATGGTCAGTCTTCGAGTGTTTCTTTTCGCTGTATTATATGTCTCTACAATTGTGCTGTTGCTAACCCGCGTGCTCCATCGTCAGGCTTCATTGCTTCCTTTTGCGAAGCCCAGGCTCAGGCACAAACTCGAGCAACAGCCGTTCACAATACGAGGCGTAGCCGGCAACCCTCAATTCGAAGCTTTCATCACCAACCCCACGTACGGCGCAGGTCGAAAGATAAGGATCATGATCAGGATGGAACTGGCACGACCCCATCACCGAACAGGTCTCAGTCCTCCCAGTCCTCCCCGCAAGCCACGCGCCGTGGATTTCACACGTACTTCGTGACACACCTGCCCTCGTCCTCGCTACACCCGGACTCGCGTGCTCCGCCCGGTCCTCATCACAACCTACCCAGGTCAGCAGCGGCGCCTCATAGCGCCGGCACGGGAGCTGCTCCAGTTACTCCACCACATATGCCCTCGACCCGCGATCTTACGGTTGTTCGAATTCCCCTTCGGAGCGCTAAACACCATTTCGGTGCTACGGACTCTCGGGGCTCGCGGCCATACAATGAAGACACCAACCAGGCCGGAACTATTGATATGCCAGCCTTTGCTAAACGCACCCCCATTAGTCTGGTTCGGAGTGCTATGAAGAAGAGCGGGGAGGGAACGCCGGCTGACAGTCCATATGGCGATCCCCAGATCTTCTACTTTGGGGTTTTCGATGGCCATGGTGGCACACAGTGCAGCGACTTTTTACGGGACGAGCTTCATGGGTACATCGAAGAGGCCGCTGTTGAGTTCGGTCTGCAAAGCAACTTGCGCAGGAAAAAGGGTCCTAAACCTCCTTCAAGTTCAAAAGAGAATGCATCACTACCGTTGTTGACTGACGTCACGGCAGGCGATCGACGAAAACTGGATAACTTGGACGTAAAGGGGTCCGAGGAAACGAAGGCTGAAGCTGATATCCCTCAAATAGACAAGCATGGTGCAATCAATGAAGTCGAACACGCGCGCCCCGTTGAAGGGGATCCCCCAACTCCCGCCAAGCTCTCTCAAGACCGAGCATTGCAGTTACAGAGGGAACTTGTGCATGAGTACAAGAGCACTATAGGTGGATATTTCCGCCGCTTCAAGCCACCACATTTTAACGTGTCCCGGAATGGAGACGATACATCCGATGTACCTATAAGTATCGAGTCTGTCCTTACGTACGCATTTCTTCGTGCGGATTTGGATTTCGTTTCGGCCCAAGCTCGAAAGCCGGATCCCGACGACCCTTATGTTACTGATGCGGCCGTGAATACTGATGAGATTCTCGGGAAACCGTATCACCGTCCGCCCTCTGGGCACGGAATTGGCGGGCGTACACGATTCAAAGGTGGCTCGACCGCATCTGTAGCGTTGATATCCACGCCTACCCCGGCGCCTTTCTGGCATCCTGCCGCATCGTCAACCCTACTCGTAGGTCACGTAGGCGATACGCGAGTTTTGCTCTGCGAGACCGCCACCGGTCTGGCCAAACCTCTAACCTGGGATCATCACCCCAGTTCCCCTGGCGAATCCCATCGCCTTCGACGTTTCGCGACCTCGTTCGTGACAGATTCGTTCGGCGAGGAGCGCATTCAGGGGCTTGCCAACAGCCGCGCCTTCGGAGACATAGCGTCGAAACGCCTGGGCGTGTCCGCGGAACCCGAGATCACGCGCACTGACCTGGGACCAGCGCAGTACAGCTTCCTGGTCCTCATGTCGGACGGCGTCTCGGGGACGCTGAGCGACCAGGAAGTCGTCGACGTCGTGAAGGAGGCCAAGACGCCCGAGCAGGCCTCCAAGGACGTCGTGGCGTTCGCCACCGAGGTCAGCAGCAACGGCGACAACGCGACCTGTCTCGTCGTGAGACTAGGCGGGTGGGAGCGCCGGAGCGAGGGCGGCCTCGGCAGTCTCGGGACTAAGGAGATCCGGGATTACAGGCGGAACGAAGCCCTCGATCCTCGGCGGGGAAGACGGTAGCATCGAGGTGAAATGTAGCTACCTCGATGCGAATACATGTGTACATCTACCTGTCCCATCACGAGTGCCTGCTCTGGAGACTCTTGCTTGAGCGACTTGTACATATTGACTCACTCGTCTATGAGATCCTAGGTAGTTGCGCGTTGCTTGATGACTTGTTGAGCGCTGGCCGTGTCATAAAATACAAACATGTGACCGTCTTTAACTTCTGTTGGGTTTCAGGCGCAGCAAAGTGATGAACTTGCCGATGCTACGAAGTGATATAAGTCTTGATTGGTATGGTGAAGCTGTAAAGGGGTAAGATACCTCAGTGGTCCGTCAACTCCTATATTGAACTTGACTGTGTACACTGTCGGTAGGTAATATTATTGGACTACACGCGTATGCTCTATATCAGATCAAACAAGCCGTTGTGAGAGCGAGAGAGAAAGATCGCAGGAGACGCGGGTTTAGGGCAAAGACGGTGATGCTTGCTTTCTTGTTTTGTTTCAGGGACACATTTCATATTATCGAAACCCGCTATGGCAAATCCAGCCCCCCCACCCCAACCATACCGCAATGCCTGCCCTTTCTTTCCCTTTGATGAGAACTTCCTGAACGCCGAGAAAATGTGCTTGCTTGTTTGCTTGTTCGTCTCTCTCTCTCGCTCTCTCTCTATACATATTCACGTAGACTCACTACCGTCTTATCGTCCGACAGAGAGGATGAGCCTTAGTCGTTCAAATCATGATGACGCCTTTCTATTATAGAGTGGAGGGAAAAGATTAATAAAAAGAAAGTCGTGACCCCCCGTACTACTACCGTGATATACCGATGGAATCCAACCGCCTACATGACGGCATCTCGAAATCCCTTGCGATCTTCATCTTATCCGGGTCCGGGAAGAACCATCCCTGCGCCTTGTCGACCAGATCCTGCTTCGTGCGCATCTCGGTATCGCAGCGGCGTCGCAGCACGCGGACGAACCCCACTTCGGCCTCCTTGTCTAACTGCCGCAATCTGTGATCCTGCCACCCGGCGATATCGTTCGGATCTACGAAGTAGTCTACCCGTAGTTTCGGTGTTGTGCGGTGATATGTCTGTGGCGCAAGCGGGCTATCGAAGACCATATTCGGCACGGCCGGTTGCGATTCTCCGAAGCCGGAGAATAGGGACGTGAGGAGAGGGAATACGAACAGGACCAGGATCGGTAAAAAGCTGACCAGTGTGTCCCAGGCTGTCTGCGGCTGCTGCTGTCCGGGCTGCCCGTCGGCGCGTGGTCTCCTCCTCGGGGCTCCCCCGCCAAACTGATGTACTCGGAATCCCCTATTTCCGCCCACGTTAAAGACGAACTGTGGTCCCGTGTCGAAGCCTGCATGCATTTGTGCATTAGTTCTCTGCGTGAAAGTATTAAGCGGTAACTAGGCATGTTAACTCACCGCCGCCGAAAGGCCCGCCAAAGCCACCCCCGAAGAACCTCGCGAACATCTCCTCGGGACTGATCTCATCGTCGAACATGCCGCCGCCCCTGCCGAAGGGTGCTCCCCCACCAGCGGCGCGCCCGCCGAATCCGCCGAAGGGGTTCTGGGCCTGGGCGCGCGCGCTCTCGAAGCGGGACTCGGGGTCGGTGCCGAAGCGGTCGAAGCGCTCGCGCTTCTCCTTGTCGCCGAGGACGGAGAAGGCCTTGGAGACCATCTTGAAGGCCTCGTCGGCGTGCTCGTGGCCGTTCTTGTCCGGGTGGGTCAGCAGGGACTGCTTGCGGTAGGCCTTCTTGATGTCGGAGTCGGTGCACGAGGACCGCACGGCCTCGAGGTCCAGGATCTCGTAGAAGGCCGTCACCTTGCACTTGCGGATGCGCAGCACGGCCGCCCGCTGCTCCGGCGTGCACTTGCGCTCCTGGTTGCCCTGGTTGTGGTCCCGCGAGCGCGCCCCCGCGCTGCCGTTGCCGGCGTCGTTGCCGGAGGCTTTGGCGCTGGACATTGGTGCGATGGTTAATCGCTCGGTCGCTTTTCTTCCTCTGGGTGGATTGCGGCGCGGCTGGAAAATAGATTGATTGTATTGTTCGCCTTTCAAATGGTGCTCTAAACTGGGAAGTTGGACGGAGTTGAAGCGACCGATAGAAGATAGGATCAAGTTGTTTGTCGTTTGTTACTGTTGACTCGAGTGGTGCATCAATACATTAATAGCGACAAGACGATGACTAGATACGCAAAGCCAGGGATGTGAGAGCTGAATATCTGGGTTTGATTAAACGTTCGAGGGATTGGACGGGTTCATAGAGTTCATAGAGTTCATAGAAGGATCCAGTTCGTGTTTTCTTTGCGATGGATTGAAAGCAGGGAAAGAAAGCAGGGCGGCGAGGCTACTAATGGGACGGCGATGGTCTACCTATTTCGGCTTCATTTGACACAATCTCGTTGTTGATGTCTATACTATTGTTTCTCCAAAAACGTGGCTCCTACGACCTGTGGCTCGTCTCTGTCCACCGACTTATCGACTGTCAGCTGTGGCTCGCGCGGCCGGTCCTCCCTACAAGTACCCAAGTACCCTCCACCCGGAAAGCGGCCACGCTACTAGACAAGGATCCATGCTCAAGCTCCACCGGGAATGACGATTGGATCATTCCTTGAAGAACAACTTCCTTCTTTCACATGCGAAGAGCTTCACTCACGCGACAACTTTCTACATACGTAATTTGGGGCCTGATAGAAAGAAAAACAAGTCTTAATGCTGCTTTAAATTTTGTGAAACATAACCCAATCCTATCTCAATTATCGCACCAATAAATACCATTAACGACGAGGCTTTTGCCAATAAGTGAGCTACCTATCGCAAAGCAATTTCGCATCTCCATCCCACTTCTCCAGTTAATTCGTCTGCGACAATCTGCAACAGTAGTTCGCATAATGGCAGCACCCGAGCCGCCAACGTCCGTTAAAGCAAAATTAGAAGCCTGGGGTAGTAAGTGAAACATGAAACCTTATTCTTGCTTCCGAAGCCCAAACTAAAAAATTGGGGTTTTTTGCCAGATTCCTCCCTTGCGCCGGCCGGGCTCGCGACTCTAGTAGCACCCCTCCACCTACGTCCTGCCCAACCCCTCCCGTTGTTATTCGTGCCGGTCCTCTTATTTTCCAGCTATGCGAACCTGCAGGGCTTCAAGATCGACAGCGCGGGCCTGACGATGGCCGCGAGCGGGACGTACGCATTGCTGGCGCTGCGGAGAAGGCCCGTCGGCGGGTTCCGGAGCAAATTCTCGGTGAGAGGCGTGGTGCGAGGCTCTGCTATTGGATTTGGTGTCGTGAATGCGGTGGCTGCTGGCTGGGTGTACGCCACCGGAAATCGCGAGAGGGAAAAGCAGTACCGAAAGGACAACCCCCGGTGGGCCGAGTAGGCGAGATGCTACGCTAAATGTATAAAAATGAAACGTTCGGACTTGTACTCTATGGCCGTGGGAGGCTTCGAATCATGTGTACGATCATAACCCGAGCTGCGGCTTCTTGCATACTCTAGTGCATAACGCGAGTGTTGGACTGCATTTCGGATCAGCACCCCGGCTTCATCAATGATATGTCCAGAGTGATCCAAACCGAAACGTACTTGGTCCAGTTCTTAATTGCTCACTCCTAAGCTAAATTCAAGAAGATTCTATCATGTCTCAAAGGTATGTGCACGACTCCCATCATTTGCCATAACATGATTAGGTGGCAAGAATGCCGGCTTGTATCAATTCAGCCCACTCCTAAAACTCCTTTAAGAGACTCTTCAGCGCTTGATGGTCTCTGTACCCTAACCGTACGCCGCCGAAGGCAAAGTAAAAAAAAAAAAAAATTAGCTCCCTCCTCTTCCCGATAGTTCCAAATAGAAAACCATGCCAGATGCTGTCTATCCCCACCGTGTATTTTGCAGGTTGCGTCTCTTGAAACAGTTCGTTCCAAAGTTTCCCAAACGTGCAACCATGCTCTAAGTCTAATATGCGACTCGTTCTATCCTTTTTTGCCGAAGTAGGCTGGTGGTGCAAAGGCCGATCTCTTATCCGCTCCAAATAAACGTGTAGATGCGACTATCCGCTGTAAAGAAGTGTGATCTTGCTTTTGTGGACTAAGATGACTTGGGAGGAGACTCTGGGACCCGAAATTTACCCAAAGAGGACATGGCCAAGAATATCAAGACCACTGCAACAAGGAGCCGGTAGAACCGGTTGGTAGTACTGAGTGAGCCCACATCCCGTGGCTGGCACAAGAGGCTCGCAAGTTTAAACTCGGAAAGATACTGAATGTCTGTCTCCCGCACCTTAGGTTCCGCGAAGGAGGTGTATTCGTCGATAATTCGTTTTAAGCTCCATTGGTTGGTCTTACGAAGTACACCAACGACACATCCAGTTCGATGCTTGCCGTGATTACAGTGAATTAGCAGTGGGTAATTCTCAGGTCGGGAGACCACGGCATGTATAGAACGCATCATCCCAATTGGGATTTCCATTTTTTTGGTGCCAGACACTGCAACAGCCTCAGTCAGTTATCGCGGTTCTGTGTGATGTGTGACTGTTCCACAATTTGAAGGGTTGAAACCTGATTTCTATCAGAGAAAATGGCGCTGAGCATTACTTACTGTCAAATATCTTGTGTGTGATTCGGTTGGCTTCAATAAATTCTAGGTAGCCATCTGGAAGCTCTTTCTTGACCAGTGTTACAATGGTCTTTAGCTTCAGGTTTTGGATGAAGGGGTAATCCTGTGCTTGAGGGTAACCGCTTCTATACAAACCCTCGGACACCATTGAGAAATTGACCGGTGGAGTAAGAGCTGTCGACATTGGGCGGCCAAGCATCAGGCGTTTCGCGCAAGTTTGTGATTCCCACGACGCACTCTTTGACAGTGAAGATCGGCGGGAAGTTACCTCAAACGATTGCAAGGCGTTGTGATCGTCACGCTCGGACTTTACGGACTTGACGTAGGGCTGGTCTGAGGGGATGTTGAAATTGCCCATCTTTCGTTGTAATGGCAATTATATGTGGCTGGATCGACCTAGCTTGTACGAGACGTCGTTCAAGCAGCTCTCTGAGTCTGCTTGCAACTGCTGATGGTCTAGGGTCGGAAGCCTCGGGGCAATGGATTCCAGAGAGTGTGTAACAAGCAATAGAAAGCCCGGGCCAAACGAGACAATATAGCGAGTGCACGATGTTGATGGGCAAGGTTGGCGATGAGGAGTCGGCCGTATGGTGGTGGACTGGGAGAACAGATGAGATAGTCGTCCAGTTGGCTGCGCTGTGGTCACAGCAGATCCATTGTAGGGATATGCATCTTGACTAGATCTTCAGATATCGTGTTTATTATTCCGGTTGGTCAGGGGGAGGTGTCTGCAGGGGGTTGGACCAGCTGGAGAGGAGATGAGGTGGCAGGTCGATTCACTACTAAGGGTAGGTGAAAGAAGATCACGCGTAGAGGAAGAAGCCCTGGAGTCTCCCTGTTTTATGAGATTGGACCCCGTACATGATTGTTTCTTGGGTAATTAGCGTATTGAACCTAAATCTAACTAGGTAGTCCACGCCAGCCTCGGACTTCCAGCCTGTACTTAAACTCACCGGCCGCGTCGGAGAATGGTTTATACCACTATACGTAAGGTACCTAGGTACATAGAGCCTCCTGGGTCTGTACCCCTGCTAGATCATGAGGCGTGCTTGGTACTGTGTTGTATACTAGATGTAAGTATGTACCTGAGGTATCTACATCTCCAATATCTGTTAATTGCTGTTCTGTAGGCTATTATTAGCGTGGCAGGTTTATTTTGTATTCACGGCATCACCAAAGACAGGTTACAGTAGAGACACGGACCGTTATATACATCGATGCGCATGTACCAACAAACATTGTACTATTTTCGTTTCTTTTTTCCCTTTTACTTTTCTGCAGTGAGTGACAAAGTATATCATCATTAGAAGAGGTACTTGCGAATTGTTTACTTCATCATGTAGTGTACAATTTTAGTAGCAGCGGGTCGGGGAGAACATATACTGTATATAGGTCCACACTGGGATAGCAGACGCTAGTTGGCCAAGTCCAGAAATTATGACGCCAGTTACCTATTAGCAAAGCAAACTTGTTCAGGACACTTTCTCATGCTTTTTATGGCACTGTACCTTAATGTAGCATAAGTACGAAGTAGGTTCTGGAATTCTGAGCTTCTGGGTGCTGTAGTTGATCTCCACTGCCTAACTTAACCCGGTCTTTTTTTTCTTAGGTCGTAGTAGGTAAGTAATTTTCATATGAACGCCACTCCAACAGCACCTCCAGTTGTCTCCAGAGTGTCTTGCAGATCACGTCATCCAGATAGTGGCACCGATATACGTAGCATTTTTAAAACTCAGCCGTTTATTGGCACCCGTATATCCTCATTCCTATTCCGTATCGCCTTGCTTCGGTCCCGCGCTTGCATGCTGTATATGTAGATGTAGGAAAGGTGAATTTGAAGTGGGTGGTCAGATCTCCTGGTCAGATCTCGAGAAGTCTAATAACATTTAGCTCGATTCAGGTCATAGCCAGCCACATTGATACCTATTCTGGAATATACACGTGACAGGCGTATGCCTACTTTGGGTCTGTGGAGTGCCGCAGACAGATCTACCGATTGTCGAGGGAAAAAAAGCAAGCCAGAATTCAACCCAAGATATCATTGAGGAAAAAAAAAAAAGAAATCAATCATTATCTAGTCTAGCAGGTATAATATCTCTAATATGTCATGAACTCCATAGCCAGTCCTGTCCCCGGGTTGCCCCCTCTATAAGTGTTGTTGTACATCTCCATATCCATCCATCCATCCAATCCATACAGCATCCATTTACAGGGATGCGGTGATCTCCATCCTGCGTCCAACTGGTCTTGATCCCATTGGTCTCGCGGGAATTCCAGCTAGTGTCTCGTGCACCAACGCTGCCACATCTTGAGCACACCCGAAAGACAGACTCCAGCCAGCACCGCCGTGGCCGTACGAATGAACGACCCTGCTTCCTGGTCTGCGAAGCTCCCGCTCTACCCTAACGTTGGATCCTCTGAACGGCCGCAGCCCTTGGGCCAGTGGGTAATCCGGGTCGAGCCGGGCATCTTTCAATCCAGGCAAGAACTTATCACATCGTTCTCGCATTCTGCGAATTATCGGGCTTTCCAACGTCAGATTCAGGTCCCATTCGTGCGGCTCGGTGATTCCGCCTATGAGCAAGATGTTGTCATTTCGAGGCACCAGGAAGACGATTTCGTTGGACGAGTGGGCCGCATCTGCCGTAATCGTCAGAGCGGCATTCAATTTGGGAAATACCGTGCCGTCATTGATGACTCGAATCAGACCTCCTCTGATAGGGTAGACGGTCTTATCACCTGCCAGCGTGTAGCTTTGGAGTCCAGCACAGTTGACAATAACGTCTGCGTTGAACCTGGCTCGCAAAGAGTCTTCGATGTTGACGAGATCATCTTCGACAGATTCAGTCACAAGGCTTGCCCCCTTGCTTTCAACAAGCGATGTCAACCACTGCATGGCCTTGTCAGTATCAATGACGGGGGCCATCAGTTCATAGGCGTCGACAGCACCGTACGATGGGTCGATTCCTCTGTCGTCGATGATGTCAGATCCCCTGTAAAATCCTCTCACGCCGCTTGCCATAATCTCGACCATCTTCGAACGCTGCTTAGGATCTTTATCGACATCTTCTGGGAAAAAGAAATCTGATGGCATCATGCGCACGCCTGACTCTTGGCTGAGAGCCGGAACAGAAGCAATGGCGTCCCAAATGTGGTAAGCCGTCATACACCACTTCTTCGAATGTGCCAGAGAGATGGCATCTGTGTGTTGGCCACACACGGCTGGTGGGAATTCCCAAAGCGCCCCCGCTATCTGTGAGGTCAAGCGTTGCTCGTCACTGACCCATGCTTTGCTCATTATCGTGACACGGTAGCCACGATCCAACAGAACCCACGCCCTATCGAGGATGCATAGTCAGTATACATTTCTTCAGTGTCCATCATCCCATGAGTTGTCTCGCAATAATACTTGTGACCATCCACGAAGGGGATTCGGGATAATTTAAGCTGGAGTTTGAACTTACGATACGAGGCCAGTGACACCACCTCCTATAACCAGAACATGCGGAGATTCGCTCGATGGCTTCCTGAGAGGTTGTCTCAGAGGTGTGATATCTCTTCCAAAAGTGAGAGACATGTTTGCTATCCGTTAAGATGCTGAAATAACAAGTGAAGAGGACGTGTGTAGGAGCTAGATGATGAAATTGGAAAGACCGTATTGCTTAATGAGATATTGCAGTGGTTATATCATTGGGGAGAAGTCCTGGTGTGGCGGGATCGCTTCTTATATAGATGTATGGGTAAGCATGTTTGTCGAGTGTCTAGTGTTGGGTACCTACTGTACCGAGCCTCTTACAGAAAGGCAGCTGTTCTTTTGCCTGCAACGAAGTCCTTCTTCGTTGTACGGAGGGTACGAAGGTACCATTTGTCACAAGGACATTCCGCCTGTGCCAATCTTTTGCGTCCTTGACTCAGCTTGCGGCTGGATCCCATCTGGTAGCCTAAGCCGCCTGTGTAAGCATAATGAAATTAGAAACTTATTATGCTGACAAGCTTCGGCACTAATTGGACCTCTTGACACACGGTTTTACTTAGATCACAAAACTCTACTTGCATGCTTCATAACACAGGGAAAGCTCCGCCAATAACGACAACTCTAGTGATTCACAATATGGCTGATCGATGAAGAATGTGAAGGGAACCGGTACCATGTTTTAACTATGTATACAACGTTCAGCGTTTACAACCAACGAATTTCTTGAACCATCATTATAGGCCTTCAACCTCCGCCCGTAGCAAACAATCAGAAGTATGCGCTATTCAGCGTCCTTGTAGGTATCATTTTCCAGCCAATGATTGTGGACCCGAGAGACTGGGACCTGCCACAGCTTTTCGACTAATTTTCGACTAACTTTCCCCAACTACGGCTTGCTTCAATCTCCGCTCTGCCGCCAATACATTAACCTTATGTCCTAGTTTCCATGCCCTGTGATCAACTACGTAACAGCATCAGACAGCTAATGAATGTAGTTGTTGACCGGTCATCATTTCTACCCTTCATTTCCATTGACCGCAAGTCTGTCCCTCAGGTTACCTTGTGACTTATTGTATTAGCCTTTCCCTTACCCATACTTACACACGAATTTCGACCCAATGATGCTGTCATACGTCCATCCCGATGTTCTCCCTGAAGTCAAATCGCCAAATACTAGCTTTATCATGATTCGCAGCTGCTTGATTATTCATGACTTATCAACACAAACAAGGTCGACCTCGCTACATTCTTGCAACACATGATTCGAACGTTAGCAATCCAGTGTGACATGTCTCGCAGCGGTGCAACATGTTTCACTTGAGCGCTTCCTCAGGGGGCATTCTAGAAGTTACACAAGTCGGCAGTTAGACCGAAACGATCAGCCAAAATGGGTAACATGAGGCGAAATATGTATGAGAAAGCTGTCAAAATTGTTCTCCTGCATGATGCTGACTGCCATTGGCTCCATCCCGCTCATTCGCCTTATCCCGCTCATTCAAGCTGTCGCAGTCCCTTCCGCCTATACGCACCCGACCGAAACAGTCGGTATCAAAACGAATACTACCATACAACTACAATTCATCGTCACTGTATGTTCCAACGCCGTATGGGTCAGTCCGGGTACAATCTGGATATTTCTGATGACTAGTTAGGTTGGCTCTTACGTATTCTTAGATATTATGGCAGATAGAGATCCATCCTATCCGCCAATACCCCTGCCCAATCTACCGAGGCTACTTACGAAAGGTCTCAGCACATAACTCCCATCATATCGCACCTTGTATATCCAGGGTACGTGTTATCCGGACTCTGATAACTACTATACCCGCTCTTCGAAGCCCCGCCGAAAGAACGTCGGTGTGAGATCGCACCACGTCTCCCTCAGTATCCACAATATAGTCTTAGCATTTCCGTTCTCGGGGCCCGTACACACGTGGCATCCGCAACTTGGAATGCGGCTTAACTCTCAAAACTCGGAACTGTAAACTGGCTCAGAGCCCTTTCTACCAAATCTAGAACGCGAAGAATGCTATGCAGTCATTTCTTCTAAGGACGCCCGAAACTGAAGCTATGAAACAAATTAGCCCCCAATTACTTTATTGAGAACCTTTACAAGTACCACATGACTACTTGTATGAGAAGTTAGTCTCCCTTCAATATACAATTCTACAGGACCTTGCCGAAGTGGCTGTGCCTCGGGTGGGGGGGTATCATTCGGCCCGTCGGGCTAGATTACGAATGATCCTTGGGTGAGTGAAGTTCGGTGAAGCTCTCTTCGACCTTCGGATTACCGTTTTTCATCACGGGGCGACGAATGAGATGAACGAGAGGAAAAGGAATAGGGAGGTCTCATATATACTTCATTGGTTCGCCAAGGGCTATAGTTCTCTTGTCGTTACACAGAATTTATTGGGTTCTATTATTAGAGGAGACATGAGCACGTTACAATTCAATTCAGCATAGCGTTAGTCGAAGAAAGGCACTCTTACTCTACGGTTTCAGACTGCTCTTGTCACAAGGTTAATAGTTCAATATTAATTAGTCACTTACCTAAATATTATTCCTTTGGGGTTCTCCAGAATCTTCTGCTGGGTATCCATCATCGCCAGGCCGGCAGAGCTCTATAACAAGATTAAGCTCTGGCCGGTCCTCATGGGCCAAGTCGCTTGGCTGCAGGCCTTTTGAGAGGAATATGAACCTTTTCATCTTGGCAAATCCCATTTCTATCTCGTGATGCCGTAAGAGACTACGAATACTCCGTGTGAAAGGGTTTCCAAGTACATCAGAGGTAAATTCCTTGTGCTCGGGTAGGAGCTCTACCAAGCCCGGCCGATTAAAGTCCTTTCCAGCCCGCTGAAAGAGCCGCTCGATCTGGTTATGCGTAGTTATGTTGATAATGTCCTTCGTTCCCACAAACCGCAAAGTCTTTAGATTTCCACCCGCTGCAAGATAGTTGTCAACAATTATTTCACGCATTCGCATAGGTGTGAATCTGTATGCTCCTATGTTTTCAGTGGCAGTCAAGAAAATTGATAATGTAACGTAAGCATTCAAGGAGGTTGATACAGCACATGAGCTATTGATCTCACTCTCGACGCCGATACCATCCCAGTCCGGGTCTATAGACCCTGTAGGGTTGGCGTACGGCTCCATGAATTCCATGTTTCTACGGTCAACAGGGAAATAGGAGCGCTCTAAACCGTAATCTTGAATGGTTCGGTGGGAGGTCATTGCTGGGCCGTTACTCATATCTGAAGTCTTTGTCATAAATATCTTTTTCTTGCTTGGTTTTTTTCGCCTTTTAAGGGGGTCGTTAGGTTAAGGAGAGAATCAAAGGAAATGTCTGAGTCAAAAGAAGTTAAAGCATTTTAAACTAAACCTGAACACGACGCTTGTCTAAAACACAGGATAAGTTGCCGTATCGGTCTACCTGTTCGACCGAAGACAACATTGTAAGTGCTCCGTGATATAGCAATACCACTTCGAGGATAGGAGGACTGACAACAATGGTTGAGCGCATATTACAATATCAAATGTACTAACCTAGACTACTACATTGAACCAAATTGGAGCAAGCACGTCTGTCGGACATGTTTCTATCACCACAATTGCCATACCATACGCTCTCAATGTTTCTTCGCCTACCAATTCGTTAGCAAAGTTCAGCCTGAGGCGAACACAACCCAGTATTCCCAACTGCGCCCAGGAAGTATGGTCTCGGCCCGGAAATCCCCAGGAGCACGGGTTCCTCGCATCTACGTTAACGAATGCGACTCCGCAGCCCTCTTCCACGTTTCTAGTTCGATGTTGATGACGTGCCTGCGGCATCACCGCTGCAGATAATCTGACCGGCTATAAAAATATAGTCAGCCCAACACCGTTATTCTTACGTGCATGAGCTCTGTGCAAGGATGAGCTTTTGTTGACACGTACGACCCCCGACATTCTTTGGTCAGCAGAGCCGGCAGCTTTGCGAGGAGCCGGTGTGCTTCGAGCCGAGCTGAGTAAGTGAATCTAGTGGGCCTGAAGTCTGTGTATATGTATCTCCGGTCGGACATAGGGAAATAACGACAAGTTAGTTAGCATAGTATATATAATGAGTGTGCTGCAAGGTGTCGATTATAGACATGCGAAGTTCTGGACAGACAGTGAAGCTATTTTGGTTTCCCATACCATCTAACCACCTACCCCATTTGCTGAAAGCTTTTTTCTAATCCCTGGACACCAAAGAACTACCGTGATAGGGCTGACCTGTCATTTACCGAAAAGGGAACCCGGCGATCTCATTTTGTGGCTTGTTATTGGGTCTAGAACCCCCTCTACCCTACCCACTTTCAACTGAATACAGATCCTTTTAATAGCTGACTCGGCACCATGGCAAGCATGGCATTCTTTAATCCCTACCAATATAAGTGACATCATAGGCTATAGTATAGCCTACAGACGAAAGATATTGAGTTACTGTCTCGCGACTGGTTGCAAAATAAGCTTGTCAAGTTTACATACGTACGATCCTAGTGGTCAGCTCTTAACAGTCTGCCTGAACTTCATAATTATCAACATGATTCGCCTGTCCATCTCAGGGGGCTATTTATCAAGCGTACATAAAACTTGCAAATATATTCCAAGGCATAATTCGTATACACTACCTAGTTAATCCACACACCACTGGCACTTAGGTGGTAGTTTTACGTAACTTCGTGGACTTTCAGCTGCGAGATTGTGGCGTGGGCAGCTATGAGGCCTCAAAAATCTTGATGCTGGGTACATGCAACTAATACAAATTAGCTGCAGTTGAGGTGCATTCCTCTCTGATTTGAACCCTGTAAAGCTTGACATACAGTTTATTCATTTATTCATTCGCTAGGTATACTTCATTATATATTTCGCCCTACAGCAATACTTACAGTACATCAAATTCGGTTGCGACGGCACCCTATTTGTTGCGTCACCACCTAAACTAAAGTAGCCCACAGCCCATCGCCTTGGACCTGTCACCCCACCTGCTCCTTTCTGCCCCTCCCCCTCCAATTAAACCTAGCTATTTCAATTAAGCTACCCCGCCAATCCATCCCATGAGCATCGCATCAGAACCTAAACCACGCTCCTATTCTTTATTGCACCGCCGCACTCGACACTCGACAAAGTCAGCCTGGCTCTGCTCACGTCATTCATGCCTCGTGTCGAGAACAATTCTTAACAACAACAACGACCACCCAAAGTTTGTTATTAACTGCAGTACAGCGAAGTCGGGACCGAGATTATTGCACAACTAAGCAACATGGGTCTACCTAGGCTCGGGTTCGGCAGCACTCTGCTAATTCTAGGGCTGATCCTGGTTTTGATGCCTGCTAAGGCTGCAGCCTTCGGTGCTGGTAACATTCCTTCCATTGCCCAGGTTGAAGGTCACAATTGGCGTCATGGGGATATTGAGGATATGCTGAAGTAAGCCGCGTTGCCGACCTTCGCATCCACTGAGTCTGTCATTCATCGCCTAACCGCTCTTCGTAGGACCATCGCCTTCTTGCATGGCAAGAAGTGGACGACATTGCTTGTCCAGCGCACATATTTTGGCAACTGGCTGCGAGACTACTCACAGGCCGTTGATGTTGGTAGCTTGAAGGGCGTGAACGCCGAGACCATTCGAATTCTCGTTTGGGTTCTCTCGTTCCTTGCAAATGGCTATGCGACAGAGGAGTTCGAAGTCACTGCCGAACGACTCGGCGTCTATCGGCCAGAAGAGCACATAGATAACCCACTTGGCTATGCGGACGGCAAGGATGCTAGAGAATTTGACCGCCGTCTCCGCGGACCTGTTAGGCCCGAAGAGACCGAGATTGACCCGCACACCGGCATGAAGAACTACATTGCGAATGAACGAGGTAACTGGGCGACAAGCACAGGTTATCTCAGGTTCAGCATTGGGCGCAGTATTCACTTTGGCAGGTTGTATACCAGTGGTGCCCATGGTCAAGGAAAAGAAGAAGATCTTTGCGAGGCCTTGCGATGTCTTGGACAAGCGCTTCACTGTATGGAAGACTTTAGCGCCCACAGTAATTACTGTGAATTGGCTCTGCGCGAACTGGGCCATCGCAATGTTTTCCCTCATTGCGGTACTAACACTGAGATCAACTTGCATGGCCGGCGGGTTTATCCTCTCGTAACGGGAACTTTCGGTGGCGTTGATTTCTTGCATTCTGTCCTAGGTGAAGCCAACGACCATTTCACCCAGTCGGAGGTCGATCAACTAGATATTGCCCTGAAGAACTCAGAAAACAGTAGTGGGCCTGGAAGTGGCAGTGGCAGTCGAGGGCTTGGGAGTAGCCTTTTCGGTGGAAGCAGCGGAGCCTCTGATTTCATTTCCCTAGTTGGTTCGCTACCCGGTATAGGAAGCGGCATGGCTTCAGAGGCAAAGGATTTGAAGCGCATGGCACAAGAGCAGGAGCGAAGAAACGAACAAAGCGGTGGTTACTCCAGTACGAGGTCAAACGCCAACATTGTTCCGGGTATGAGTGAAAATTTTGACCCGGTCAAGGTCTCTCGGCAGATCTATCCCATTCTGGCGTTCCGCGATAAAATTGTCAAATCGATCAATAGAGGGATTGCTAAGGTCCCCGGACTGGAGAGCCTGTTAGAAAAAATTAGCGAGACGTTGACTGCATTTGTTTTAGGTCTCCTAGCACCTTTCATCCGACCTATTATCAATCAGATAACAAAGGTGCTTAAGGATGGTTCCTCGGGTGTCATCGCCTCCAGCGCGCATTCGCAACTAGAGCCGTGGACGAATCCTCATTGCACGGACCCAACCCACTCCATGCTCTCCAAAGATCATTTTACTAACGTTCTCAACTCATGTGCTGGCCGGGTTGCCTCCACAGTTCTCCAATATGTTGTTCCGTTAGTTACCTCCAGATCCAACAGAAGCTTTGTACTGTACTAATTATTCCGTAGACGAATTCTGTACGCTTGGGAAAACACAGGGGTACCTGTTGAGGAAGTTGTTAATGATGTCACGAGAGCCTTCCATCACCCAGCTATTCGGGACGAGCGTGTTGAGATTCAGAGAGAAATGTTTAACACTGTCCGGCAGTGGGTGGACAAGTATCCACGTCGGCATGACATTGATCGCATCCTAGGATCGGAGTCAGTTCGCGCCGGTAAGAACCACGTCCAGCATACAGATGGCTCAAAGGGCCATTCACACGGTGGCGGTATCTTCGATGGCGGAATCATGGAGCAGCTTGGTCACGGGCGACCAAAAGGGTCACTATGGGACCAATGCGCAACCAGAGACTTAGATGCCATGGGTGCTAGGCCCAGCGGTCGCCCATCCTCGGGTTATTCCGATCGACCCAGCTCGGGATACGGTGGACCGTCGCCATCTCACTATCAGTCTGGAGGATATTCGGGACACCAAAACCCCACCCCTCAAGGTGAAGCAGCAAGTTACTTCGCTGGGCCTGACCCAAACCGCGGCCGTACGAGCCAGGAATACGGTGGCCATTCCAGCGAGGGGTATGGCAGTCGTCCAAATGAGGGATATGGCGGCCATCCGGGCCAGTCATACGGTGGTTATCCGAATCAAAGCTATGGGGGTCATCCTAGTCAAGGATATGGAGGTCATCCGCCTCACGAATATGGTGGCCATTCACATCAAGGATACGGGGGGGCGCCTCCGCCACAGCAAGGGAGCTACCCTCCATACGGACAGCAGCAATGGAGAGGTGACCCGGGTAATCCCCCATATCCATACTAGATAGATTATGTAAGGAACTGGCGACAGAGCGGCGTTAACGGATTATAACATGACTATATACCACGCATGCAAGGGATCGAAGCGACAACGAGGATATAAGCTCCAGGTGATACGTACATAGGAATTTATACCAACTCACAATAACTTCTCTACGCCCGGTCCACTTGACGTGACGACTCAAATTCGCCCTGTCGGATTAATCATGTGGCAGAAATAGTTAAAGGTGCGCTTAGGACGGATATGTGATGATCATATGTACTAGTATACCCCTTAGGTTGAGTTACATCTTTGCGAATTTTGATATATAAACAATCCTAGAACTACTCTGAGGGACTAGGCAAGATTTACGATGTTTATAAAGATAAGTTGAGTATCTAGGTAGGTACAATGTACCTAGCTATTCGGCTCTTCTTTGGTATTTTCTATCATTGATTACACGGCTTCTACTTCGCTTGCAGGTTAGAAACTCAAACTCAAACTCATTTACACCCCGATTCACATGCTGCTACACTAAACAAAACAAAGAAGATGCTCAGTTCGCTTGCAATCTCTTCACGACGATCTCCATGGTGTTCTAAAAGAGGATGAATGGTGCGGGGAGAGGCATCAGACTTAATCATTACGGACATGTTGATTGGTCAACATCTTGGTTTGACATTGCCTGAAATATGCGTTCGACGACACCGTACCTCAAGTCCAAGATAGTGTTGTGAGAAGACTTGGGAATGGTAGCGCTGCTATAGTTGATGAGGTGGCCGCGTTGCTCCGATCTCCAACAGTTGTTGAACCAAGTTGGGGCGGCCGTGGTGCCGATTATGGTGTCTGATTCCGCAAAGAAGACATCAACCTGGAGCGGCGAGATGGTGCCCGAGGCGCCGGTACGTAGGTCTCTCTCAGCCTGGGCCAATGACGGCACGAGAGTGTCGTAGTCGCGCCATGTACCCCAAGACCCCGGATTTTCGTCACGTTTCAGCAGTAGAATGGCATCTTTTCCGAGGCCTCGTAGGTCTTCCTTCTGAAATCTGGATATGAGCTCGGGAAGCAGGCTTTCCTCCAAGGCCACATCGGCCGGATCGGCGCCAGGCGCGAGGAAGTCAGATCCGCGAGCGAGCGACGGCTTGGATCCAAAGAGGTCGCTGAACTGGAAGGCGAGACCGAGACCACCCTGGAAGAACTGGACCAGACGATCGTACTTGCCGACGAGGGCGTCGGGCAGGAGACCCGCGAGCTTGAGGGCCGAGACGCCCGAGTGGGAGGGGTGGACCCACGGGGTGCAGAGGGCGACGTAGGGACGGGTTGGGTGAAGCAGATGGCGCAGGTGGAGGAGCACGTTCATGGCGTAGACGGACCCGCAGCTGTAGCCGAGGATAGAGACCTGCTTGATGCCCAGGTGCTGCAGTAGAGCCTGCACGATGTCGAGCCAGACGCGGACCCGGTCGGCTGGTTCCACGTCGGTGGTGCCGCCGAAACCGGGCCGGTCTGGACTGATGACGCGCACGCCGTGGCGCCGGGCAAGTTTGTCCTTGGTTGTGAGAACGTAACGGCTGTGGGTTCTCTTTATTAGTGATCAAGTGTAGGACTACGTCTGGGCTTGAGCGTTTACCTTCCAAAGAGAGGGCCGCAGAACAGAAGCACACGCTCATCATTCTGATGGCCGAAATCCGCGTAGGTCACTCTGATCTCTGATGACCGGCTGTCGTTGGAAGGTAGCGTGAAACTCCGATGAAAATGCTCATCGTCTAGGTATCGCGACACTGCGGCGTCTGTGTTGTTATTGCTCGACATGTTGGCATTGATCGTAGAAGAAGGAGGTAAGTGGAGCTGAAGTTCAAAAGGCGGGGGACGAATACTGACCTCGTATGATATCTTACCGAAGTTCTTACTAGGATGCTGAATTGAATAATCCCACGAGATAATCTCATGCCCATACACTCAATAAACCTACATTGGGCCCTGATCTTTAAATCACAGTCTTGTTGTTATATATCAAGTGTTGACGACCTGATCGCATTACATGCATCTACTGCGCCAACATCTCCTTTTTTGAAATGTGCTATGTATCGTGAATCTTATCTCAGCTCGTATAAGATCTTTGTGGGCAAGATCAAAAACTAAGCATATCTGGTCCCCTATCCAAGAAGTTGCTCGACCCCGCCCTCTGTCCGTAGCAACGCCATGTTCTCTTGCCAGCGCAGCCACGCCATACCTTGCATGAGGCTATCCGTGAGATCATCTAGCTTTTTGTCCAACGTAAGAAGACCACCCTTCGGGTTGTCTTCCTCAGTCACGCGTTTTGACCTGCTGCGCTTAGGGCCCTTCGATGCATCCCTGTACGCATCTAGCATGTGGCCCGCCTCGACAGTACCCGGGCGGACAACGAGGTCTCCCTGACTGAGCCATTGGTTCAGGAGTTCGATCTTCAGCTTCTTTGTCTCGGTGCTCGTCGTACGCTTTCTCCTCGACTTGGTGGTCGACGCACCTGTTTCGTCTTCTTCGGGCTCCCTGTTTGGCGTTGCACGTCGCGTGATGAGGCCTTCCGCGTCGAGGAATAACTGCCCTACGCGCTCGGGTCGCACAGATAGTACTTCCCCTTTCCAAACCCCGACGTCGCGCAGCGTCCGCAGGGAGGCATGGAGCATTGCCTCCAGCGTGTTCACGCGGACCGTCCATTCCTGAATTGCTGCAGCCCCACCGCTACGCCAGCGCTGTCGCTCGATCAGGATGTGTGTTGGCAGCGGCTTGAACCGCAACACCGTCTCCTGGAGAAAGGCGTTGGCCGTCTTTGCCAGCGCCGCTGGGGCGAACACTTCAGCGGTCGTGTCCACATCAAGCGCGTCCTCGTCACCGTTCTGAGCGAGAACACCAGTCGGGTTCTCGAGAAGCGAGAGACGTTGCCAGGCGTGAAGTTTGATAGTTGGCGGACTGGTGCCAAGAAATGAAGGTGGGGGGTTTGCGCCGCTGTTCTTCTTCTTTGACTTTGGGCTCGCTTTGCGAGAGACCGGAGCAGACGAGGAGACGGGAGCCAATAAGCTAAAGGCTAGGTTCCGGATGCCGAGATCGATACTCAGAACTACGGGCCCGGCCCGAGACCTTGACGGCAGCGGCGCGTTGCCGACGGCTGCATTCAGACGCGTGATGAGCTCTTCTTTCCGCCCGCCCACGGGCAGGCCGCAGAGAAATGAGAGACGCTTGAGCTTCTCAGCTCGCAGAGATCGCGGTATCACACCGAGACTGCTCACCGTCATTATGGTACGACTATAGAAACCCTAATGGTTTCTATTATTATATCTCTGGTAGTGTTTGATGGCTTCTTCTCCTCCTTGCACACCAGCACTAATCCATATTCGAGCTCAGCGAAATATCTGGTGGGATTCGAACTTACGCCGTATCAGTATGTCCGTCGCATCCTTCCCATTTTCTCTGAATCGTATCTGCAGGCCCTGGTGGCGTTTTGGAGACCACATATTCACACGCATGTAGGTAGACTCATGCACGTGTGAAGCTGCCCGTTTTCAATCTTGGACCATCTGAGTTAGTGCAGATGTACCCAGGCTGTTAGTCTGATCGGCAGGGTCCACTAACCTCTACCTTGTCCTCATGCAGAGATGATTATTTCCGACACCTACCTACCACCGACTTACTTTCTCGCCGTTCCGTGACCTTAGATTCCAAATCAAACACTCTTCGTTCGGTATTTCTGATTTTACACCATAGCATCTCCTGCGCTTCTAGAACACTGTATACTATACTGTACGGCATCACCGCTGCGACTTGCGTGTCGAAATTGTCGAATACCTACACTCTTTGAGGCGACTACATGCCGACTTGTACCATCAAACCCTCTACTGACTACTGACTAATTATACCAACCAACCAGTTGCGACCATTCTGTCGTGATTCCTCACCCGCAAGACGAAGGGCTAGAGAGAAGCACGGCGAAAGGCGATACCCTTAGTAATCGCCCTTCCTCTTATCAATCAACTTGCACAGCTGCAGCGCATTAGAAAACACCAACCCCGCTTACTCGCTCACAACTGGCTCCAGACCCCTCCCCCACTAATACATAATCCCATCCGCCGCTCCCCCTCCGCCTCTTGAAGCACATCATATATAAATGCAAGTGTTGGCGTTTCTCGGCAGACTTTCCGCTGCATCTGTATCCGCATCCGCACCTACCGCCGTTACCGTTACCAGCGTTACCAAGATCCATTTCTCAAAGACGGCCGCCTCGCGGTTAACATCACTCTCGAGACAATTCTCCTCTTCTTCTCGCATCATGGCTCCCATTTCCAAGGAGACCGACTTCCTCGTCATTGGCGGCGGCAGCGGTGGTCTTGGTGCTGCCCGCATGGCCAGCGGCAAGTTTGGGGCTAAAGCTATGATTGTCGAGTCTAACAGGCTGGGAGGCACATGCGTGAACGTCGGGTGAGTTCTCTTTATACGGGGAAATCCAAAGCAAAACGGTATCACTAACACACGTACCCCTTAAACAGTTGTGTACCCAAAAAGGTCACCTTTAACGCCGCTGCCATCGCCGAGGCCATACATGAGAGCAAGGCCTACGGGTTCCACGTCCAGGAGACGGCACCCTTCGAGTGGTCTACCTTTAAGGAGAAGCGGGATGCCTTCATAAAGCGTCTAAACGGCATCTATGAGCGCAACCTGGCCAATGATAAGATCGAGTACGTGCACGGCCGCGCCAAGATCTTGTCGAAGAACGAGGTCGAGATCACTGGTGACGACGGGTCCAAGTCGACGGTGCGCGCAGGCCGGATCGTGCTCGCCGTCGGTGGGCGTCCCGCGAGCTTCCCGGACATCCCTGGATCTGAGCACGGTATCAACAGCGACGGCTTCTTCGACATCGCGACCCTGCCTAAGAAGGTCGCCCTCGTTGGCGCCGGCTATATCGCTGTCGAGTTTGCCGGCATGTTCAACGCTCTTGGCGTCGAGACCCATCTCTTCATCCGCCACAAGACCTTCCTGCGGCACTTCGATCCCATGATCCAGGAGGGCGTGACTGCCGAGTACGAGCGCTTGGGCGTACACCTGCACAAGGAGTCGTCGCAATCGCGCGTCGACAAGGACCCCTCTACTGGCAAGCTGACGGTGCACTACAAGGACAGCAATGGCGAGGGCACGCTGTCCGACGTCGAGCACCTCATCTGGGCCGTCGGCCGCGTGCCCGAGACGGACCACCTGGGCCTCGAGAACGCGGGCGTCAAGATCAACGAGAAGGGCTACGTCGTAGTCGACGAATTCCAGAACACGTCGGTCGACAGTATCTTCGCGCTGGGCGACGTGTGCGGCAAGGTCGAGCTGACCCCCGTCGCCATCGCCGCGGGCCGGCGGCTCGCCGAGCGCCTGTACGGGCCGCCCACCATCTTCGCCAACGCGCGCCTCGACTACTCCAACATCCCGAGCGTCGTCTTCGCGCACCCCGAGGTCGGCTCCATCGGCCTGACGGAGCCCGAGGCCGTCGAGAAGTACGGCCGCGACAACCTCAAGGTCTACACCACCAACTTCACCAACCTGTGGTACGTCATGATGGACCCGGCCGAGAAGGCCCCGACCAAGTACAAGCTCATCTGCGCCGGCCCCGAGGAGAAGGTCGTCGGCCTGCACATCATGGGCCTGGGGTCCGGCGAGATGCTGCAGGGCTTCGGCGTGGCCATCAAGATGGGCGCCACCAAGAAGGACTTCGACTCGTGCGTCGCCATCCACCCCACGAGCGCCGAGGAGCTCGTCACGCTTCGGTAGAAGGAAAGGCGCATGGAATTGGCAGGGTTGGAATGTCTACGAGAAAATGCGTAGGAGTAACAAGAGATGTTATGACCTACATACAGCTCGGCTCCAAGGATTGAAAGTTACGCTGCTCGTCGCACATTAAACTTGATTGGGATAGATGAAAATACAAATAAACTTTCCGGACAAAAGCGAACAAAGCCAATCTGACAGAATTTATAAAATCTAGACCAGGCCATACATAGATAGGGGGGATAGAGAGAGAGAAATAAGAAGAAAGTAAAAAACCAATTTCACAAGCAACAAACATCACAAGTTATTGAAGAACTAATTGGTGGAAGTTTTGATTTCTGATTAAAACTTAAGGCGGTTTAGATATTGTGGTTCTTACTATTGAGACATTATGATTTTGACACATTCACATTATTTCCTTTCCATACATTAGGACACACACCCGGTTCCTCTCTCGTATCAACCAACCCATCCAGGGTTCAGACCTCAGACCTCAGAGTGTGTATGTGTGTGGTGTGTGTGTGGCCAGCACCCCATAATGATGATGAATAACAAAACAACCGATCTATATCCCCTCTTGACGCCTTACGAGTGCCGTGTTATTTCTTTCCCGCAATCCCATGAATGCTAATGATTTGCTTGTTGACGGAGACCAACCCCCGCCCTATGTCCAGGATTCAAAAACATATATGCAACGTTTTTCGTGGTAAGGGAATGGATGATAATTTACTCTCAGACTGCTCAGGCTGATCTGTTGAGGAGTTCGTGTAATGATTTGAGACGGCGACCGCTGGGCGTAGTGGCGAAGCGGCCGCAGTGTGTGGTGATGTACAGGCCTGACAGCAACGATTTGCTGGTGAGCGGCGTATACTACAATACAATAAAATATTATTTCTTCGAGGTGCTTGATTTGTAGCTAAAGTACAAACAAGACCTGGCGATTACGCACAACTAGATGCTGTGCATTCGTCGTCGGAGCGGAAGAAACAAGGCAAGACTCGCCTAGAATGCAGGCTTGTTTCCACCGTTGAGCCGATAGGTGGCAGTGCTCATGGTTCCATTCGGGCTCAGTACTGATGGCCCCTGCCGCTCATCTCCGGCGGATGTGATAGATGACAGAGAGTTGAGGGAGACGGTTGATGCACTATTCATCGTGTTGGTTCGGGACAGGTTCAATCCTCCCATTGAAATGAGGGCGTCAGCTCGCTCAAAAACGTTTCCAGAGAAGACGTTCGCAAAGGAACCACTCTGTGGCGTCGATGGAACTGTAGCTTGAATTGCCGGGCCCAGGGCGGCACTTTGGGGCGTCATGGGTAGTTGCACCTGTGTGCTGGTTGAGCCTGATGAGAAATGGCTCGGTGAGTAGTGGTGGTGTGTTGTTCCTGAGAAATGCCCGGCCTGTCGAAAGAGGATTCCCCAAGGCGACCCCATGATGAGGTTGCTTGTTTCCTTGATACTAATTTGGATAGGTCGAAGCCGGCTCTTAACTTCCACAGACAGGTTGACCTGGTCCATGGTCTGCTTCAATTTGTTTCCGAATTCAGCCCAAGAGTCAATAAAGCTCTTACAGAGGCTCCAGAACATGGCATCCGTCCTGATTCCCGGCTCCTTAAGCTTGATCATAGAAAGACGCTTCTTGAGAATTTCAGTTTCCTTGATAGCAATTCCACACTTGCCAATTAACGCTTTCCAAGCGTGAATGACGATCTCTGGTGATCGTTGGAGTTCCGCGTTACGTTTACCATTGCTGAACTGAACGTTTAGACCTGGCAGCGTACGCATGAGTAGCTCCGTAGATCTCTGTAGAGCCAAAAATATTCTTTCAAACTGACGCTCTTCTGCGGGGAAGTCGGCTGCAAATCGTGGATCTGTGCTCGAAGAAGCAAAAGACTCGCCGGACCGTGGTGTAACGGCCATGATCTGGGCAGTTCGATTATTGCCGGAAAACGAGGATAATGAGGATAGTGAAGCATCGGTTGCTACCCTGAGATTGCTTGGATTATGAACGAATGTACCAATGCGGGATCTTGACCCGAGGCCAGGACGCCCAGCGGTCGGGGTAACGGAATTTTCACGCGAGTGTGGCTTGATCGTGTTATCTATTCCCGCCCATCGGCTACTGTAGCTCGGAACGTATCCGGCGGCCCCTCTCGAAGCCTCGTGCGCGGAGACACGAAGCTCCATAATGCTGTTATAAAGTAACAGCATCATCGTGCGGATATATCGAGGCTCACCATTATCGACAATGGTGTCCATATTATCCATCAGGAGGGAGCAAATGTGGCTATACGCTTTGATTAAAGTAATGACTGCCCTTTGGACATTTTCATTCTCGCGTGGCGCATGGCCTCCGTTATCGAGAGCATTTTCATGTTTCTGGATTTCCTGCTCCAACTCTTCAACATGAACGTTTGTATTGTAAAAGACGATTTCGAGACTCGAGCGTTTCGCCGTGCCATCGTTTGTTAACGGAGTAAAGAGCTGTATCTGAGGGTGAATCTGGAAGATTGCGTAGAGGATACCCTTTGCGGACTCTAGGATTGGGTCCCAGGTCTTGGACTCCCGGCGCTGTTCGGGTAGCACAGACAACCGACGAACATAGTTGGGCCGTTGGAGAAGAGGCTCGGCACCTGCCGGACTACCTGGACTGGACGTGGAGGCATTTGAGTTTAGAGTTGTTCCTGTCATAGACGAACCATGACTGAGGCCGCGATAGTGGCTAAAACGATTATTAGCCTGTCCTTCCTCCAGCGTTCCCAGCTCGCTTGGTTTTCTAGACATGATCCCCATCCGCCTGTTCCTATCAGATGGGCGCTCTGCTCGATTCGCCTGTAATACCGTTTCGCTGTTGGACCGTACGCGTTCGTTAGGATTGCCAATCGTAAGCGGCATGACGCCTGGCCGCCTGATAGCTGTGTTTTGTTGTGAGAGGCCACGGGCATGTGACCTGGATGGTATCGGAGGCGGTCGAGGCGCAGCTGGCGAACGAGCATCCACAACATCACTGCCATTGACTCGAATTGGAAAGCGTCCACTAGTAACTCGTCTAATTGGAATCCGTGGTGTTTCCATGTTCTCACCGAAATCGTCCCCGCCATTTTCAGCATTATTTTCCCTTTCGTATTGGTTCTGAACGTATTGTCTTAGGTACCTCTTGATTTGCGCGGTGACTGCTACCTCGGCCACCTCCCGCTCCTTCAAGAAACCTTCATTTGGCGGGCTGCTTGTTTGAACGTGTAGGACCTCTTTGGGTGGGAACATGATGTTGTTGCCATCCAGCTTCAACACTTGCAGGGAACCCATGTCTGCTAGACAGAGCGGGAGCTCTTCTATCTGGTTCTTTTGCACAGCAAGTACCTTGAGACAAGTTAATTTTGCAATCTCTCTGGGGAGGACACGGATCCTATTGCGGCCTAAATCTAGGATTTCAAGCGATTTGAGGTCACACAGCTGCGGCAATTCCATCAGTAAAAGATTGCCTTCACGTCTGTCCTCGACTTGCTCTAATCAGCAAGCGGGTGCAGGAAGGTATACTAACCGCAAGTGGGAATTTTTCGATGCGGTTGTTCCTCACGTTTAGGTACCGTAGAGAAGTGCACTCCGAAAACCTCGCCGGGAAGGACGTGAGCTTGTTATGAGAAAGAGCCAACCTGTATAACGGCAGAGTAGAGTCAGCAAACCGGCATTTCGAGATCCAGTGTGCGATGGGTAACCAACCGCTCCAGTTCATTTTTTATTATGTCCACCACTTCGTCCGGTAAGTATTGTATGTTCAGTCGACTAAGATCGATGGTGACGCCGGGCTTCAATTCGTTGCTCACGCCGCTCGCTTCGGCTGCTTGGCTCTCATTGTCCTGCAGAGCAGCCTTCATGGCCTCCCGAGCAAGATTGATGACCTGTGCCGAAGACATGGGAGCGGATGCGGACAGCGTTGCGCCCAAGTTATTAGAAGGCACATTGTACTTCTCGGGAATGGGCGGCGGCGGGAGCGGAGGCATGTTGAAAGTCGGAAGAGGGATTCGCCTTATCCCATGGGCTGGATTTGTCTGTAGGCCTCTCGACGCGGACGAGTAAGGATGCACGACAGCTGCGGCCATGCTGGCCGAGGCAGTATTCATGGCGTGATCGTTGAGACCGGCCGTGGGGGGGATAGGTAGATAGGGTGGCAGGCGGTAGTCGGCAGTCTGGGCGGTTGGGCGTGTGTGGGCTTAAGGCGAGACAAAGAGTCGAGACGATCGTTTCAGGGTTCTGCTGGCGGCCCGCTCGGAATACGCGGATCTCCAATTCCTATGCCAGAGGAGCATCGGCCCAATTGAAGCTTCGGAGGCGGACGGGTGAGCCGAGCATTCGATGTTCTTCTACGTTCTCGTCGCCAGGCGCAGAAAAGGACAGACGCAGTCGGTAGAGATATAGAAATGCGACACACGACCAAAGGAAGAAACAAGTTCGGAAAAAGCAGAAACAGGCAGGTTATCCCGATAGGACTGACTGGCTTCGACACCAACGCAAGCACGACACGACACGACACGACACACAGGTGGCGGCAGCAGGATGTGGTGAATGGGGATGCGAGTGTTTCAACGACAGGTCTTGGCGTCCCCGACGGCCAAGCTGCGGATGCGAGGCCGAAACGACGGCAGCACTGCGATGGGCGGTGATGTCGTATCGTACGGTGTACCTAATCTCAATGTAATGTATGTATGTCGGCTGCGATCGCCGCTCCTCTGCAGCTGCTGGGAATTTGCTTTTTGGTGTAGGTAGGATAGGCGCGGCATGTGAGAGGCGTCAGGTACGATTTCTAACAAGGGAATCTCCATCCGAGGGAGAACTTCTTTGCCATTGCTCTCTCTTTTTTGGTTGAGAAAGTGTATCTGTAGGAAGGTACCTGACAGTGTGAAGTAACTAGGGCCACTGTTTCTCTACTGCTTGAACCACCTAAGGTAGCTGCTAATTATCAGGGCTTTAGGTAGGTAGTTCATCAGGGGGAGGGTGTGCGGCAACTATATACAAGTCAAACGTACCAGAGCGGAAAGGGGATGCGTCAGTGACAACCTTGTTTGCATAGGGCCACTTTTATCGCTACCCGCTACCCAAGATGTTACTGGAGCTGTACGGTTCATTGCGGTGGCCGCTTTCGCTGAAGTCCAACGTGGTATCATACATGTAGGTCTTTACTTAGATGCTACCTACCTACTGTAGCGCGCCACCCCATACTACGTATACAATGATACAAGTATCTTTGCTCTCGGAGTGATTGCGATGGATGAAATGGAAGACAAACATGGGACGGTCGTGGACCTGCAGATAATATTGGACAGTTGTATCACCAATGTGCTTATTCTTTCGTCCGTAGGATCCTGTTTTCCCTCGGGTCAAGTTTGTTTTTTTCAGCCCCTTCCCTGTCTCCCTACCTATCGGAAATCTCTCTCCTCTCACGCCTGTAAGCTGAAGAGCGCCAACGTGAAGCAAAGTTGGAGTGGATTAGCTCATAGGGAGCCAGCCATAGGCAGGTACCCGCTGGGGGGTGAGCCTATAATAAATAAAGTGTTCTAGGGAAACGCACGAACCACATATCACTCTTTAGCGTGCGCCTCGGCCCACGCTAGTTTTAACGGGCGTATTCTTACCACGCGACAAGCGGAGAAAGGAGATGCAGCTTTTATATGGTCTAGAAGCCAGATCGACAAGCCTCAATTGTAGGTAGGTATCTATTTTCTGTGTTAAGGCTGTAGATTTAGCATCAAGTCATTACCTAGGCAACATCCGATTTGGTAAGTGCTTAGCTTCGCAGAGCAACTTTCTAGTGGTAGCCTAGGTATCACTAGGCACATACACTGGACAGCTTCTGCTACGCGTCTGGCCAATTCGACTGCTCGAATAACGCGCCGAATTGCCGACGCGATCAAATTAATTACCTATTTCAGCCTAGAGGAACCGAAAAGGGCCTGCACTGCAGAGCATCGACGTCAGCATCAGAAGTATAGGACCGAATTCGACATACCTATTTACCTGGCATAGGTATATCGATCGTTCTGATAGACACCTGCCTGGCAGTGCTATGGGTATGCTAAACGGCAAGCTTAGTTCAACAGTATTGGCTTGATTAGCAAGGGTTTGATCAAGTCCTCGATGACTGACAGAAAAAAAGGCCATTAGCCAAGATCTATAAGATACCCCACGTAATATCAAAAATGCCCAGCTTAGTGAGGTCGAACTCAGTCATCCTCCCCGATCTCGACTTCACTTTGCGTCGCCAATTCAACAAAACCAGCTTTCGTCCGTTTCAGCGAGAGATCATTCAGGCTGCCCTAGATGGACACGATGTAGTAAGTAACTTGTGGGGGTCATATGTTTGCTTGGATCATGTCTCGGGAGCCTTCTGCATTTCCGAAACACTCACAAATCAGGTTCAAGACGGCGGACCGCTGACTCCGGGTATTTGCAGTTTGTCCAAGCGGCAACGTCATTCGGGAAAAGTTTGTGCTTTCAACTCCCTGCAGTGGTTGATCATGGAAGTGAGTAGCTTCAGATAACAGCTTGATCGCATTCGGGGCTGACCTTGACAGTCACGATTGTTGTATCACCATTGCTGAGTTTGATGATGAATCAAGTGGAGGCTTTGCGAGCTGCCGGCATTGATGCCAGCTCGTTTAACAGTAACACGCCTCTCCGCGAAAGGGATCGTATTCTCGCCGACTTGAAATCCGGTCACCCACGTACTCGACTTCTCTATGTAACCCCCGAGCTCTGTGCAACGGACCGCTTTCGAGATCGGCTGCAAATTGTGTATGACCAACGAGAACTAGCTCGCATCGCCATCGACGAGGCACATTGCATCTCGGAATGGGGACATGATTTCCGGAAAGACTTCAAGCGGCTATCCTGGTTTCGCGAATCCTTTCCTGAAGTGCCTATCATGTGTCTCACAGCCACGGCTAACGATCAAGTCCGAAATGATGTCTTGAATACTCTGTGTCTCGATACGGAGCCAGATCGCCTCAAGTCATTCACAATGACAGCCTACCGCCCTAATATCCATTTCGAGATTAGGTTCACGCGCGACGAAGACGATCGTCGGTTGGAAGATTTCCTGAAATGGATTCGAAGTGTGTATGAGCGCAGAAGCCAGGAACCGCGGAAAACCGAACTAGCTGCCATTGGAGAGAGGCCAGATAACGTGCCTGGTATCATCTACACAATATCTCGCGACGAATGTGAGAACATCGCCGCTCAGCTTCGCCAAGAGGGCATCGGCGCACAGCCCTTTCACGCAAAGCTATCTAAGGAGGTCAAAGAGCAGACTCTGGCGAAATGGGTATCCAACGAGCCTGGCTTTGACGTAATTGTGGCCACGACGGCGTTTGGCATGGGCATTGACAAGGATAACGTACGCTTCGTCGTCCACTGGAGACTGCCCAAATCGTTCGAGGGATACTATCAAGAAGCAGGGCGAGCCGGGCGAGACGGGAACGCTTCCTACTGCTTCCTGTACTACAGTCGCGAGGACAGAGACCGGGTCTGTAACCTCATTATACGTGATCGTGATCCCAAGAGCTCAAACTGGGAAGCGAGGGCCTCGAGCCTGAAAACACTGGCTGAGTATTGCGAGAACGTCACAACCTGTCGTCACAAAATGATATGCGACTACTTTGGAGAGAGCGACACCCCGGCGTGCGATTATGCATGTGACTACCACAAGGATCAAGGCGAGCTCCAACGCCGATTCTTGCGTGGACTGGCCAGTGAGGAGTGGGTCAGCACCCAGCGCGAGGAAGGTCTCTTAGACGCAAACTGGGATGAGTGACAGTCTGCCAGGAAGCTGACGAGTGAGTGAATCAATCAATCATGGGGTAGGTAGGTATGTTCTTGCTCGTACCAGTCATGTGTTACGGATATCCTCGAATTAGGCAAGTCGCTGCAAGTCGCTCGGGGGCTATAATATGCAGGTGGTGCTTATAATTGAGCCGTCTTCCAATCGGCCATCTTTAAACGGACCCCGCAATACACCACGAGCTCCCAAGTCGTGAGCTTCATCTCCAATTAGTTCTTACTATGCACCAGCGAGTGGTCTCTGTTGTTCCCATCGTTGTTTCATCCACTCAACCCAGCTGTTTCATTGTTGGTCCTCCCCTTCCCAGTCTGATTCCACATCTGTTTTAGCGAGCTAAGCGAAACACCCACTTTGTTGTTGCGCAAATGCCCGTCCCCGCCGTAGCTATCCCGGTGGTGCCTCCACCGCCTCCGGCATCGAACTCCGACGGAGACCGGAGATTCTCAACGACAGCATCGCCGCCAAGCGACCATGGCGCCTCTTCTTCAGCCATGGCCTCAGTCGGCAGCTCGTCGTCTCCGCCCCCCAGGTCTCCACCATCCATACCCTCTTCCACCTCCAAGGCCCCACCATCAGTCTCCGGGTCGCGGTTCACCGCGACTTCACCGCCGACCACGGTCAGTGGCGGGCCAGGAGCACCTCCCTCGGCTCATGGCGCCGGTCCGCGACCAGGCGGCACGAGCACCGCAACCATGCCTTTGAACCCCAACCTACCTTCTCGCGACTCACAGCTGCACGTCGCCGAGGCGCGCGCGGCGCTCGTGGCGTCCATGTCGAACATGCTCGACAGCGAGCTGCAGTCGCGCGCGTCTAACTTGCACGCCAACGCCGCCGTGATCTCGCGGCAGGAGCAGGACGTCACCAGGGCGACCGAGGCGCTGCGTAAGGAGAACGACAAGCTCGCCAAGGTGGCCAAGGACGCCGGGCGCAAGATCAAGGAGCTCGGCAACGTCCAGAACTGGGCCGAGGTGCTCGAGCGGGACTTTCTCGTCCTGGAGGAGACGATGAGACTGGTGAGGGGCGGAGGGACGGAGAGCGATGATGACGAGAGCTGCAGCGAGTGCTCGGGGAGCTATTGGTCCGGGAGCGAGAGCGAGGGGGATGGCGAGGGTGAGAGGGGTGACGCCACGCTAGAGAGTTCGAAGGGCAGCCGCAAGGGCAGCGTGAGTGAGCGGCAAGAGGATAGAGAAGAAAAAGGTGCTGCTCCGGGGAAAGAGGAGAAGGGGAAAGGCTTGGAGGGAGTCGCTCTGGACAGCGACAGTTCTACAGTCGTCGGCGGAAGTACCACTTCGAACGCATCTCTGCTTGCTAGTTCGGCGTCGAATTCACCGAGTTCCACTAACGCCACCATTTCGCTTGACGAAGCCATCTTAGAAAGTCTAGCAGAGGCTCTGGCGACGGACATGCGCGTAGGGTTCACTTCGACAGATCACAACGCAGCATGATTACGAACAACTGCACCCAGAGGGATGGTGCTATTCCATATACTGTCAAAGAAACCGGACCGGATATAATTGGATCATCTTTTCGACCTACTCTACATTAGGGGCTCCTGAGCCGGCGGATTACGGATAAACGAAGGCGGGAAAGATTACGCCAATGTGTGAAATGAGTCCATGATATTACGAATTGAGCAGCATATGATACCAAACATAGGATGGTATATATCGCGGCCTTTTATTAAATTTCGTCTTTGTATAATTTACTTCTTCTAAGATAGCCATGTTAGATGTATTTATGACGCGTCGCATGTGTAGTGAAAACTCCTCTAGCTCGGGGGTTATAAGCCTCTCTCAACCATTCTTATCATGAACCCTCTAGTAGCTGCGCCTAGAATATGCCGTTTTGACCCAGCGTTGAGCTCGACGTCTAATTATAAGAGATAAGGCAAAACGACAAATCGCTTCTTCTTGTACTTGTCGCCGAACTGCTTGCGGTAGGCCTTCTCCTTGCCCCAAGCCCAGATGTACATGAAGTACGAGCCGATTGTGATAAATACGACCAGAGCCGGAGAACGTGTAACGAGGATGACGCCGATCCAGGCGATGATCTCGAACATGTAGTTTGGACATGTCACGAGCTTGAAGCCCAGTCCAGTGGGAATCTTACGGGCCGTCTCGCCGGGCTTGCGCAGTGTCGAGAGATACCAGTGGACGTTGGCGTTGCAAAGCTCGCCGACGACGTACAGGGCAAGACCGAGGACGTCAGAGGGCGAGGAAAGGAAGGGCTCCGCGCGCGCAGACGCGGAAAAGGGAGCGTAGATCTCCAGCGCCCCCAGCAGACCGGCGAATACCCAGTAGAAGAACGAGTTTCGCACGATGAAAGCCGCCGGCATCGTGTTTGCGCTGAACTTGTGCACGAACAGAACCTCGAGCTCCCGCTTCAAGAAGTGGGCCATGATCATGGCGAAGGCGGCTTGTTGCACCGATGTGAGCTCGCCTGCGGCCGCCGCAGGATTGGGGGCGGGCACGATGCCTTTGATGTATGGGTATACGGCGGGATACAGGTGGTTGCGAACCCCGACGAAGAGGAGGTGGAAGACAAGGGGGCCGAAGTATTCACAGAGGTATACGAGTTTCCATGAGATCTGCGGGCCTATAATTTATTCAAGTCGTATCAGCTCAATGCACAACCCGACCAGTCTACATCACATTGGATCATACCGAGGTCCTTAACTATAATCTCCTTGTTCTTGATAACAGGCTCCAGCTCCCCTAACACGGCATTGCGGTCTTTGAAGGTCTTCTTGGAGACGGGGTCGAAGATGCCAATTCGGTTGAAGTCGGACGTCTTCGTCGCCGAGGCGATCTGCTTCTTGGTGAACTCGACCGTGGCATCGTCTGGGAGCTCAATGGTGGGGGGTAGACCCTTCAGACCCTGGCGGGACCGATTGGTGACTTTGAGAGTGAACCCCATGTTGCTCTTGTCGGAACGACAGACGATGCAAGTGAGTAGGATATGGCGCAGACCGTGAATAGGCCGGCCTTCAGCTTAACCTTTTATCACCCACAAAAAAAGTTAAGGTGAGAAGATGCGGGGCGAACCGTCGTCAGCCAGCCTCAAGGGTTGCAGTGTTTCGGTGGTCCGCGGGCGCAACTTCTTTTTTTGGGCCTTTTTTGAAATTTGTTGAGTACTTAGTTATAAGCTACAGGGCTGGATTGCAATTCTGGCGACATCATTGGTTCGTATTACCTCCACCTATCGAGCTTTGTATCTCATGCATTGTGATTACAGTACTACGCAAAAACACATGCATTTCACAGTACAATTGTTAAGGTTCTTGCAGATTTATCATTTTAAAGACATACCTAATGCAGTAGAATGAATACACTGGCTGTTGTGCATCTACCTAGGTACATGTACTTATTCCGAATTATTGAATAATCGATATCACGAGTTTAATTGGAAGAACCCAAATAGACCCGCCATCCGCGGACCGCGGGTAGTTGAAGTAGGTACCTAGGCCAGGCACCTCAACTTCACCCCACCCATATCACGTATACCTTAGCAAGAACTCGGTAACTTTCAGCTATGCAAACGAACAGACGTCTCTCAGATCATAGCTAGCTCCTCATGGATTCTCGGGAAATTGATCGGTGGTATTTACTCAAGGACAGACTAGTTGTGACAGTATGCCGCCGCCGAATACACCCGAGGAAGGTTTAATCTCAACCACAACCCTCGCTCTTCGCCCTCTTGTGCAAGGGGAGTCGGTAGCACCCGTCGTCGACCTCAGAGCGCTCGACTACGAAAGCGAAATCGACGAGAATCTGATATGCCCGATATGTCGCTTGCCGCTCGTGTCTCCGATGATCACGAATTGTGACCACGTCTTCTGCCAGAAATGTATCGTTCAGGCTCACAGCCTAAATCCCGTTTGCCCAGTTGACCGTCTGCCACTGAAACTCGTCGACGAAACGCGAACTGCTCCTAAAATCATTCATAATCAACTCGATAATCTACTTGTACGATGCCCAAATCAATCCCACGGCTGCAGTCTCATAGTTGCTCGGTCTCTTGTTGAGAACCACGTCACACGCTACTGCGACAAGACCCTCGTGCCATGCCCACATCCCTCTTGTGATAAAATGGTGACCCGCAGAGACTCTGGGAAAGGATGCCTTCATTACAATGTCAAATGCGAATACTGCGAGCATACATACGAGAAAGCCGACCTAGAGGACCATCAGGACAATCACTGTACGAACAGAAAGAAGAGCTGCGAGCTGTGTGAAACCGAATACGTAAGGCACAAGCAAGATGAACACCTGAAGGAATGCCCAGAAGCAGAAACATCATGCAAATTTGCGCCGTTCGGTTGCACGTCCCAGATAGCACGCAAAAACCTTGACGAGCACGCGCGACTATGCGAATACAGGGTGGTTGGACCTGTTGGAGAACAGATGGCAGAGCTTCGAGCAGAGCTTAGGGCCCTCCAAGAGAAAGATCAACTCAAGGAACGGCGGATCAAATTCCTCGAAAACAAGGGATTCTCCGTGCCCACGGCAAATACCTCAGAGGGAATAGCGGATATCAGCCTGCCGGAGAACACAGCACACACAGATCCGGCTCCCTATGAATCCCGAGACCAGTATTTCTTATCGCTATTCGAAACAGTCGAAGCGAAAGTCGAGCGCCTGTCTTCTGCCCTCAATGAAGTTGAAGGCCGGCATTCTGTGATGCTATTCAACGAAACGCTACCAATTAAAGACCAGCTCACCGAGATTCGTAGCACACTAGGAGTTCTTGGAATGCATGTTCGCTGGTTAATGAACTTCAGATTACAAGAAAGAGGAAGAGTCGGGACAAACACCCCAAATATGAGTGGCTCCTTGACGGGAACCCAGGACAGCAATATCGATCCAAACCTCTCTCGGCATCTCAGTGATACTATACGAGAGCACCCACCACGTTTATAGAGCTATATCCCCAAGCTCATATTCCTAATATCTGGAAAATTCCAGTCGAACATGGCTGGATGTCTCAAAACTCGGACTTTCACACTATCTATCGTCGACCTCAATTAGACGATGGTAGTATTGTCCAACATTCAACCGATAAGAACGACGTCTGCTAATAACCTGATTATTGGTCTACAACAAGTCGTTCCACTCAAATGCAATGTCACCTACTCCGCGATCCTTGTGTTAGCTGAAGGCTTACAAGGCTCTTATCGTGGTGTACGAGCCCTGCCGCTTGCTCTTCCAACACGCGAAGAATTCATTTTCAACTCGAAGCGATTAGTCGCAAGAGGGAACTAAAGGCTCAATTCTCATGGAATATCCAGCACTGCGCATCCTCCTCACACCGTAAGCCAATATCCGTGCGCACCATGACACATTATCTTAACCCTATTCAGAGCCTCTTCAACAATTGAGTCTAACTTTCGTCAAGCGAGAACGCCAAATTTGAATAAGAATAAGATGGCATCTAAATATCAGCCAAAACCTTAACAGCGCTAGAGTCTATACGCTTATCTCGTCAGTGTCAGATTTCAAAAGTCGTAAAGGACAATGATAAGACACGTTGAAGTACCATGGGAATGGTCTCTCATTTGTGCTGCAGATAAATCTGACAGAACGGTTACGTCTGATAGTCGGATAGCGGTTTGACGTCAGGGCGCTGCACCTCAACGTGATAGAACTTTCCAGTGAATGATGCTAAACGTTATGGAAATCACCTCGTCTACGAGCCAAAAATTTTCACAGAAGGTTTGTAATTCGATAAAAGCGTCATTAAGCAATGCCATAAGTCAAGCCGTCAAGCTTAAGGATTTATTTGAGGATAACATCATGGAGTGAGATATCTCTGTATTTGCCCATGATTCGAAGGCTAGCAGCAAGAGCAGCTGAATACCTGGCACGTGGACGGACGGGCCACCATATTCCGATCGTCAGGGGCGAATTGATCATGAACATGGCAACACGAGGGGGTTGCTTTTTACTCTCCGACGTAGGCCATCGTCTATTAGGTAATGATGACTGCTCCAAAACTGGTAACTCTTCTAGTCTTATTGAAACCACTCCGTCTCCTCTGGATCTATCAGAGGACCCTGCCAAGACAGAAATTTAGGTCTACTGTTCTTCGTCAATCGCTGTGGCGTCCACTCGTTTTGATCTATCCTTTTGTGACTGCACCATTCACCGCCCCTCACGAACAAGATTGCCGCGTCGGGCTTCTCGCCTACAAGATGCGACTCGCCAGGCGAGTCGATAATGAAGCAGCCCCATCGATACACTAGAATGCCGGAAGTTAGACAGTAGTTACTATTTATGGTGTAACTTATCGGAGTTTCTGTGGAGTTTATGAACATATTCGCGGCCCAGAAAGGATGTTTCATTTTCTAAAAGTCACCGAAACGGGGGAGAACGAGCCTGAGAATTACTCACAGACGTCGAAACTCTTCAAGCTTTTTCCGACAAGCAACTGCCAGCTGCCAGTGTCCGGTCCGTACAGCGCCTCTTCGCACAGCAAGATGTCATATAAGAGCCCCATGCTTAACCCCGGGTGGGGTATATCAACCTGGAAGTAGGCAACCGGACTCCCGACATCGCCTTCAAAACTCTTGACTACATCGAGATGTCTTATAGGCGGAGACGCGCCCAACGTCGGACTTAACCGGCGCCAAGAAGCCTCCGGTCGCAGGAACGCATCTCGAGAGTCCACGACCCACGGCAAGCGTCGGAATGGCAGCATGGGGTCACCATCGAGCGTCAGGGCCCAGTAGCGGGCGCGCTCGGCCGCCGTGAAGCAGTCGGCGGAATTGAAGAGACCTCTGAACTTGGCCTGCAGAAGGGGGTTGACATCCGCCCCGGAAATGCCGGTGGAAGATTCGGAGCAGGAGTTCACTCGCGAGTTTGAAGCGCTATTATATAAGATGGCATCTTCGATTATACCCCGAAAGCGTCTGCTTACGCGCTGTGCGAGGAGCGTGGACTGCAGGTCGATTGCGGCCAGGAAGCTCAGTATCAGAATCAAGGTCTCGTTTGGGAGGTCTTGGAGTAATGCCATGGCGTAGATGTTGTCTGTGATAGACGCAAATCGAGCTCCAGTTTCGCGGAACTACCCTCGTGATATCATTTTATCCCATCGTAGATTTGATCGAGAAGGAATTGTAAGGTCATAATTCTGGTGGAGCAAAAAGGTGGGGGTTTGAAGCAGTAGATGTACCTATTTATTCTTCGGCCGGTTAATTATAACCGCCTCTGATGCCGTCAGCAACCCTCAGGTCAAATGGATCAAGTGTTTATACGCGTGCCCGTGGCAACCTTGATGGCTCCGATACGGCAGACACCGCACTGATCGTTTTTAATTAAATGGCTTAAACGCAGTTCAGAGTATTCTTCAATCCGATTTTCCAAGGCCGTCTTTTAGGCAAGGTGGGCTAGTTATTAACGTTGTAGAGTAACATGAATGAGCCATGGTCATGAAGTAGCATAGGACAATAGTGCAGGCAGCTTGCCGCTACTAAGGGTATAAAAAGAATAGGATAGGGGGGACAGTTAGTTACTCACTATGCTATCTAATTGCTAAGGCATCTGCTCTTACCTGCTGGAAGAATCGTTCAGTTTTGTTCTAGCATATTCAATCCTCCAGGCGCGTACATATAGTAGAGATCTTAGGTCCAGAGAATTAGGTCTCTCGCCCCTGTTTGCCGAAGAAAGTAGCAATTCCCAACACTGACCATAGATTTTCACGCAGACGGGGCTTTCGGAAAAGAACGTCAATAGAGCTGTTTCTAGATGCAAGGCTGTTGAATGTCAATACGTCAAAGTATGTTGACATTTCTGACTTGGTCTTCACCTAACTATATTTTAGGTTTTCAACGACTCCCGTGGCTGTAAGCTCCAGCTACTTGTTTGATCAGCAACGTGCGCAATGCAGGATAAGAAAGGGTAAGGTAATCAAGCTCAAGTGGCCCGCCAAACTCTATGTATTAATTAATATGTTGTAACTTATCCAGGATATAACAGCACGAGTACTCGTTTTTAGTATAATATCTATCATAGAACAGAATTGTAGCTCTATACCATCACACTATCAAAAGATAGAACGTTGTCAAGTCGAAGACTTGACCGTCTGCAGTCACTTATAGTTGGAGCCGTGACAATATCTACTGGTTTCCGGCTTCTGGTTTAAGTATCAATTAGCAATATACCACCCTGGTTTCCTTCCGTTAGTTCTAGTTTAAGCTTGTGTTTAGAGAGGTTATCCTATTGATTATACTTCTATACTACCTGCTTTTCAGCGTTATGTATTAAAAATATTTGAAAGATACTATTAATCGTATATCGGACTGAACCTCTTTTAAAGGACTAGGTATTCTAACTATAGCTTTCCTCCTTGCTTGCCTATTCTGCGTTTAACTGCTTGCTCCGTTTTATAGAGCTTTTAACTGTCATCATTCTGGTCGACGTATACTTGTCCCGGTTCCGGTCTGCGTCTGTTGCATAGGTCTTGTAAAGTGAAAACAAGTGTAACCCGAAAGAGACTCCTGTCTGTGTTAAGAAGAAAGAAGAATCTGAATACTTACAAAAATGATTCTCAGCCTACATACACACCTTGTCCCTCGTTCCCCATATTAGTTTAGTCAGTGGGATATCCCGGTCCTTGGGTACCTTCCGATTCGTCAATTCGGATAGCCCTAGTGCGCATGGAGCCGCTGGGTGCCGTTATGTCTTTATGTCAATTCCACTAATATTTTCAGTACAACGTATGTTTAAGCAATAGATCAGGATTTGAGAAGTTGTATTTAACCACTCTGGGCGGACAAAACGAATGAAATGGGTGATATGTAAAAAGCGGTGACAAAGGCGGTCACCGATATAAGATCCATGGAACTGGGAACCCTTGAGTACACGTACTGTTTGGGCAGAGTACCCTAGGTGTGTACCATTCACATAAAACTTGGGCATACATAACCCAATCGATACCCGGATATGTAACGCAGGTTCCCGACTCTTGCTCCGTTTGGTTGCTATCGTTTATCGTTCCAGGTGGACCGTGCTTTGAACTGTTTGAATGTTCAAGAAAGCCACAGCATTAGCCATTTTCACTTCTCTCTCCGCCATCTGTCTATCAAACTGTCTTGTGAGAAAATATTAAGATCTCAGCATAATGGAAGGAACATGCAATACCTGCGGAAAGGCTTCGTCGAAAAGATGTGCTAAGTGCAGTACCACACTGTATTGTTCTCGGGACTGCCAGAAGGCCGACTGGAAGATGCACAAGAAGATCTGCAGCAAACAGGGGAATGAGCGACCAGAATCCGGCAGCGGACCTTCAGCTGCCATGGCTGCCACCGTTCTCTCTCCGCCGAAAGGACTAGAGAAGCCGATCACCAAGCCCTTTACGCGTCTCGACAACAACACTTATCTTCACGATCGCCCGGAGGACGATGTCTATCGGTATGTACGAACCTGTCCCTTACCGGATTCTGAATACTGATCTTATCGCAGTAAGTAGTACTGGACACAACAATATGTTGTAACTACGCTAACCTATCACAGGTGTGTTGATCGACGCCTATCGCATGCGGGTCGAGGACGAGTACAAGTATGAAGGAAATGTGACTGCAGACAACATCTATGGCGGTGCCAAATCTAGTCTTCCCGGTTTTCGGAAGTTTTTGCGACTGGCCGCCTCTCGGCCTGGTTTACTTCCCTCCTGGTGGAATGCCGAAAAGCACGACGCGTGCGAGAAGCTTGGCATGGACACATCGCAATGGCAGAACCTCCGCTGTGCCATCGAGAAGAGCGACGTCATCGAGCACTATGGAGATCAACGATTCCCAATGCAGCTACGGATGCTAGGTGAGGCGGTCATAGGTCGTGGTTTCGGTATGAACGATGGGACCCAGATGAGGAAGATGATGGCTATGATGGAAAACGGCGGCATGGGCAACGCTACCTCAATGATGACGATGGATACTTTGACTGGGAACACCTCGAGTCTTCACGCATGATCATGAGTCCAAGGCTACTAAAGCGCTGCAATTTGGGGCTGACGAGGGAAAGGTTGAGAGGCTTCCTTGAGGTCGGGGGAACCTCAGGCATGGCTCCAATTTTGTTGAAGATAGTGTCGTCCGTTACAGATTGTGTTTCTAATATCTCTGGGAACGAAGTTCTCAGTAGCTATGGCTAATAATAAATATCGTGTCTGGCCATCTGACGCAGAGCGATTCATCGATAAGGCTGAGCTTGATAGAATAAATGACTTAAAGAGGACACCAAATAGTAACTGAGGACTTTGAATAATAGTGGGGGATCCTTTGCAATCACGTCATCATATGTTGTGATACTTGTCCATTACCTGAAGGCAGATCAGGCTCAACAATTTCGACTTATAATGGCACTACGACTACTACGTAGGCTACGACCCAATATTGTCGGATGAGAACCACGATCACTGCCTAGTGGTGTAGCACAATGCGGGGGCGTCCGCTCAGCCCCAACTAGGTTGGATTTACAACCCATCTGGGATAAGATGACGATATCCTTGTCTTAATAAAACGTATGATCTACAGTAAAATGTATGAATCCCAATTACATAATATATTGGGGGCGATTCCTACAAAGGGTTCATTGAAATACAGCCCTTAGAAGGAGACTTATCACATCCACAATTAGAAATAATCGTGCATTTCCGCCGCTAGTCGATTGTCTGAACCAGCATCAATATATTCATGGCCAATTTGGATGATATCCCCCCCGGGGCACCGGCTGCAGCACCGCCTCCCGGAGTAACCCCAAATCTTGTTGACCCCGTATCGAAGGGTCCGTCTCTCGTGGTTTTGGGGATATTTCTCTCTTTATCGCTTCTTTCTGTGTTAATTAGAGGTTTCGTTCGCCTCCGTCTCACTAGGAGCTGGGGTTGGGATGACTGTAAGTCTAGTGCGAGTCTATGAGTTCCTGTCACTGATACCTGTCCTCTTTAGATGCTTGCATTGCGGCTACTGTATGATTCATAACCTATCCAGATGATGGAGCTCATCGTTTATATAGATTGGAACATTGACCTATGCGGTATTTTACATCGAAGGTTTGTGTTCAAAACAACGAGCTAGGTCAATTGGATCTAATATACTACGACAGTCACTACAAAAGCCCCCCCGAAACATGAATGGGATATTGCTATTTCGTCGTTCCCTGGTGCGATCGAAAGCTTAGTATGTAGTGCTTGCATCTAAAGGTACACTCCTACTAACGTTACGCGGTTCATATCTGTGAACGGGCTCTCCTACCAAATCACGGTCTTCTTCGCCAGGCTCTCTATTCTTTTGCTTTATCTCCGAATATTCGGTGTCCATAAAACTTTTACCCGCATTACGATCATCAGTATTGTCATTATAACCCTTTTCTATATTGCAGTAATCGGCCTCGGGATCGGCTTCCTCGCCGTTTGCGACGACTTAACGAATCTTACAGAGTCTCGCTTTTGTCTCAACTACAGTGGACCGGTGTTGTTATTGAACGCGAGTTTTAATGTTATCACCGATCTCTGGCTTCTAGTATTACCGTTTCCACTCCTCGTGAAGTTGCAAATGCAACCTCGACAAAAGCTGGGCCTAGTCGCTGTTTTTGCCGCTGGTGTAGGGTAAGTAATGATTCATAATCTTCATTGGCGGCGTTGATGTCCCCTTGCTAATTTCAATCTTTCAGGGCCTGTGCTGCTAGTCTAGCACGGCTGATAGAACTCGCTGTCAACTACGGTAAACCAGACTTCGTTTGGAGCCAAAGTATAGTCCCCGAATTTAGGTTAGTCGTCCCGCAATGCCCCTTATCACTTTATAATACTAAGAAATATTCAGCATCGCTGAAATCAACATCGGCATTATTGTCGCTTGTGTTTCAACCTTCCCTGCCTTTTTCGGCCAAATGAGAAACTGGCTGAGACCTACTGGGAGCTCAAAATACAGTCAGGCCAAGAGTTCAGAGTCAGACAATGGCCAGACTACATGAAGAGAAAGCCAGCAAGCAAGACTCGGGAGGATCTTTGAGCAGTATTACTCTGACTACCTGTGAGCGATTATCGAGCTTCATTGACCGAAATGCCACCATCGGGTGATGCGAACCCTATTTTCCCCATAATGAAGTACATTTAACATCAAAGACTGTGGATATCATATGGATGAGATACTCCTCTTTAGTCAGAGACATTATCGGGTTCTTGGCCACGAAAGTAATATCACTACGCGTCGTTGAGGTCTTGATAGGAGTCACCGTAGGGCACTTACCATGCTCGGATACCGATACCGTGTGTAGAAGCGGGTGGAATGAATAACAATGACAACGGGTTAAACCTTACCCTCGCCTATAAAGATGAGCGAACTCGTATGCTTCTACGGGTCCACGTCAATTCATGGAGAGTGATGGGCTGCAAAAGCTGTAACTAAATACCAATCAACACTTGTATATATCTCTACATTGCCAAAATATCTGAACAATCAAGTCAACTGCCCTTAATACCACCTACTTAAAACACCACCAATATTGGACCTCCTACAAAAAGAATATGTTGAGATTCGTCTGAATCTGAACTTTCGAATGAATATTTTTTTCGTAATTTATAAATGAATATTGTACGCGTGACCACGTCGGCGCCCTCCAGCTCTCAACGGACCGTGCTCGTAACTCTTAAACCGAAGAGAAAACGTAGTTCTCGGAGGAACAGCACCCTGGGGATCGGCCCTAGTCACAGAAAAGCAGACTAGAAACAGATCTTAAGGTCAGCACACGGTTAAAAAGTAAATCAAGGTGATCAGATTTACCGAGATATAGGTCCTCCGTCTCTCTCTTTCGAACAAGGCTGCCGGAGGCGGCCTCACTCGCCCAAGAGGGGTGAATCCGAACAGGCAGAAAGTAACTCATAATCAAAAGAAGCAGTAGGCTTGGCGGTCTCAACCCAGGTAGAGATACCGCTAGAGTGCTCAACAGCGCCATTACCACTCGTATATTCAGGAGGGTTTAAGGGACCAGAAGGGCTGTGAGCGGCCTGAGAAGTAGGAGGGCTTGGGCGGCTAGTTTGCTGTCTTTTGGCCAATTGGAATAATCTCTCGGTCTCTCGCGCCGCGATGTTGTTTGTTTCCGCGTAGGCAATAAGAAAGAGGCCGAAGAAAAAAAGGCAAAAAGCCGCCAGGAGCACACACATGTAGTGCTTGGTAACAGTCTCTACAAAAGAGGCATCAGCAGTAATAACAGCAGGGGGTGCCATTGTAAAGGGCAGAAAGCAGGCAGAGATGAGTTGGAAGGCAGAAAATACGTGAAATAAGCTAAATTGCCCAGAAGCGCAATAAAAAACAGAATCGCGAGAGGTATGGGAATTGAGGCAGCCGGAAATATTAAGGGGTATTAGAAAATCTGCTAAAGGCATGGCTGAAGAGGCGGTGGCTACTAATATGATCTATCACAAAAACTTTTACTGCAAAAAAATGCATACAAACCTGCTCGCAGGTAAAACTTCTAGAGATTTGGTCACCTCTTGGCCTATGTAGATACAAGAGCTGAAAAAGGCATGATATACGGGGAACTGTTATGGAGAAGAGGGTACTCAATCTCACGATGTACAGACCTAAATCCATTTAAAGTTTCTACAGCAGTTAAATCGTCGGAGCTCGGTTTTTGTGTTCATCAATATTCTACTTCAGATAACAGCCTGCATGTGGCAAACTCAAACTATTATTTCCAGCCTGAGAGAAAATACACCTTTGTATTGTAGTAAAATGATGCACTCAGATGCAAGTTATATCTTCTGCATAGAACATGTTGGACTAGTCTGAAACTTGATAACAGGAAACTAATACTCTAGGGCAGTGAGAGGATCAAACCATTGGTAAAATGTGATGATTCCTAAGCCTCTGTCATCCGATGATGCAACCACACCGCCGCAATCAAGAGAACCCTGCAACTAGTGTGTAAAATAGTCTTTCGGGGTAGGTATTACAATCAGCTTTTACGAATTAAAAACTTGGACTGATATATTAGTAATGCGGTCTGCACAAAGCCGGGTGGGTCTGGGCATTCTGAAAGGTGCCCAACGACTTGCAGATTTATTGGAACTAGGAATAGCAATACTATTGATATATTACCATAGGTAGGTATAATAGACCATGTCGGGAGCTCCTATGCTTATGCAGGTAATGAACCTTTGTGCGACGATCTCCAATATACCTTCGATGGTTAATCCAGCTGTATGTAGAACGCTTTGCCCCAAAGTCGCTAGTAAAACGTTGACAAGAGTCGAGACTTTTTCCCATCTGCCCTCGCGAATTGTGCAGTAAATTTATGTCTCCAATTCTAGTACGAACCAAGTAGCTACATTTTATATGTGCTAAATTACTATGGCAAGGCAAAATTTGCTGCGCCATAGGCACGGGGCAGTGCCAGCGCCCGCGAGGTCAGATTTCGTCGAGCTAGACATCCTCATAGAAACGAAGAGAAAGCAGTTCGCCATTAAATTGCCTTGTCCCAAATTCACCAAATTCATAACCTTTGCCCTTGATTAGCCCCTCCTTGATTTCCTCTTTAAATTGTGAAGCGGGACACTGCTTACTGCCGAAAGCACTGGGTTACCAGTCTATCATATTCCTCCTTAATGAGTAAAGCGGCACCTCCTTCACTAATATCATGCAGCTTTATGGAAGAGACCTTGTTGGGAGGGAGACTCGCCTGGCCAAAATCTTTCCAGGCCAGTGGAAGGACCGTATACAGTGCTACCTAATCCTCCATGATATTGATCAGGTACCAAGAACCCCATACAAGGCGTTATCTTACGTCTGGGGTTCATCGAAAGCGGTGGAGGTCATTAACCTCAATGATCATAACCATAACGTGACCGTGAATCTTGCCTGTGCAATTCGCCACATCAGAAATACAGAAAGACCTATCTGGATATGGATTGACGCCCTAGTATGTCGCCTGACTCCGTTTCTTTGTTTTGTGAGAGTTGGTAGCTAACTAAATATTCAGTGCATTAATCAGGTAGACATATATGAAAAAGGTCATCAGGTCGCGTTGATGCGTGACATTTATGCAGGCGCCGAAGAGGTTCTTGTATTCCTGGGAGATGGGAATGACCACCGGATTTCAAGATCGTATTTTGCACAGCCCCCGGAACCACCTGTGGTATTCTGGAATGACGCACGAGACGTCAGTCTCTTACGACGCTTCCACGAGTCTCTGCCGTCGATCAGGATACACAAGAGTCAGAATGCTTTCTACGCGATTTGCCTCGTTCGTAGTCTTTCCCATGAACGCGGTATAAAATCGGTCATTGAAGGGACTCAGGCCAGGGTTCGCCAAGAAATTTTCGAGTTGCTGCGTCGTTTGGCCACTGAGCCGTGGTGGCAACGCATTTGGGTAGTTCAAGAGATTGCGATCCCGGCGAGAGCGACTATTCGTTATGGCAATGTGACAGCACCATGGGACATGTTTGTTCGAGCAGCTCAGGCCCGGTACTACTTTTTGAATGTAGAAGCAGAACAGAACAAGGTGATATCTGTCTTCATACGCCAGGTTCTGGATATTGAGGATCTCCGGAGTAAACGGAGGAAAAGCAATGGCACAAATTTTCTGTCACTCTTGCAAAGATTCTCATATCGAAAAGCAACGAATGATTACGATAAAGTTTATGCCCTCCTTGGGTTGGCTAGCGAGAAAGATTTGCTCAATCCTGACTATTCTGTTAGTATTCAGGAACTTTATATGAGGACCGTCATTGCTCTAATCAGAGCTCATCGCAGCTTGGCCCCTCTCTCCGGCAATCTCAAACGGAAAAACAGCCAGAGCCAAGGTCTTGCATCGTGGATTCCTGATTGGGGTGCGATTTTTAATGAGTCTGATAGCAAACGAATGGTTCTACAGAGCGTATACAACGCGTGTTCGGACTGGCGCATCGCAGTATTCCAAACGGTGGATGAATACTGGGCCAATGTGGCCGAGCAGATAGGTCTTCTTGTCAAAGATCTCCAGAAATCCGCCACGCGGCCAAGACAAATCACGGTGCAGCTGCGGGCAGCTCTTATTGATTACATGCAATGTCTTACGGGGTACAAGGATTCCCCGCGACGAATTCGTTCCAGCGCCCATATTAATGCCATATGTAAATCATGTTCTCTACTCCTGGAACTTACTAAAGGAGGTAAACATGATGCCCCTGCCGCTACGATCATTGAAACGAAAGAGCTGTTCAAACTTTCCGCAATATTCAGAGGATATTCAGCCAGGATACCCACCTTGAGACTGGGAGGTACAGAGACACTTCATGAGATATTCGATGGAGGTGATGACCACGACAGTTTTGTCCGTTGGTTAGTGGAATCTGAGCCACAGGGAGGGTTCATCTTATCCTCCATCAATTGGGACGAGAGAACACTACTAATTGAGTCAAGATTTCTAGCGAAAGTCCTGTGGTGCGGAACAAAGCTGACTTCTTGGATGGATGTTAACTCTAGCCTTCTTACAGTAAGTACATGGGCGAGAAAAGCGCTTTATCCTCAACCGTTCACTCAACCGTCCACTCAATTGCGAACACGGTTTATTAGAACCCTGGCTGGCGGCATCTGTTACAGGGCTGGCAGGCTTGATCGAATCCGTTTAGGCGATCATAGCCGGCTTTTTCAGTGGTTTGAGTCGTCGTTACTTCCGCAACTACGCCAGATCTGCCCTATTAGTGAGAAGGCGATACTAGATAGTTACATTCTAATGGACCCAGGTGATTCAGTTACGACGCACATGGTGACACCACAGCACCTCTTCACCCAGCATCGAGGACTTAATGCGCAGGGCTTTGACAATATGATGCGCTTGGTTACTGAAGGAAGAGTGTTTTTCCAGACGGAAGAGGGACACATGGGTCTTGGACCGGCGTCAATGGCTCCCGAAGATGAAATTCATGTTCTTCCAGGTGGCCAAACCCACTTCGTCCTTCGACGACGCGGATCGGAAACTGATGCGTTTGAACTTGTCGGAGACTGTTTCCTCGACCAAGATCTCAGTGAGCTTGACCGGGAGGAAAGGCTTATCGAAGACTGTTTCCCGGACCAAGATCCCAGCGAGCTTGACCGACTTAATGGGAGTTTACCTCGTGAAGTACTCGGGTTATTTTGCATTAAACATGGCATACAGTTTGGCGACGGTAGTCGCAAAATACGTCTAAACTGAGCGTATATACGAATCTCACGTGAGGGGCTAAGGAGTAAGGGTGGTATTAGTGTTTATTAATGTATTGACTGTGCGATGGATTCCGATTCTTTTGGACCTCACCACTTAGTTTTTTCGTTGAATTCAATCGTTGCCTCTCCTAAATTACTACTTGAATGCCTTCAGATTTACGTGATCACGCCGTGCTTCATTGATTCTACCGGATTTTATCAGTCTGGGATGCGTAACTTTTAGATTAACCTTGGCTGAGGTTCACGGGACTTGCAGTCACCCGTGGCCGTTTCAATAATGCTCAGTGGCACTACTTACAATAACAGAAAACGATTTGCTGCCTTCTTTTGGGTTCAGTTTTACACATCTTACATTTTGATGATAACAAGAACAACTAGTAAATCAGGAATGTTAACAACTATTAGACAAGGTTCTATTCTGCCTTTTTGTACCTCCATATGCGAGCGAAAAGGTAAGAAGCACTACAAAAAATCTAATCATAGGTTCCTGTGTCAATCAACATGAAGTAAGCGGCCACGGTTTTGAAGCAACACTCACATGTTTCTATTCAGTGATAATTATCCCACATGGCATCCTGCGTCTACCCAATATGCCGCGAGACCAAGAAAGTCAGTATCTTCATAATCCGCAAATACCGATCAAAAACTCTCTCGCGCCCCTCCTCGTCCCCCTTTCCAACATCTCCACAAACATCAAACCTTCGTCCCTCGGGACTCTCCAGGAAATTTTCCACGCGCAGCACAAACATAGCAACATGCGGCATGAGCACATACGGTCCACAAAGACAGAGCTCGGCCAGATAATCATCGAGGGGCGCCACATTCGGGTCCGTAGCTTCAGCAGTACTCTTGAAGTCTTTTGCTTTGCGCACGTACTGCCGGAACTCCGTGGAGAGGCGCAGCTCGTAAAAGTACGTGTCGACATCATGCCAGTCCGGCAGGTCCGCGGCTTTGCTGCGATTCGAGACGAGGCAGCGGTTCCGGTAGAGTCGGAACGCCTCCGTCAGCTGATTGCTCTTCAGCAGTGCCTGCGTCTCAGCCTCGCCGGATAGTCGGAGAGACTTTCCCAGATCTGTCACTTTGGCGGCGTCGGTACCCGGCATATCGGTAATGTTTCGTTTATAACGGTTTGTATTTCAGTATGGTGGCGGTTGTAGCGATAATCTAGATAGATAGATACCTTTATCCACCGTCAGTCTGTCTGTCTCAGTTCCGATAATAAATAATGTGTTAGCTCCTTTGTGCCTTGTACGTCGGATCAGGGTTGAAGAAGTGGAACAACCGACTTGTTTCTCGTTTCATTGTCCAGGGCGGCCACGATTGTCCTGGGACAGCAAAGGCGTTCGGCAGCCGGATGCTTATTGCGTTACAACCAACGACTGTGAAGTTTCCCCGAGACTGGCGTGTGAAGAGTAGCATAGGGGCTGTGCGTAGGCATGATGCGGTAAGGGTATGAAGACTTGAGATATAGGTTTGTTGCGTCTTTCCTATCGTTTCAAACGGATTAATGACTCACAGTGGACTATTGTGCAACGTGACTGAAGTCGCAGTTAGATGATGGTTGTACGGGTAAACAATTATTGAAACTGTAATAAATTTAGGGTATTCGTGCATCCAACTTGAGCAAAGGAGAGACGTGAACTGAAGTATCTAACAAATACTAGTAGCATTTTCTAGCAATACGCAGCGAGTAGTGACGTCGCAGACGAAGAGACAAAGGGTCTTCGTCTCGTTAAGTATCTCTACAAGCCTGATTCATCTCTCTTGCAGGTGATTGATATCACTCCCTTCTAGGGATCGACCACTGCACCACGTGCTCCGCTGTTTCGAGTAATGTGGTTAAAGAAATTAGAGTCGGCTAGGGCCATGTAATAATGGCAGTGAAGAGCAGACAAATAGGAAAGCCAGTCCAGTCGGGACAACGCCAGGTGCCAACCTACAAGGTAACATCGGCACAAAAACATATAACACATTGAATATACACAGAGAAAAAGAATATCTCCTAAACCTCATAGCGGCCTCGTCCAAGAGATAATCATATGCTTTCGGTAACTGCTCCAGAGGCGAAATCACAATCGAATCTACCTAGCGCCGCCGAAGGCGCTGATACGGGCACCTGATGATCGGTGTAGCAGGTTGTGCTTGCTAATAACACCAGGCTCCTGAGAAACCATGTCGCCTTCGCTTCTGTCGGCTAGATCATCCTCGTCATCCTCAACGATTTTTGTTGGGATTTCAGTCGAAACATGGTATTGCTGACTTGATCGTTCTGGGGTCGTCATTGTCGAAGCATATGACATAGAAGTGCTGCTACGGTTGGGAATTAGATCCGGCGTAGGAGGGACGCTAGAGAACCGCCTAAAGGGCTGGAGCCGGCTGTCATCTCCACCTTCTGAGGCGGTAGAATTGTCGTGGTCCTCACTATGAGCGGCCGAGATGTTGCTGGTGCGGCGTGATATCCTGGGACGCTCGCCTTCAGCATCGTGAGCAAGCTGCAGACCTTCCACGGCAGCCTGACACTGCTCAGCAATATTTCTAATAATGTGAGCAATAGCATCAGTCTTGTCCTTCAGATGACGGTCTGCCACGTCCTTAAAGCTGGCAGCGGAGACGCGCTTGGCTTGGTTACGGTTAGGGGTAGTAAGGCGACCTTAAGAGATGTTAGTACTAGTCGTCACACAACGCAGGTGCAGTGACTTACCGTTTGAGTCGACCTCTGTCTCTTCGTCCTCACCAAACTCTTCTCCCAGCTCGCTCATGAAATCATCTCCAGTTGTGAGGGAGCGAACTAGGTGTTCCATATGATGGGACTGTCCTCCAATCAAGCTGCGAAGATGTAGCACCACACGTCGAGCTTCATCTCGTTGTCGGACCATGGTTGCATTTGTCTGTTGTAACGCGGCCAGCTCCTTCTTATTGCGCTTACGCTCGCGCTCCAGCTCCTCTGCTATTTCTTGCTGGAGAACAAGTGCTTCAAGAGCGTCATCACGCTGCTTCTCAGTGCCAGTCAGACGGACAGCAAGACGAGCGTTATCGTCCTTTGTCTGATCCACAAGACCGACCAGTCGCCGATTCTCTCGCTTTTGAGTCTCGATCTTAGTTTTGAGATCTTGCGTTTCCTTTGTGAGTTGCTCGGCAAATGATTGAAATTTGAGGAACTGTTGGGGAAAGTCAGCACACTCGAAGAGATAGTATAAACATTGTAACTAACCTGTTGCTTCCAGTTCTCAAGTTCTTCGACCAAGTAATTGTTTCTCTTGGCAACCTTGGCGAGCTCCGTGTCCATACGACCCTTCAGGTTAATGAAGTCTTGCCATGCTTCCATAGCATCGCGTGAGTACTGGTTGCGCTCTCTCACAATTTCGTTGAGATGTCTCATAGATACCTTCGTCATGAGAGGCTTCTTCACAGAACCGCCGAAAACCGCCTTCAGCCCAGTATTGCGTCCCTAGACACGAGTTAGCATGAAAACCAAGCATATCTGATTTGTAAAGAAACCCCATACCATCTTCTCGCACACGTGGTCCATCACAGCCATAATAGCATCTTGGTTCCACCATTCAGGATCCTGGATCGATTCGACCTCGCCACGCATGACAATGATTTGACCAGCAGGAACAAGCTTTCCACCACCATAAGCAGATCGCAGGTGATGTGGGACTCCAGAAGGAGTGACATCGCCGTTTAATGCTTGAGTTAGCCGACTAACAAACTTGTTGCGCTGCCCAGGACTTAGAGCAGTAGGCGGGCTTGATGTGAGAACGAAGTTGCGATCAAGATCCACGACAAGCGCGTCAGTGGGCGCAGTGAAAAGTGTACGGCACTCAGCTGTGATACCTAGGATATACGGGCCCGGTTCTTGGACGAGGTCCTTGGCGTGGCGAGCATGCACGACGGGCACGTACAAACCACTCCACTCGTAAACTCGTACACAGAATCGAACAGTCTCAGCCGCAGCAGTCAGCATCGCAGGGTAATGGCTGACAAAGATGATGCGGCGTGTGGGGGACATTGCCGCCTCGATCACACCGACAATGTTGGGAATAGACAGACAGCTCCAGAGTGGCCACATGGCAAAATTCTGGAAGCCAGTGGGCGACGAGGGAAATTGGTAGCATAGCGCATAGTCTTTCATATCAATCCGAACCAAATCATTCAGCCGAGGTGCGGGGAAGCTGAGAATTCGAGATACCTCTTCGGCATGGAAGAGGTTCGTCGCTTTGTTCCAATGAATCCACATTCCTCGGAGGTAGTCTCCCAGGAGATTGTAGAGGGGATACCGGGAGAGAAAAGACAAGCAGTAAGGGATCCAGTACGTCTCCTCGGGGTTGTCGTAGAAGTCGGTCTCGGTGCGCTTCCGCAGGTCTCGAATTGTTTCGGCTCGCTTCTCATCGGCGCGGGACCATACTCGCAGACAAATTCCGTATAGAGTGTGTGATGAATCTTGCTGAAGAACGAAGGCGTGGTGGACGCAGTGAGGCTGGCTACGGCCGGTGCAAATTTCGACATCGTGAGGAAAGCAAGCCTATAAAAAATCAACATCGCAACAAGCAATGGGCAGCATGGGGCTTCACATACGCGCATAGCAGCATGCAGAGCTCTGGCAATATCGTTATCCTGTTCCAGGCGCGGGCTGCTACCAAGAATCTCCGGTAGCCAAAACTGACCGACAGCGCCCTTCATGTGCCCGATTTTACCCTGGGCTGGCGCAGGAGCTTTCACCCATTGCGAGGGTTCACGGCCCACACCGCATACCATGTAGGCATGAGTGAGTGTCTTGGGCGTCCGCTGTTGTGGTTTGCCACTGAGCGTGCCGGGGATGGGCTGGGTGATGCGCGAGTGAAGAGAAGACGTCCGGCTGGGTATGATGAGGTTATTATCGGCCTGATCGCGGGTAGCGGGACGAGCCTCGCGGTCGCTTGTACGCGGTCGCGTAAACGAAGAGTGTGTATTGAGTGAAGGCGCCATCGTTACTGCAGTCGTATATATTAATCCCGCGTTCTGAGTGAATGTAGGTCTCTCTACACAGAAACCGCAAAGACTTTGACGGCACCAGCCGTAGGCTGAAGAGAAGCCGTGTGTGTCGTGTCCAAGGTAAACTGGTCCAGAAACGTCGGAGAAGAAGGTTAAGCTTCAAGTTAGACTCGGATGCGAATTACTTAGTTACGGCCGTGTTCTTCGAGCCCAGACTAACGAAGCGAGACTCAGAACATGGCCGGGATGACCAGTCGAGCTGTCGTCGTATACTACAACCCGCGGGGGAAGAAGCTTCAGACTTGCTGGAGCTACTCTCAGACGTCCACGGAAAGGAAAAAACAAAATAAGTCAAAAGGGGGGCGGACGGAGACCACAACTGGTGTGAAGTGGACTACAAAACGACAGAACGGGCCGGGGGGGAAGACTAAGGGTAAGGTACACGGCGAGGATGTTCGATGAGGGAGTGTGCGCCGAGTCCAATCAAGCAGACCATTCTCCACGGGAAGGGAACACGAGCGTGGGTGTGAACAAGCCCTCCCGTTTGGTACTATGTATGTATGTAGGTTACCTTCCAGAAGCTGGCGAAGATAGCGTTAGTATGATATCTGCACTGTGGAAGCTGGACCTGAGCAGTCTATTCCAAGAGAAAAAGGTGATGATGGCGCACCGTGGGTGGCGCGCAAAGACCGCGCAGCAGCAGCAGCACAATTCACCGTTTAGCATTCACCCATGTCTCTCCTCCTCTTACACTAGATAGTGTGGAATACGCACGCAAGGGCCGAGAAGGGTTTGGTTTGTCGACAAGGGCTGCACCAGGGGAAGGGTTGCAATATGTTCTGTGCTCAAGCTAACGTCGCATGGAGACGGATAGCGGATGGAGCCCAGAACTCGAATGGGAATTGGACGTTGGGTATCCAGTACTACAGTGATGCTAGGCCGGGCATATTATCTGTTATCGCCATTGGGTACCGCAGCAGCAGTGGCTGCAGGAAATGCAGAACTCATCACTAACGCAATATGTCATGACTGCGGCAGATTCTAGGTCACTCCTATACTTTTGAGCACTGAGGCTCAGGTACTGGTGGCCCGGCAGCGCTAATGCAGGGCGCTGTCAATCCCTGCACCAGGAAATTTCGGAAGGCCCCGCCACATCTCATGCCCTAACCAATGAATTCACTGTTCCTCATATTGCACCCCACCGCGGAGAGCTTTCTGGTAAGCTAGTTCGCTAGTTCGCTAGTCTCTGGGATAGGGGCTTCGAGCCATTTCAATCGTCAAGCAATAGTAGCATGCACATCACCTACGACTGTTGTAAGATCTTTAAGCTGCCGCCGTTGCTTTTTCTGAAGCAACGGTTTCTGCCAAGTACAGGTAGGCATTGCTAAGGCGGCGAGTCACCTGTGATGCCGCTGTAGATTATTTCGTCAACAGGTAGGTATAAAGGCGTAACTAGATGGGGAAGAGAACTTCAACCAGCGTACGCGAGGTATGGCAGTTTCAAGGATGCTGTCCTAAAACACATACATAATACACAATCTACTTCCGTAGTAATGAATCGACATACTTAGTAAGATGCGCAGTTGATGCCCCCCTATTCGAGCTAAAACACATACTTAGTATGAGTTACCAGTTAGTTCGTAGCCATGGCAGGTATCGAGATGCCAATTTCGGGATTAGCGCTGTAATAAACAGCAGTCTAGTATTTAGTATAGCACTTTTGTGTTGAGAATTCAGCTGCTCGGGCACGAAGAACGGCCTTCATATTTAAATAAAGCTGACCTGTCTTGTACGTAGCTGTCGTGTTTAACATCTAACCACGAATTCGTAAGCCCAACCCTCATTCTATCACATGAATGATCTTGTTTATCAAAACTTACCTACCGTTTGCTGAAATAATTTTGATGTGACGTGTAGCCACTTGCGCTTTTGGCATTGTACGACGCACTGCAGAGCAGCAGCAGTAATAAATTCTACGATAGATACGCTTCAACAGGTTCAAAAATCCCCATGAAAGTTCCAAGCCATCCACTAAGCGCTCTAGTGGTAGAAAACTATGGCTTGTCAACATATTTGGGCGCAAATCTAACAAATTGAGTACAATATTCATGTTCTCGCCACTGGAAATTTCGCTATACGCGACCCAACTTTTCAGTTCTCATGGTAGTTGGTTTGTTCTTACCTATATTACAAACAGATCTACCCAGTTCCTAACGAAACCCGGTAAACGATGTGTACAACTATGTAGGTGTTAACGAAAGTAGGTAGGTATCCAGCCACAATTACCTCTAAATCAGCCCACGCGGTACTTTAAGCCAACCGGAAATGATGCAATTCCGCTACTCTAAGCGAAACGCAGGTTCTAATGACATGGGAGGCTTGTCATAAGCCGTCTGTTATCAAAACGGCCACCCTGGGTTGGTGGCATGAATGACCCCTCTTATTGGAGACCTTTTGGAGACCTTTGCTACAAATCACTTACTCGTGTAGTCTCGGCTCTATCGGCCTGCATCTGCAACCGCGCGAAAGGGGACAAAACCGGGCTGGGGTTTGTTTGTCTGTCATTGCGAGGGGCGGCAGAGAGGAAACACAATATACGTGTAAGTAATACAGACACCAAAGCATAGTATAGATGCGGCAAGTGGAACGTTGCCGACGCAATGGAAGCAGTGGGTCCTTTGGGAGCCGAGTTCCATGCGCCTAAGTATGTCTGTGTTGTTGCCCTTTAAAAACACGATGTGCTGAGAACCTTGACATCTTACAGTACTATGTAGCATCTGTTTACCGTTCGGGTGCAAACGCATGCTGATCGAGTTTCAACATGTCGTGGCTACCGAAACACGAAGTCGATTCAATGATGGGTGCCGATCAAACACCTTTCGACTAGCCACCTTGTGCTATTAGATAATTAACTGTTAGACTACGGATATCATATGTTTCCCCTTTTAATTTCTCATGAGTTTCAAGGCAGCATTGTCGGTGGTACATTTGTACTTCGATATTTACGCAATGCTACCTCTTAAACTTACTTACCCCTCACCACGTGATCCTTTCTTTGTTAGGTTCATCCCTGGAAACAAAGCGCGACGACACTGCATCCTGATCGATCAGATCTACACGCTAACATTTTGAATCTGAGGCTATGTCCGCAGAAATTATGACAAACAACTCATCCCATCGTCGTCTCGTCCAGCCTCCCATATTTCTCACCCAGTAGCCCGCTTAGTTTCGCACTAAATTCTATAGTCGGGAGAGCTAATGCATCCTCTGGTAAAAGCTGAATCGAGGATTGAGTCAGAAAGAACCTCGCAAAAGGCGGACGGGCATATTATCGTGTGGCTAGATAAGCTGGCCGGACTAACGAATAGAACAAGCCGGAAGTGTGGTCGGCGACTACAAACTTGTCTTTTTGGCTGAGAGACTGGCCAATGGTGAGAAAGGACGCTAAGAGGTGTCAGCCACTAGACTTATACTTACTTCAGAAGGTTGCATATGTATAGATCTACAAAAGCGTTTACGTACGAATTAGAACTACTCAAGACTAAGGTTATACTTACACATAATAGACTTACTGCCTATTCAATCGGATATAGGTCAAAAATGAATAGTTCATCATCAAGATGCAAGACTAAGCAGAAAATAAGACAGTCTGGAGACGAGGGGAGGTATAGTGTCTTAAGGATACAATACTGAAAATAGCTAACCATAATAGACTAGTTACTATGATTCACAGTTAACTTGGAGACGTCATCATGTTAAATTTATTCCGTAGCAAATACCTTTCCTTGCGGCTTCGCATTGGACTGAAGCCGTTTGTAAGTTTCTGCACTTTCGTGAGAGTTGCAGATGCATTAATTCAACGTCGATAGAGACTGAGGCACCAAAAACAAACAATGATCATGAAGATTAATCTTAGAATTCGCTGAGAAACGCCAACGATAGATATTTACCGCTTTAAAACTAACCTCATATTTTTGAACACCTCGCCCTTCACTCACAGTGCCACTAAGTCCACAAAAACGCTGAACGTCCTACCGTCGGTAGGTTCGGCATCGATCACATATCATGATACGACAACGGCGGCATAAGAATATGTAAGGAGCCACTTGATTATCACACACCATACAATGATATATACCAGGAGTCTGCCACCCATCTCTGTGATCACAATTTCTCGCCGCAAGGCTTAACATGGTATTCCTTCCTTGTGTAGGGCGGAAGGTTCCCGACGCCGCAGGGTTGAATGCCAGAGGTCTAGGTGTCTGCGGAAGGTATGATTGAGGGTTAGAGATCTGCGACATAAATGGTGGAGGGTTGGACGTCTGGTGTATAACCGTTTGAGGGTTGACTGCCTGACGGTTGACTACCTGAGGGGTATATGTCTGTGGAATGACAGCTCGAGGATCAATCATCTGAGGGTTGAATTCCGGGGGGTTAGAGATCTGCGAAAAAAATGATGGAGGGTTGGACGTCTGGTGTATGACCGTTTGAAGGTTGGTTGCTTGAGGGCTGGGCGTCGAGGAACCGGATCGAATCTGAGAATTGACCCTCCGAGGATTGGTAATCTGAGGGTTGACTCCCTGAGGGTTGACTGCCTGAGGGTTGACTCCCTGAGGGGTATATGTCTGTGGAATGACAGCTCGAGGATTAATCATCTGAGGGTTGACTGCCTGGAGGCTAGATGTCCGCGGAGTGAATGGTGAAGGGCCAAACGTCTGGTGCATAATCGTTTGAAGGTTGGTTGCTTGAGGGCTGGGCGTCAGGGAACCGTATCGAATCTGAGAATTGACCCTCCGAGGGCTGGGCGTCAGGGAACCGGATCGATTCTGAGAATTGACCCTCCGAGGATTGGTAATCTGAGGGTTGACTACCTGTGGATTGGCTGCCTGAGGGTAGGACATCTGGGGAATGACAGCTCGAGGGTTGACCATCCGAGGATTGATCATGTGAGGGTTGACTACCTGGGGATTGACCGTCTGGGGATTGGCCGTCTGGGGATTGGCCGTCTGGGGATTGACCGTCTGGGGATTGACTGCCCAGATATTATTGGCTGCCCAGTTATCTACTGCCTCGTCGAAGAGCCTTTGGGCTTCTGTGGCTCGGGTTCTCTCATTCAACCATCTCATCCGGTCCATCCGTTCGAACCGTTCTCTCCGTTCGTCGTCGTCGCAGCAAATTAATCCTGCTGACCGGTCTTCTCCGCATCTGTAACAAAATTCGCGACCATATCTGCAGCTACGACAGCAAGTCACAATTAGCGATTGCCAACTGTTTAATTTTCCTCAAGTTGGACACGGGCCTGACCTACACTATGTGGTTACATCCACCTGATTTCTCGATTATGCGGTCACAGGCCCTGCATTGTGCCCAATTTTTCCTGCGAGCAAGTTTCAGTGTTTTTTCAAGGTCCTTATCTTCTGAGCAGCTCCCATGATGAGCGGCTCCCTTGCATTTTTCACAAGTGTTGCCACCGCATTTTGTGCAATTACCAACTCCGTTGATGACCTTTGTCCGTGGGATATGAGTACTGCACCTGGGCTGATGACAGTAGAGAGGGTTCGGATCATCAAGCTCAGCTCGTTTTTCTCGATATCGCCGAACGAGCTCGGGATCTAGCATTGACTCATATTGCTCTATTGGAATAATTTCGCAGCATCTTGGGGGAATTCTGTTGCTGCTGATTGCTAACTCAAACCATCGCGCGAGGCATTCTAGACACATAATATGGCCGCATGGATCCATTGTAGTTAAGGGTCGGTCTTCCTCAATGCAAATAAAGCAGCATTTCCTGTCGCCCTCGGCGGCAGTATGTGAGCTTTGGTCTGGGTCGCCCTTACCGTCGGCCGGCTCTTCAAGCCCCGTGCCGGAAGGTGTGTTATCCGCCATTGGTTATGTAGCTGTGACATATTCGGTATATTAGTTTGGGATTATTTGTCTCGATTGGGAGGCACTCCACTGTAGTTAAGCCTTATTTTAATACCAGTCAGCGCAATGAACCTTTTCCTTTATATACTTGGCTAGCTGGCTGTTCTCTGAGGGATTGTGGCTATTGGTAGCGAGGTCTAGTAGCTGGGTTCGATGCTTTATCGTTTTCTCAATGGGAGATGCTGGCCGTAAAAAATAGGAAGGAAAAGGTAACTGATCGTATCCAGGGCATAAAGCTAAATTAATGAATCGAGTGTTGACGCATGGTGATAATCGCTGTTTTGTATGATCTTAGAGTGGTCGGTTAAAATTCTAGATGAATGAGATGGCGGATGAGGAAGCACGTCGATGTGTAAATCGATTGTGATGATAGAGAAGGACATTTAAACAGGGATATATTTATTTAACAAATTCACTGCGAGCTGACGTACTTCTGTAATGCCAAGAGCGACTTTCATGTAGGAATAGCTGTTGAAGTTGAATTGGAAGGAATGGCACTCATTATTAAGGTTTGGCAGGGGAAGATAATGATTGCCTTGGTTATAAGGTAATGGAGAGATTGAACTGAAATGTCGTCTGTCGTTGCCTTACCTCGAGGGCGAATCAACTTACGCATAATACTACAGCAAGTATCTTATAATCATTATAGATTTATTGCTTGAAAAGCTCAATATGTTTCTTGTACCCATGCCCACATCAACAGCAATCGTTCGCGACTCAGTGGCTTCAAACGGTGGATCGACTGCGATACATGCTGCGTGAAGCCCACTTCGAACGTCGGAGTCGATGAAGCAACACTATTGTCACTTTCATTGAGAACATACTGTCGCTTCCACATCCCCATAAGTGCCTGCCAAGGATGTTTTGATGCAGGATCGGCTGCTAGGGCTACCTCTAACAGTTCCATCCATGTTGATGAAGAAACAATATTGAATGGGATACTCCTAGGCTCCTTCGAAAACCAATTAAGCATCTGACGCCATGAAGGTGATTGATGAGGGTTAAGAACGTGATATACGGGAACGTCGAGGAGGTAGGACTGAGCGGTGATGTTTTCATGGCAATGGGGCAATGCAATCTCCGTGATTGACTTTGCGGCTATGTCAACTGGCAACCAATCAAGGCACTTCCCCGGAAGATCGGGGAGACAAGATGTCACTTTCGCCGTCGAAAGCAACAATGGGTAAGCTTCGCCGGCATTCCAAATGCCAGAGTCATTGCCACAAAGCTGTCCAACCCGGATGATCGAGACTCTAGATTTTCCACGTGATCCTTTCGAGCTCGTCTCAGTTTTCTTAGAACGCGCAGCAGCGCATATTTGCTCCGCTACCCATTTCGATTTCGAATATCCTAGAGCTGATGCATCTCTAGGCTCTGATGAGATTTTTTCTGGGACTGTCTTGGATACCATGTTGCAGACTGCTGCGGTTGAGCTAATGAAGAAGAACTCGGCGCCACTAGCGTTTGCTATGTCGATCAAATTCCGCGTGTTTGCAAGTTGAGTTTCAAAATGTTTGAGTCCAAGATTGAAGTTAACGGTCCAAGCTGAGTGAATGATGTGAGTAGCTTCGTCGGTAATGCATGAACGATCCTTGTCTGACAGACCAAGGTAAGGTGTAGACAAATCACAGGGAAGGCAGGTCATGTTCTGAAAACCCCCCGAGGATCTCAATTCTTTCTCACTCCGTAGCTTTCGCTTAACCAGTGCCTTGACTGTACGTTCTTCTGCTGCGAAACGCGTCTTTCCGCGCACTAGAACACTCGTCGTTAGCATCACTATTTTCAACATGTATTATGAGGCTTTCAAAAGGTTATAAATAGACAAGATCCTAGCCTGAAGAGGAAGACTTATTCGATGAGAAGTTGCCCTAGCAATAACTTACAGAGACAGTATACTTTTGATACCCGCGAATCATCGATGAGCCGATCCAGTATATGCGCACCAAGCATCCCTGATGCCCCGGTTAACACTACAACGACATCCTTCCTTGAAGTCCCAGCACCTGAAATGTTCACATCAGAGAACTTTCGAACCAGTCTTCGCATAAGCAACACTGATTCTTCCTCGTGACCTTGAACCCGACAATCGCCTCCTTCGCGGGTTCGCTTCAAGGTATCTGCTAGCTCAAGGATCGTTCCATTGTCGTATATTACATTTTGAGGTAACAATGGGGCTGATGAGGAGAAGAGACTGTCCTGTATCTGCTTCGTGATATGTACACAATCGATTGAGTCAACGCCTTGTGTATACACATCTTCCTCGGGGTTAATTTGGCGACCCAAAACTTCTCTGAACAGTCCAGAGATGAATGGCACGAGTTCATCTTCAGATATGTGAGCCCTTTCTAGTGGCCCTCGTGGGCTAGTGTAAACTTTGTCAATAATCTCGGCATAGCGACTCTCGGCTTGGCGTCGGAGGATTGTGCCTTTACTGCTTCTTGGTAGCGTATCTTCCCCTTCCTCTACTTGAACTATGACTATTGCTTGTTGTGGTAATCGGGAAGGTTGCGGTAATAGAGAATTCAATGTCTGTATGTTTGGCCATACTTTCTCGAGACATTGATCGTTAGATAAGTACCGACAGTTAGTGAACAGCAACGCTCCGGGATAACTTCTGCCTGTTCCGAACACAAGTACGTCCTGCAGCAACACATTGGAATGTCGGAGCTCATTTTCAATTGGCAAGGGGTCAAACTTTTTACCATTGGCAAGCATAATAAGCGCATCCTTTCGTCCGTGATATCGCCAAGTATTATGGATCCATGGATGTGGCTCGAACAGATCAGCCGTAGCATAAGATCCATCTTCGCGATTCGTTTTAAGCCGAAGTGGCCAACCAGGCTTCACGACTAGCTCAGATAGACCATCCCTCTGGGGCTCAAAATCTAGTAACTTGGAGTCGCCGACCGCTTTTAGATACTGCCACCCGCTATCGTAACTGTATTGGCGGTGCGAAGACATCAGAAAGCCGCACTCCGCACTGCCCAAACGGGAGAGGAGCTTGACGCCCGACTTGACCAGCTTGTCCCCTACGACAGAGGGAAGGGGAGCGCCTCCCGCCCCGACGAGATCCATCGACTTGAGAAATTCCACTCCAGAGGCCGCTTCAGCTTCGGTCAACATCTGCAGTACGTATGGTACAGAAGAGAAGTATTTGACAGGGACCAATCCGCTTTTACGGGCAAGACCAACAGCCTGCTCAATATTGTTACTCGTTATAGGGATCTCGCCCTCAGGGAAGAACCAGATCATCGCGCCACTTGTCCAGGCTCGAAGTGCATCTGCAATGCCACCATGGTAGAAAGGCGTTGTTGTGAATGTTGCTGTTGGATTAGCGTCAGTGAAGACTGGCAAACAGCCTACAGCTCCCCATTCTGTTTGAAATATGGGCTTTGGTAGGCCAGAAGAGGTACCAGAAGTATGTTGGAGAAATGCAACACTAGAAGCAGGCCCATTGTCAGTGCTCGATAGCGTTTCGTTAGCCTCTGACCTTTTTTCATGATAATTAGGGATGTTCTTGACATGGATATCTCTCTGGATCTGAGATAATTGCCCCCTGTGAGCGGCATCCGCAAATATAATCTTAATACTGACTTCCTGACAAAGATGCTCAATGGCGTGAGTATCTAACTGCGGACTGCGTAGTAAGTTAATTATGAGTCCAAAATTATGCAGCTACTGGAGTTATGTCTTACGCAAGGAAAAGCGTTTTGTGTCCTAGACGCAAAAGACCCAGCCAAGATATAACGAGATCAAGACTGCTGTAGCAGAATAAGCCCACCGTGATAGAAGCAGAGCCCTGCCTATTTTCTAGGAGAGTATGCTTAAGTTTAGTAGCAGCAGTTCGTGAAAATTCATCAAGCTTCGCGAAGCTTATGAAATTTGGTTCTACTTCATAAGTTTAGCAATTGCGAGCAGCTGGAGGCCATGCGCACATGCTTTGCCTGGTTGAGTCTTGCCGTCTAGTGGCAAATCCTAAGGCCGGTGAATTGGGGATATCTCTCGCCTGGCCGTCAATCAGGCCTAGAATGCTTTGAAATGAGCGGGATGGTTGATTATCATACTTTCTTAACAATGCCGCTTCTCCAAGGGTGCACGTAAAGTAGTTATGAGATAATTCATTCATGTCGATGTCGAAATAATGACCCCGATCTCGAAACAGTGGAATGTTTAGCCGTAGAGCTCTGAATTCTATGACAATGGATGAAACTATAGCAAGGAACGAAGGACAGCGCATGACCACATGTTAATTATTTCTATTACTTCTACAGCATTAATGCGTACATAGAGCTGTTGTAAAGCCAATTATTTATGCGGTAATACCGACATAATGCTGATGCGTGATGTGTCATGAGGTAATAAATAGCCAAGTATGTATCTGTGGCGGGCTAGGGTGAGGCTGTTCGTAAGGCCCCTTACGAAGCGGGAAATGTAACTGCTTCGTACGGGTTAACCGGTAGGCATAATACTAAGCATACCAGAGCTTTGTAGGTGCTCCGTCACAACATCATAATGCCGATAGATATAAGTAAGTACCATTCATCCTTTTCAAGTTAGCATCAACAGTGCCAATAATCACAAGTGCTACTAATTAAAGGTAGGATAGGCTCAAATACCGCTAAAAACATGATATATATAACTCAACAAGTAAACATTTTAGTGGTGCTCACATTGATTCTACTCCAATGCCGTCCTTGCCACCATGTTAACAGTATAGTCAGGGGCCAATATATATGATAGAGAACGAGGGCCGGCAAAGGATCCCATATTTCAAAGCTCCCCTCCTTCCACATAAGTAAATGCTTGAGAAAGATCAAGCTCGAATTTAAGAATTCTCTACGTCCTATCCGACCCGCGCCTAGACGTACAAGTGGTTGGAAAACAAACGATACCACGTCGTGGCCAATCCAATATCGAGGCCGGATGGTGGCAGGCGGTATAACTAAGGTCTCTTCGCTTGCTGATCTCTGCTGATGGGTTGCCCTAGTACTGATCGAACCGTTTTCGGGTCTTTCGATAGCGGAAAGATACGCCTGGACCATATCTCGCATCTCTGGGCCCTGTTGCGCAAACAAGACTACAGCCGTGTGCGCGCGGGGATTGCACTCAATCGCATATACGCTTCTTCTGCGCCCTTTCCCCTTTTCTCTCGTAGGTCTGGAATTCACCATGAAGTCAAAACTCAGATGCCCCGTCATACTACTCGCGATCGGTGAACGCTCCAGAAACTTAACAGTGAAATCACGCATCTCCCGCCGGAGGGAATCGTCCCGCGGAAGTGGTGCGTAATGCATGAGCATTTCAGCACTTGGACATGCGATAAAACACTTCAACTTCCCACGCACGATGAGAGCATGTGTGCAGTACTCCTCACCTCCCGGAATAAACTGCTGCAGAATCCAGGGAGTTGAAGTTGAGATGTAAAGTCGTGACACATGCTCCCAAGTCCTGAGATGGGAAGAAAATGGTAGAAGAGTCATATCCCCTCTGTTGACATCGTCCATTCCGACGGGCTTAAGGATGTATTTTCTCCCAGGGTAAAGCAGCGCTGAAGAGGAGAGGACGCGCAGGACCTCGTCTCTGGATGTGACCTCGTGAGTGTCAGGGATTGGCAGCTCACGTTCCGCGCACGCACGCATGAAAGTGTTTTTCTCATGTAGCATTGAAGTGGTAGCCACATCAAACTGTATGCATATGCATGATGTCCGCTGTTCGATAGCCTCCTTAGCTTTCGCATCCTCCATTGCGCTGGCGACGCCCGAGCACGACACCCAGAGCTCGATTTTTTCATCCTTGATTATCTGCACCAAAAGTTCGGTGTACGCCTTGGCATGACTTTGGCTGTACGGCCTCGGCAGCCTATGAAAGCCGGATAAGCTTCTTGAAAACCGGCCGGAACAGGGGATAAAATAATCTTCAAAGTCGGCGCCTATAACTCGATGTCCAGACAGATGGAACGCGCGAGCTAGTGTTAGCCCTTTTGCCATTCCCACCCCTGTAACTAGGACGGTTCGCGAAGTGTCATTATGAATGGTATGTTGTCGCGATCTGAATCTCGACGTAAAAGCATGTTTCAGCGTGAAGAAGTACACGACAGTAAGGGATATCGGAGAGATGAAGAAACTTAGAAATAGTAAACTGAAGCACCTGGCTGCGTCATTGCGGGTGGCCATTGTTCCTATCGATATGCATGATAAATCAAGAGCAAGGATAGCGAAGCAGCAGTTGTGCTCGCGCGGACTACAGTCTCAAGCTGGAAATTTACATAGTGCCAACGCACTGTCATAAACAGAGAAATCGGAGAGTTGAATGGGCACACATAAACAGTGGCCACCAGGAATTGTGGTTAATGCCGACTCTGAAGACATTAATTTCAGTTCCATGAATCATTGGCTGTCGTGAATAACATGTGTTCCAGGAGCATGCATCGACGACATCACTATCTGCGAGGCGTTTTAATATTCGCCAAATGTGACATACGCAACATGATGAATCATTTGCGAGTGACTCGTACCTGGAATGAGACAGCGGTGATGCATACAAACAGCCACTGGATTTGAATTTGAGAAATGTTAAAAAGTGGCACCACTATCACCTTTATTTGCTAGCGCTCGAAGAAGGTTAAATCTAACTATGCCCAGACAAAATGAGGTGGACTTGCCAGCGCATAGAAAATAATGTGAGGTGTCTTCTGTTTTGGGAGAACCCGGTTGGATATTTTCTATTGGCTTGTGTAATTTTACGCGTGCTAATTTTGAGACATCGGCGTTCCGCAAAAATGCCTACGCTTGAGCCTTGATTCCATCGCCCAAATTGTTGACAGGGCCTCTGGGAGTATCCCCATCATGCCCATTAGCGAGACCCTTGTGAGCAAACTTGCTCTTTGGGTTTCCATCTTGGGTACCGATGGGCCTCTTGACGCCTGCTGTCTTCAAGGTGTTGTCGATACTCGTATTCTCGGTTGCCAAATCTGCGTACCCTGTGTCACTACTATCTACATATGCCTCGACTCCCGCACCCTCGCGAGGATACGCCTTGACTAGCAACTTGTGCTTGTGTAGAGCACATTTCAATTCGTGTGAATGGGCATCGTTGATAAAAGTGCAGGATCCTAGTGGGCTTGGGACAGCTAGACGTAGTAGTCCGTCCCGTGTCTTCAAGATGGCGGCGGTCCCTTTCTCGAGAACCTGTTCGTCAAATTGTGAGTGATCGATAGAGAGGCCGGCCCTGGAGAAGAGAGTGAGGAGGCGGCGATGTCCATCATCCGAAAGCAGGCCACGTTGATTCGCGAGCGTGGCAGAGTACGCCATATCAATGGAGATAGCGTGGCCGTGTCGTAGAGGCGTCTCAGGTACTAGCTCGTGCAGTGGTGACCATCTATGAAAAAGGAGTCAGAGGTGTATTTCCACAGGTATCCATTTTGAGAAACCTACGTGTGGCCATAGGCAATGACTCGATCAAGCCCAATTTCGTGGAGATTGGGTGATTCAAGTTTAAGCATCTCGAAAATACCTTCACGATTGATCTTGATCGAGATCAGCATATAGTAAAGTAATTGGAACATGGAGAAAACCGACGATGTCTGCAGCTTTGCGGACCTCTATTGGAGACCCCTCAACGCGTCCAAATTTAGTCTCGATCAACTGTTCGCAGTATTTGTCCAACAAATCAAACACTTCCAAATGAGCACACGAAGATATCTTGATCAATTCTGCAAACCCATTGCGGACTTGGGAGATGGGAAGGGTCTGCAGAAAACTGAAGTCGAGGAAAGTATGTAATGGGGCGTGGTATGCTCCCAGCCGGTTCTTATAGCGGCCATAATTTACAGCCACCTTGATGCTGACGCTCGCGTCGATTAGACCAATAACCGTAGTTGGAACCCTGATGAAATTTGTATTGCGACGGTAGGCAGCACAGGCGAATCTGAAAGTTGATGTAAGTATTTGCGCCCAACGCTTAATAACTATATGACTCACCCTGCCACGTCAGTAACTAAACCCCCTCCAACAACAAGCTTCGTGTATGGAATGATGTTAGTCGTGAGATCTAAGTTTCACATCATAGGATTTGCTAGATCGTACGAAACGAGAGCAAGGGATGAGGCACAGGAGGTTTTGACACGCACCACAGGTTCCTACATATCAGGGGTTAGAATATAAACTCTCTGAGCGACGATATAGAGAAAACACTTGCCTTTCGAATAATACCAAAGTCCGTCATCGAGTCGCAGATACTCAGGAACGTGTCGACAGTCTTCGCCTTCTCTCCAATAGAAGTTTGATGAACCTTTAAGGTCAAATCGAATGCTTTGAAGTATTCCTCCATTTTTGGGCCATAAAGGGCGTAGACGTTCTTGTCTGTTACAGCAAGAACTCTGCCCCATTTCTTGTAGCAGTTGGCTAGGTCGGGGTTGGCGATATCAAAGACACCATCCACGAAGGCGAAGTCATATTCGATCTTCTCATACCCTTCGACATGGAAGCCGGTTTCGGTCTCACGGACATTTGCTTCGAGATCCGACATGGTAATGATCTAAAGAGGGGACACGGCTTTAGGTTCAATGGCCTATTAACAGATAAGGTAGAGAGCCCTGCTGATCAAGATGCATGGGAGGAAGATAGCTTCCAGCTTGTCAAGCGGGACAACATTCAACTTTTGTCGGCCAGCCGCCACAGAAAAGAAATTGGCTTTGTAGAATGATGCCGTCATGATCGGTTCACTAACACCATGATGTCTTCCGAGAGGTTGGCGCCACGACTGCCAAGGGGATATCTAATTGGCTTGTTCCGAAGTCATTCCCGCTTGATGATCGGTTCCTGATCTGCAAAAGAAACTCTATGGCGTGACGGAAACGGCCCTAGATGCTAAAATATTCCAGCCAACCTACTCCCACCACCGTTTCTAGCTATCCATGCCATTCTCCCCACTTCAACAAGGTATAAAATAGGAGTACAGTGGCCTGCACAGTATGTTGTGCTTCCAGCTTAGTGCTTCGTAGTTCTTTATTTTCATATGTCTCGGCCTACTACACCTCTCGACATTACTAGGACCTGCTGCTTAACGCAACTTAAAAAAAAAGAGTTAATAGAGTTTCAATTATTAAACATATTAAAGTATTATAGGAGTTTTCCTTTCTGGTTCCTCGCCTACACTAACTGTACGTATATACATCATTGCAAGTACTTAGGTTAGAAGAATGACAGGAATAGCCATGAAAGGGGGCAAGATTAGGTAGGCTAGAATATTCGATCAGAAGACGCCACTAACTCATCAAACGGAGCTGAATGATCGAGGAAGTGTATGTACATATCGATATTGAAGGAAAAGGTCATTTCTCTCTTTCATGCCGTACAAAGCGCGGCTGTTTGAGACACGGATCTAGCCGACAATTGAAGGAATCATAGACTCACTTGGCACGTGAAACTCACACAGATCGACATCTTGGATCAAAGTTTATTAAAAATCCATAATCTTTCACTTCCTTATACCCGATCCCTTCGCTATAAAAAGAAACAATTGGGCTGGTCTGGCGGCGGGGTCTGGGTGGTGGCGTATCCTATGATGCCACATGACGTTCAAGCACCGATTGACCCAAATTTGTGAGTCTAACGGATCGGAACACTATCACACCTGCACAAGAATGTTTTTCGATGTGAATTCCCTTTTCCCCTCAGTTCATATAGGCTATAATCGTTTGTCAACCGAGAATTTCCTCCTAAACGTGACCGCATTGTAGGTATTTTGAGTTATGGGGGCTTCCCTGGGAGAGTCCTTTCAAGCCGTGGCGTATCAACCACAAGAAGATGTGTATGTCAGTATGACCACACAATCTCATCGTATGTCAATTGCATTTCTAACAGAAAACTCTTGTAGTTTGACGATGGCCGTGAGCTCGAGCTCCTGCAATTTGTCATGGACCGTCTCGATGTAGACCAACTCAGAGGGAACCCGCAGAAAATTCTTGACGCAATTGATGAGTTTGGCCGCACCCGGAAGTACTTGATGAACATTGGCGAGTACAAGTCTAAGACAATTACGGACTTGATCAAAGCCCGAAAACCTCAAGTGATGGTCGAACTCGGCGGATACGTTGGCTACTCGGCGATCGCCTTTGCCACGGCGTTGCGGGAGGCCGGAGGCACCATGTATTACAGCATAGAGAAAAACCCTGAGTTTGGCAAAGTCGTCACAAAACTAGTGGACTTGGCTGGTCTGAGCGACTTGGTCAAGGTTGTCGTTGGTTCAAGCTCCGACTCGCTGAGGCAATTGCACGCAGATGGTACTTTGCCACACATTGATCTGCTATTTTTAGATCATTACAAACCATTATATACAGATGATCTGAAACTCTGTGAAGAGCTTGGATTAATCAAGGTCGACACCATACTAGCCGCAGACAATGGTGAGTTGAATACGATCCTGTTCGGTCCATTGGCTTAATCATAGTTCCTAGTCATCAAGCCAGGCAACCCACCATATCTTGAATATGTTAGAAGCTCCGTTGGGAAGAAGAGGGAGAACGCCGCAATGGTAGCTGAATCGGGCCTGAGAGGCAATCCAAACCTGCTATATGAGAGTCGGCTTGTCGAAGGTTGGGAACCGAGTGGTGTACCGGTATGCTTATATCTCCTTTGTCCCGCCAACCTAGACTAATTTTCAGCAGGATGCGATTGAAGTGACGAGATGTGTAGCTATTCTGAACGCTTCAACGCAGTCGAGGGAACTTACATCTGGAGCTAGTTGATGTCCCATCACTTGCAAGGGAACAATGATACAAATACATAAGGACAGCTTGGCGAGCTATAAGGATGCTGTTGGGCTCGGGATAGCGCTAATAGCGTACGCAATACACGGATTGAGAAGGTAATGGGAGATAAGTTGCTACTGATAAGACACTCGTATCAACAAGCCAGCAAGCGTTATTAAGTGCCCAACATTTTGCTTCGGTGGTATATTTTTGTGATACGAGGAACATGATAAAGCCAATACCCGAACTGAGGTCACTATAGAAGTCGCACCCAGATGGCCTGAGTGTATTAATATTTCCATAAACTAGTCTCTCGACCTCTGGAGACGTTCGGCGCTATCCACCATGACCTTGGGAAACTCATACCCCATTTGGTCATCAGGTTCTCAAGCTCGTCTTTCCTGCCGGGTACGACATTGACGAAAATACGATCACCGCCGCTCATACAAGGCTCTGAATGCATGGCACCCTTCTCCTGGCCAATATGGAAGAACGCGCACTCGCCAATAGTAGCTTGCACCACGCCCATAGGTTTCAGCTGGGCGAAAAGCTGCTCTCGAACGGCATCTGATGTGGCGGCGCACGCGATACAGCGAATGGAAGTGCAGTCATGGTCTGTCGTTAGGCTTTTCCTCGTGTCCCGCTGCGTCTTGCGTGCCTCGACTTGGTACTCGGGAGGAATGAACATGGTCGAGGGGCCCAATAGCGTGGTACAAAGCTTCCAGTCCGTCTGTAGGTCCAGTACCCTGTCGCCGTCGCCTTCGCGCGGTATCGCTCTAAGTCCTCCGCCGCTAGTACTAAAAAATACATCGTCCGTGTGCCATCGTGGCTTGTCGAATTCACTCGTCGGCTTCGTAGCGCGAATTGTCAACCAGTAGTGGTCGAGCTTATGTTCTCTGAGGACTTTGTTGACGAATTCTAGGAACGGCATCAATCGTTTGAGCAGAGAACCCGATAATGCGGCAGAGGTCCATTCGTGGAAATTTGGTGGTAAATCCTCGCTGTCGGCGAGGATGGGACCGCAATAGCTCCAGAAAGCATTATTTGTAACGTGTAAGTCGCAATCTGTTATAAGCGAAGAGTTTACATCGCGTCGGTAATTAAGAAATTTGAAGCTTGAATTTGCTGAGACATGTTCTACCCTCATGGCTTGTTGAGTCAAATAGAAATTATTCGCCTATTCAACTATTAAGCTACTCAGTTTCATCAACGGCTTCAACAGGGAAAGTTGCATATTGTACAAGCATTGGTCTTCGAGGTTCACGGGAGTAGTTGCTATTACCTATATTAATTATTGTAGTGTATTGACGAGGTTGAATTTCGTCACCTGATAGTCCGCCCAGTTTGCCTTGGTTTCTTGGCAAGTTGATCTTTGCAATCTGGACGAATCCTCGGGCAGCGGGTCCCGTTGTGTTTCAATAGCGTAACCCGAAATGCCGTGACTAGGCACCAATAAGGGCAAGTTTATACTATAAATAAAACAATACCCAGGTTCGCTATTTTACACGTCGAATGGCGCCGCATCAAAATGAGGGGATCAGTGGAGGCGACAGTCGAACAGTGGTTCTACAAGTATGGCAACGGCATAATTGGTTGGCGGAATAAAGGACCTTGAAGAGACCCAATTTCGTAAACCTCGGGAAGATGAAGCAATCAACCGCACGCTCATGCCCCTTCCCGCAGAGAAAACCCTGTTAACAACAGCGAAATCGACATTAGACGACGTTGTGCATCTCATCTCACTCGAGGATCTCCAGCATCCAAGCGGGAAGCAACAGAGGAAACGGATGAGTACAGGTGGTGTCCATGATCCTCACGGCGTGGGAATACAATCTAGCAATGATGCAGTTTCAAACAACTACCCGCAAAGAAGATATGCGTCTTAGTAGCTATTTTTGTCGCGGAACGCTACGGAATAACCCCCGGAGAACAGGGGTATTAGATACGGGCTCTTGGCCCGTACACTGTATATACTTGCAGTATAAATCTCTGGTTTTTCTTGCGGTGACGATAGTCTTCTGGAATTGACAGCGGTGAGAGTTGTGGCAATCTGGCTAACCAGAATGAGTTCTATGAGTACGTTGGCTTATGATCATCAACAGATAATAGAGGGAAGAATAGTCCCAACAAACAAGCCAATGCAACGAAAAGGTAAGGCAACCATAAAGATATTGAGGTGAGATTACTGTCCAATAGAGGAATACGATGGAAGAAATACCAAACGGCCACGGCTTCGCACAGAAGATGCTGTTCAAGATAGCCAATTTCATCGGTTCCATCGGTCGCTCTCTCTATATTAATTAGAAACCTAATCCCTGAGACCATACAGTAGCAGTCTTTAGAACACCCTTCAATCATTGGTCTGTTATAAATAGGCATTCATATTTGAGTGCATGCGCTGAGTCACTGGACCTTCATAGTCTCAACGCTCGTAGAAACGGAGACCAGAGGTCAAAAGATTGAAATAGTATGGCTCGGATCAAATCTTGTGCTCTCTGTTCATGCTATGGCCACCAAATCTAGATGAGAAGTCGCTCAACTAGTTATAGAATGTGATTTCTATATGAGGGGCTACACTAGCTCAATGCCAAATTTAAGCCTGCAAACATCTCATATGACTATGACATACTTCTGTCCACTGGTCACATTCGCGACCGAAGATGGATCATGTGTTTTACTGGGCTCATGAATTCAAACAAGAGAAGGAAGTGAATATGGGGTTCGCCCCATTCTTCCCACAAGAATCTCTGAAACAATAAATGGGATATTCAGCAAGGGAGGAAACTGTTACGCCTCAAGTATCTTGAATCCGCCTCAGTCCCGAAAATGCGATGTCATCATTGGCGGTAATGGAAAAGAACAGATTTTCACTTCACCCAATCCTATATCAAGTGTAAGTCCCCTGTGTTGGGAATGATGCACTTTTATAGATCGCCGCCTGGATCTTTAAACTTAATAGGGGGCATACTTCAAAGCTAATCTTGGTGACGAGAAGGATAATACAGGTTTTACGATGCATAGAACATTCCGAATACAGGTTGTATAATCAGCAACCGTAAACTCTCCGTACTAAGCTCTCTGCGACCCCTGGATACAAGGAATGAAAGCAATTTTAGTTGTAATGATCCTCTATATTGAGGCTCATGCTGAAACTTAGATAAGTACTTGCTTTCTATGCAGATTGTTACGTGTCGACATACGCGTACAATGCACTTGTTTGAATAATGGTTTACATGATGTGAGCCTTTTATCCGACGAAGGTTCGAAAGGGCCGAAGCTACAGCTATGATGGCTCTTGATGGATTGGCCATTCCTTAGTATACCAGATGATATAATTATGAGGAACCAATAGCCAGCCGCAGTATCACAATCTTCGGTCTTAATATTTACCGTTCTCTCATCTGGAATTTTTGGCACAGTAATATAACGAGAAGCTATTATTGAGACAAGAACGAATGGCTGAAGACGATATCCTCGAACGGGTATTACATATGCTAGTTGCATGATTGGTGCGGTTTGACGATTCGTAACATATATAATAGATCTATATAAGGTCTACACGAAATATACATCTCGAATTTAGTATTTACGCATATGATGAAGTCGAAGGGTATGTGAGAAACTCATTCCATAATATTTGTCCCGAAAATAATTAGGTTTCTGCTCCACGGGGGTAGGTGGTAATGCGACTGGCGAAGGCAAGGTAAGAGAGGAAATATTAGCTAGCGCAGGAAGCGTTAAAGCTGAGCTGGTGATAGCGTCCCATCTCGTCAAATAACCCAGCTCTGTATCTGGCGCCTGTGTCTTCTTTTGTCTCTTTCGCACCCAATATATGAAGCAAAACGCAGCCAGCATTGCAGTACCAAGGGGCACTACGACCATAGCAATAACACGCAAATCTGGTTTCGGCCCAGCTGGTTCAGGAATCGCCCAGGTTTGTAAAATCGGGGTCCTTCCGGGTTCACCGCCTTCACTGGTCGTTGAGTTTGGCCTTAAGGATGGAGTCGTGGACACCGTTGCATCTGGCCGCTGCGGACTGATTGTTACGTTGTAATATGTACCGTTTTCCAACGGTTCGGCTCGGCAAAGTTTGCTTCCATCCCCACAAGAATCATACTCGCAGCCGCTGAGGAAGTGTAAATTGCGTTGTGGGCATACGTACTGCAACATATGAATCAGCAGTCGTCATCTCATGCGCGAATTACTTTCTTTCCAGGTTAAAAGCTGCTCATGATAAAAAATCATTCCCGTAGGATGAGATTTCGTAGACACAATATCATCATAATGACAAGATGATTGTTTCGGCAAATACTTACTGACTTGCTACCCGATGGTAAGGACGATTCTGGCTGGGTACCCGACATCGTTCTGAAGTTTTGATACGTTTTTGTCCGGCCAAGAGAGGCGAAGTCGTGAGTAGGCGCCGGGTGTATCTCCTATAAGGGGTTTCTATAAGAGGTAACACTAAGAAGGAGAACTGTGGGAAGAAGGTATGTGGGAATGCGGAGCTGTTTTATAGAGGCCATCATTGCCTACAAGTCTAGACTTGATTAACTTTAGCCTGACATCGTGATTCTCAAGGATGTAACGAGTTCTAACGCTTCCATAAATCTGTGTTCACCCATTCCATATTAAGGTATTAATAAACAAGAAATCCGGGCGATTAGTGCTCTTTGATATCACGACTTGACGTAAGGATGAATCGATCTGTATCTGTCTTGCGGGCAAGAGCAGCACGCAACAGACAGCAGCTCCTTTTTCTATCTATCACCTGCATTGTTGAGCTCCTAGGCCTGATATAAGTCACATAAGAGCTCACGGCATTCAGGAAGTGGTGTTTCTGGAAAGAAGCTGAACTTCATCGCACCTCCGATCTCATCTTAATCCGAAAATAGCTAAGTTATAAGAAAGTATAATGCAGAACTCTTGCAGGTAACAAGTCAGAAGGTTCACTGAACTCTTACTTCAACAGGTCCTTGAACATAAGAACAGGTTTGAGGAGACGCTTGCGCCAAAGCAAACTGGTAAAATACTACATTATATAAGAGTAGATTCAACTTTTCAAAGTTGCAAGCTATATAGGCACAATTTATTCACAGCGGGCGCGCTCACTACATTGCCTTCTTTAGGTATTGCCATAAATACCTGATGAATCATTCTCAACCTCTGAGATAGGTTTTACTAGAATAGGAATTTCACCTCAGCCATGCCGCTTTTAGCCTGGGCAAGACCCGCTTTGCATAAACCAGAACCAACGAAGTTGCATAACTTTCAATAACACCCGACGACGGTATTTACCGTAAAACGTGTTATATGTGACAAGGGGCTTATATTGCAACTTGGAAGAATAGACTTCGTATTCAGCTAATAATTCCGTATGGTCTGAAAGGGTTTATGAAGGTCCAAGTTTATCATACAGATCAGGGCAGAATAGCCCTTTATTTATGCTCAGGTCCTTAGGGTCCTCTGAGACCCCAAAAGGTCTGTTGGGCATCAAAGCCCTTCGTGCATATGCAAGTCTAGCCAACAGTCCAAACCTCATCTAATCCCTTAGGTCTTGTCAATCTGGAACCTTTCTGTTAGTCCTTCAAGTGGCCCGTGTGACATTATATCAGCCCAGCCTCTTTCAACGACAACGACATGAAAAAAGAGGAAAAAGAAAAAAGCAAATCCACGCTATTATGCCATCTGAAGCTTCGCTTCTAGCCTTGAAAAATCACGATGGATGATTCCAAGATACAACGTCCTACCTTGACATCTCTCCAAGACTTGGAGTTAATGGAAGCCCTGGACTCAAAGACACGAGTTGAAATATGTTATGTTCTATCATATCACCTCTGATGGCGATCTTTACTATGGGCAGATTTACAACAGAAAGATGAAGGACATCACTCTCGCTGACTACATCTCAGCATTAGAGCATGTTAGTGACGAGGAGGTCTACCCTCTAGTCCCTGAAGGCCTTACACTCAAAATTGCGCCTGGTCACTGGAATGATACAACGGCATTCATCAAACGGCCGGGATTGACCTGTTACAAGACCATGAAAGGAACCGAATATATCCCACAACAAATCCTGCAAGAGACTCTTATCATGGAGCAGCTCTCCAAGGCACCCCACCCCAACATCATCACATACCTTGGCTGTCAGGTAAAGAATGGTTGTCGGATTACAGCGATAGTCTTAGAGCGTCTTGATCAGACGCTTGCCCAATTAGCCCAGACACCCACCTTCCACCAGCTTGACCATGAACCAGTTTTCAAAGCTATTGAATCGGCTATCCATCATATTCACTCTCTGGGTCTGGCCCATAATGATATAAATCCACACAATATCATGTTTGGGGATGGGAAGGCTGTGCTGATCGACTTTGGATCTTGCCAACCATTTGGGAAGACTCTCCAATCGCTTGGAACGCCAGGCTGGTTCGAGGAGAGTTTCTATACATCCGAGGCGAAACATGATGAATACTCCCTTAAGAAGCTGAAGCAATGGCTTCATAAGCCGGAATGACTGTAGATGGAGGATGCACAAAGCATGTGCTCGGTCGCCTGCCTATGAGCCGAGCCGGTATGAGGTAGGCCGACATGGGGGTAGTTAGCTTATCCACAATGTTATAACTCGAAGATCAATATCATGGATGGCGGGTTAACTACAAAATAGTAGCAATTGAAAAATAATGTTCGTTGTATTATTATGCGCAAACCTTAAACTAGAAAGTTCCTTACGTTAAATGATGTGGTGGAATATGTGACATTATCGACTAACCACAATTAAATGATTGGAAGCAAGACTAATAGGACATAAAACCGTTTTCGCAGGCTTGAATTAATAAAAAGGCTGGAAATTCATGGTTCCTTTGACCTCGTATAATATTACTGCAAGACGAATGTCCTTCCGACATACCATGTACCAAACGGAAGACGCTGTCGCCCGAGGAGAGGCGGCCAGCGCCGTGCATCCTACAAAGTGAACATAATCCTCCTTCCTCCCATGATTAAACCCAGGCCGTTTCTAACGGCGATGAGTTTCGGTAACCATTGGAGATGGGCCATAATATCGTCCTCTACCGGTCGTATCAACCTGCATAGGCGACGAGCCGTAGTAGCGTTCACCTGTAGAGTCTATCGCCATAGGCGATGGTCCATAGTATCTACCCGTTCTGCCGGATGCGGCATATTTATCGTTTGCTGAATCTAGCTCCTTCTTGTCCGCCCATTCACCTTGTTCGAATATCCGCGCAGGCGCTTTACCTAAATTAGGCAGATGACGATCCGCATGAGCTAAGCAAAACTCCTCCAGGGATGCTAAGACAACATCAGCATCGATTCGCTCATTACCAAAGCCGAGAGAATGAAATAGGCTGTATAGGAGACATTATCACCCCGAAGGGATCCTGCAGAGTGTAGTTTTATTAAAGATTGAGCAGGCGGGTAGTGCCGAGGATAACTTCCGGGATGATCTGGGTTGATGCTTACATAGGCTGCACGGTAGACTAATGAGTTGTGCTTTGTGAAGAAGATAAAGGACTTCTTTCACCCATACGCGGCAAGTCCATTGAACCTCTCCGCGAGGAAGATACCGGGGATCCATGAGATGAACGGATGAAGCGTAAGCATCAAGCGCTCGCAAGCTAACAGAACTCCCAATCTTTAGAACAACTACCATACTCTTAGACCTAAGAGGGTTATTGACGCTGCGAACCTCCTTGTAAAGATCTAGAGCCCGTCGGCCAGTGTCGGTAGCATGAACAAGATACCCAGCAGGGGCTTTTTTTTCTGTCACGTATAGAGCCCAATGCTATGAGAAAAACGGTAAGCTAGGGTTTATATTAGGGTTGAGTCTGAGTCTAGGGGCTCTTACGTATTTGTTTTGTTCGTTGACAGTGCGTAGGTATTGAAGTGTGATATACAAGGAGTTATGGGACGTAGTGTCGGGAAAAGTATTGCCATGGGAACTGGCAACCTGGGAAGTGTTGCTATGCCCAGCAGCGTGGCGAGAATTAGTCTTGCGAGAAAACATGTTGGTATATCAAAGTATTTATGTATCGAGACTGGGTCTTAATAACTATTCGATACCCCAAAGGATTGATGTGATAATATGAGATGCTTTACTCACTACAACAAGACCAGAACGCGATCTTTATATAAGTAGGAAGACATCGTCGAGGTTCTATCTTGGCCATATTTTTTACCATATCAGCGCTTAGATGGGTAAGTGATGCTATATTAAGCGTTGTTAGTTCTCGTAGATAGAGCTAAATGTTAGTAGACCAACATGCGTTTCACGTTTGCCGTCCTCAGAACTCATCACTCATAGCCCTGCCGGGCCGGGTTTGGTGTTTTCAGAAGGCATTCTAGCCCACCGTGAGAGACCTGCAGCCAACTAACAAAGGAGTCAAACTACTATTGGCGGAGGACCGTCGCGAAAAAGGATAAACTTGACCCAGAGAGATGGGCAAGCGCCAGATGTGAAGCTATCTCGAAACCCACCGGAAAGGTGGGGCTCCTCTTAGCTGTTGGTTCCTAACAGTAGCAACACCTCCACCTTCGTTGTTACCTTTCCAAAAACTACCATCTTCCAAACCACTCTGCTCACGTTCACCACTTTCACATATTTCCTACTTCAAGCATCCGACATAGAGTGCAGCTGGTTACCCGCAATTAGCCCCTGGCCTCAGGTCAACATGCCCCCTCACCCACTTAACGATAGAAGAGTAAGGCAGGTGCTAGATATCATAGATAATATCGACCTACCTTACCCGTCAACTTACTTACTAACAGCCTTCGTTCACGGCGCCCTCGATCCTGTGTCGGCCGCCACTTATGTCAGCGATAGGCTCTCAGCTGGTGATCCCCGCTCGTTGGTGTCTGATTGGATTTACATCCTTGAATCAATCACCCGAAATGGCTCTGTTCCAGAGCCGCCAGATTCCCACGCCCAACACGCTATCACCCGGCGCGATGGAGGCAAGTGCTGCATAACGGGCAAGGATGGCAGCGTTTTCGATCCTCTTTGTGTCGTACCCATCTTGCCAATCCCGGTCGGCTGGGTCACCGAGGAAGTAAGTTATCAATAGATGGAGCCAGGAGACTCCGGGGCTAACCTTTAATTCTGTCAAGAATCGCGTCTCTGGCATGCTCGGCGCTTTCTTTGGGCCACAATACCGTGACTGGTGGTTTGATTATGTGAGGGATCCCGGGTACATCACACCGTATGCTAATCATTGGTTGGTACGGCGTTCCGCTTCTACCGCGTTTGCGAACGGGTTCGTTCACCTGCAGCGCCTAAATTCGTCAATGATTGAGGTAAGTACAGAAAAAAAAGGTGCATCCTCATATCCCTTTCTTAGCAAGACTTACTAACAGCTTTAAAATAGTACGAGGTTGAGTATGTGGAAATAGGACCTGAGGCGCGAATAGAGGTCGATGGCAAGTTTCCACTCTTGGGCGACCACTCAAGGTCTGGCATTAAGAAAGTCGACGCTCGGTTTATCGGCACACACGCAAGACTGTGCGCTAGTATACGATTCCTTGATATTGCAAGATACATCGCACCTCAAATCTTAGACGAATGTCCATCACCACCACCGCCACCGGCGCCTCGCCCACGGCCATCGCGGCGAGGATGGGTCCAGAGCGCTGTTTCAGCAGCCTTATCTGCTATACTTCCCCTGAATATTATGGGCAATGGTCTCCTCACGCTGTGGTTGTTGGTACCTAAGCGAGCGCGAGTAGCGGCTTATGGGTTATTGCGGAAAATTGGACAGGCTCTTTATGGGACACATACCAGCTATGTCCAGAGGCTTCCATTTGGTCTTTACTTGAAATTTCACTCTGGACCAAACATTTACCGCAACGAGTTCAACGCACTCCAACTAGTCCGCCAATACACTACCGTTCCAGTTCCCAAACCCCTTGATGTTACTATTCCCCATGACCAAACGTCTTCGTTGTCAGATTCTGCATATCTTTTGATGACGCGGCTGCCAGGTTTACCCCTAGCGGACTGCCACCATATCATATCGGATAAAGATCGCAGGCGAATCATCGATCAAATGAAAGACTACCTCACTCAGATCCGAAGTATTCCAAACCTTGTCAACCGCGACGAACCGATCTGTAATGCAATAGGCGAAGCAATTCGGGATTCTCGCATCCGCGGCGAGATGCCCGTCGGGCCATTTCGCGATGAAGCCTCCTTCAGCCAAATGCTGAGATTCTCGGACGAGCCTAGTAGGCGAGGGCACAGTATTGTGTTTACGCACGCGGATCTCAACCCCCGAAACATCTTAGTCGGCTTCGTTACGCAGGAGGATGGGACTAGGGGCTGGAGCGTGACAGGAATTGTTGACTGGGAATTTGCTGGCTACTATCCCGAATATTGGGACTATACTAAGGCTTTATTTGAAGGTTTTAGATGGATTAAGCGGTATAATGACATGGTGAAGGAAATCTTTAAAGAGTTTGGTGACTATTCTGGAGAACTTGATGTTGAGACCCGGGCCTGGGGGACTGGGGATGGGGTTTAAAGATGTGTCTGTGCAGACTCGAGTGTACATAACTATAGTAACTTAATTATGAAACTCAAGGAAGTTGGGCTTGGCGTATATATTATCACTTTCTTTCGTGCTCATTTCACATCAACACAGACTCCAAAGTGATACTTGAAATCGCCGATTTAGTGACTACCAGCGTTAGCCAGTAGCGCTTATAGTGGATGGTGAGGCGCACTAAAAATATGCGCGCGCTTCGGCAGCTCGTGAACAGTAACAGCTGCATGTTAGCATTCCCTATCACCAACAGTTGTTACCTTATTCCTATCTCTTTGCCTGCCATTTCGGCGGCGTGACCAAGAAAGCAAGGATCTTTTAACAGCGGAACTGATTATATAAGTCAAAACACGTCACAGAACCCAACATCTAACGGCAGGCAAAGAGATCGGTACCTACTCATAGCTGATATCCTTTAATAGATATAATTCGGTTATTGTGCTTACGCACGCAGCGATCCAAGAACACTTCCCTACGTTCCTCGCTCTCACAGTACTGCGTATCTATCCTTTAATCCTAAAATTCACTGCCCGTGTCATCATGGACATCCGAACCATCACCACAGGCCCCGCACCAGCACACCCCCACACTCATACTGTCGTCTTCTTACACGGCCGTGGCGACAACGTTGAAGCCTTCGCCCAAGGCCTCGGCCAATGGCGCGATTCACGTAACCGCAATCTGGCCGACGCATTTCCTACATTCCGATGGGTGCTGCCCCAGGCCCCGATGCGAAAACTAGCCAGCGGTCCCGAGACCTGGCCGCAGTGGTTCGACGTATGGAACGTGCGAAACTTTGCTGAGAACGAGGAACTCCAGGCCATCGGGCTCAAGGAAGTCATTCCCGTCTTCCGGAAGATGCTAGCCGACGAGGCGGCGCTGCTGGGCGGACGCCGGGATCGTATCGTGCTGGCGGGGATTAGTATGGGCGCTGCGACGAGCACCCATCTGCTGTTCAATCTCAAGGAGCCAATTGGCGCATTTATGGGGTTCTCAGCGCGGTGTCCGTTCGCGGGGAGAGATCTCAACCAAATGAGAGAGGTCCTCGGGCTCGAGGATGTACCTCACCATGACAAGGTCTTGAGGAACACGCCGGTTTTGCTGGAGCATTGTGCTGATGACCCGTTGGTCCTCGTACAGAATGGCCGGGGCCTGAGGGATACTCTGCGCGGATTTGGTTGCCACGTTGAATGGAAAGAGTATCCGACTGGCGGCCATTGGTTTCACTCACCTAACGGGATGGACGATGCAGTGCAGTTTTTAGAGAAATACCTTTCGGGAATAGAACGTTAGCGGGAATCAGGCTTCATTCACGTCTCAACTCGAAATAGAGGACAGTCCTTTCAATAAGAGATACATCAGATGCAGCATTTAAGTCGAAATGTCTAGGTGCAGATTGCAAGGAAGACGCTAAGACTTTATAATGTCCAACATGTTCAAAACAAGTTGGACGGACCGCATAAAGCTGGTTCTGTAATGCTACAATTGTGGATATTTTGTTAATGAGATGGTGGAATCTATAAGGCAACCTCACTCGTGCGGGGTTTCACATCTTAAGCTCCAGCCCGGCCTGCTTCATTCCTCTTTGCACAAATGCACAAGTGCAGTTCCACAGTCATCTGACAGGTGATAACAGGGTGAGCAAAAGCGGCGATTTGCGCTAAGCCCGGTTTATTACACTCTTGGCAATTGGTTAAATGTACGACTCGTAGAACCGAAGGATCGTAAGCTTTCAAACCACTCCCGACTTTGCAGCTTCGGAGACGGAAGATGATGCGCGAAAAACAGGGGAACATGAGCAGTGACTCAGAAGCGAACCATTTACGGCAGCGTAGGCTGGACTACAGCAGGTGGCGTGTGCACATGCCTTAGGTTGGTCAGCCATGCCGACCAATAGGCGGCTCCTCACCTCGTCCTATTCCCTGTCTCTTAGCGATGCAGGTAACCCATAAGGCTGCAAGAGCCTGCCTGCCTGCCTGCTTATTCGCGCCAGTCTAGTACGCTACGCAACGCAACGCAGACGCTGACCAACCCAACGGAGATGACCATCGAGCGGAGCCGCCCTCCTAACAGACAGACAGTTGGGGCAAATCGAGGGCGTCGCTGAGGAATATGACATACGAGGCGGGTGAAACGTTAGACCTTTCCGTGAGTGAGGGGGAACCGATGTATCATATAAAAAGCAGGCTGAGTCTCACCGTTGCGTGGTGCCAATTCAGAAATCCTATCTAGTCTTTCATCCGGTTATGGTATACTATTGTATCTGCGAATTGCGTATATATCTCCTTACTAGCAGCGTGTGAGAATCATCATGCCACCAACTCATTCACATCTCACCTCGCCGCGACAATCTACTGCGGTCAGAATGTCAAAGTTGAAGGAACCTCAACAATCGCGACACTTCTCGTCTTCACCGATGGCATCCTTATCATCGTGCGCTAAGACCGGCAGTGCCCGCGCATCTCTTGTTCATGACCCTCAAAGTTCTCAGCGACGAGGAGACCAACCTTTGGCACAGACTAGCCGCCCACAATGTGAGGACACCAAGCGCCTCAGACAAAGATTGTTGACAGAGTCACAAGATCGCTCTCGCCATTCTGGGTCGAAACTGAACACCCAGAAGCAAGCTCTTCCAGGTCTTAGAACAGTGGACATATTGAGCAATCCACGACTACAACAAGTTACGGGCCTTCTACCCTCGAAGGTTGATGCCTGGAGCAATAGGGAGTTACCTCCCGATGAGCTATATCGACTGGCATGGGCCATGGCTCTACCCGAACCATTTCCTTCAAAAAGACCACAAGGGGAGCTTCGAACCCCAATAGCTCTCAAAGTAAAGAAGTTGTGAATTACTAACGAAAGAAAAACTCCGCTCAAGATATGACGATCATTACGAAAAGACAATTTTCGAAAAAAGAAACATCGTAACTCAATTATTCTATCTCGTAACAAGAGGTCGTTTCTTCATCGACCTTGTCTCCCAAAACGCCAAAATCATGCTATGCAATACCTTATGCTTAATGGAGTGGACGACTCATAGGGAAAGGAGCTAATGATGAGTATGTACAAGGGTTTTCAACAGGGATACATGAAAAGTTTGAAGCAACGTTATGGTAGGGAGAGCTAATGGACCATCGACTTCCCGATCTCGCTCGCCCAATCTTTCGCGCGCTCAAACCCGTTCGTCTGGAATTGATAGTCGAACAGGGCCTGGCGCACCTCCTCTGGCGAGTTCAAAACGAATGGGCCATACTGTACAACCTTTTGGTCAAGAATTTGTCCGGCGATCAACACGAACCGCGCGTTCGAGGTTGCATTTTCGGGCACCTCAACATTGACAACGTCGCCCTCGGCCTCGAACACGCAGTTGTGGTACTGCTCGACGGTGCGCTTTGCGTCGCCGGACCCGAAGACAGCCGAACCCTCAAGTTGATATGAAAACGCATTCCAGCCCTCAGGCAAAGGCTGCGCGAGCTTTCCGCCGGGCTTGATGTCGACGTCCAAAATCCAGACAGGTGTGTAAGCGAGGTCTTTGACGCTATCAACACCTCCTGACTGTCCTGAGATAACCTTGACGTGCACCTTATCGTCGATGTCAACTTGTGGGATCTCTTTGGCTCGCAGATCCCGGTATCGCGGTTCGCATTTCTTGAGATTAGCGGGCAAATCAACCCATAGCTGCAAGCCTACATTGGCACTTCCGTCGGGGTTTTGTCGGGGCATTTCGGCATGCATAATGCCCCGTCCAGCAGTCATGAATTGTAGGTCGCCAGCCTCGATGGTGCCTGCGTTTCCGGCGAAGTCCTCATGGTCAACGGCGCCAGTGAGCAGGTACGTTATACTGAGAATTAAGTGTCAGCGGATGTCTCTCTTATTAGGGCCTGTGGTTAATGATGAGGGCTTACGTTTCTTGCCCGCGATGGGGATGGTCTGGGAAGCCGGCACCTGGCTTGATACTGAAGTGATCGAGCATCAAGAAAGGCGAGAAATTGCGCAATTGTGGTGTCCCTATGGATCGACGGACGCGAGCACCAGCGCCCTCGGCTTGCTCGACAGCAAGAAAGACTTTGCGGATCGCGCGTGGGACAGACATCTTGGTCGCGACGAGCTGTTTGGACGGGTTGTAGAACGGGGAGTTAGACTTGGCCGTAGTAGTAGAAGACTCGACGTCACCAGCACTAAAGTTGAAAACGGTGGTGCTTGTCAAAATATCGTTCAATTGCTTTGTGATTCTAGTGATACTGGCTGCTGCTAAGTCGACGACTTGGTCTCTGTAGACAAGGATTGACACAACAACGACAAGGATAGAGATGGAGAGCGAAAGGAAGCGCATCGGGAAGGTATGGATGGATGCGACTTGAGTCTTTTATATACTAATAATAATAGTAACGCAGGGACACGGCAGATCTAGATAGCAGGGTATGCAGCATACGAGTAAGTGAGATTCCCAGAAGTGGATGTAGGTGCATCGTCATCACCATTCTAGTGTTATTCAGTAGTAGGGCATGTTTCAGACCGGGCGGTGTTAGAAATTGGCGAAGGTGGGTAAGTAATTGGAACTTTCGCGATAATTCGTGAGGCGGCTGTCGATTTGATATTTTTGATACTACAATGGCTGGACTGAACCTTTTCTAGCTTGTGACAGACGATTTGTGATCTTGTACAAATCAACCGGGGAGAGCTCAACGACCCCGCCATTCCACCTCTAGCGGGTCTCGCCGGTCTCTCTGGCTGCAGCTAGCAGAGTACGTACCCTCCGGTTTGGGCATTTACCGGGACTTACCAACACCTTACATCAGCATCCCGCCCAGTAATGAGCGCCGCAATTAGTAGACAACTCAATCAGGCTAGCGCTACTGATGCTGCTAGCGGGCTCTGAATTGCTGAAGTCAGTGCTGACTGATTGACTCAACGGGCTTAATTGGCGAAGCCAAAATGCTTCGATATTCTCTTGACACCGAGGCCGAGACCGAGGTAGGTCAGCTCATCAAAGGTATTCTGCCCCAAGCCCTGCTTCAAAGAATTTGTCAAGTGCCGGCCAACAGTACCAGACAATCAACATTATGTGTGCCTAATATGACAATGTCATTAGAGAATTACCTTTCAATTTACGCGTGTATAACCTTGCACATGTGATATTAATATCATCACTCATTATTAACCTTTTCTCTCCAGTCGATGGACATCATCATATATTGCTAGTTATCCATTCATCTGCTAGTTCCAGGCCTCATGATGTCTTTCTCTTCATCACTTCCCAAGACCCTTAAAATTAGTCTCTATAGCGTCGCTTGCCGCGGAACTGTTTCATCCTCATTGCTACCTGCCACGAATGATGCAATCTGCAGGAACCTTAATCTAGGCCCGTCTCCTAAACTATGTGATTCAGCTGCTACCTGATCGGGAATCTTGCGTCGATACCCATCTGAGTCCCAACGGGATCATGAATCTGGGTTTGGACCAGAGCCGGCATCTTCCCCATGGATGGCAGGGTTACATGCAGAGAGCCAAGTTGCTAGACCCTCTATCTTCCGACAAGAGCTCCAACGAAATTAACCGTTTTGCAAGGACTCTTCTTTCCTATCCTGTAGCTTCCATTAGAAGCAAAGTGCTTGGATGATGCGGCACTTGATCGGCCTCTCGAGTCAGTGTTTAAAGCTTGCTCATATATGAGGACGTAAGAGAATGCATATAAGAAGCTGTTCAAATGGATCGAAATGGCCGGGCGTCTCTTATACAAGGGCAACCAGCTTGTTTGATATTCAATCTCTCTTACTTCTGATCTCCATGCACGGCATAGTAAGTCTGCTGTACACTCAAGGAGAGAATCACGGTATTAGCCCGGCTTACATCAAGTTTACGCCAGCCGAAGTGTTGACTGCAATTTAAATCAATTAACTGAGATGTTCTTGAACGGTTTATTGCTGGCGATGCCAAAAAGGCACTAAGATGACAGAAACGTGATGAATATCTAAGTACTGCGCGTATCGAAACGCATGCTATGCAAATGCTGTTCGTCGGTGCAGGCTGATATGAAATAGGATGATAAATGTTCACAGCAATTTTTTTGGAATCTGCTGCTCTCACACGCACAGGCCTTGAAACCGGGAAACTGAAAACGAGTCTCGTTTATAGCTGAGGTAGAAGGATCAAGATGGTTATTCTAGGTGTACGGTGCTGGCCCGTATTTAGTACAGAGAATACTACATATATATCAGATCCACCCTATAATCTATGAATCCTATATCATAACTAGCTGCGAGGGCTGTTGATTTCATGGTAACCGAGACTAGAACAGTTACGCGCATTATTATGTATATATGAAATTCTGTAGAATTTTTCTCTAGTCTAACTATCATTATCTTTAACTTAGCACTAAAAGCTAGTTTGCTTATTAAACTTCAGTCACCATGTTGTATCATAATGAACGGACACTTATAAACGATCTATCTTGCGCCCCTAGCCTTTGAATCAAAGGCGTCTGATCACTCGTGAACACAGTCTGAATACAATCTGTCTAGAAGGCTAGGGACAAAAAGAGAAGAGGAAATGTAAGAAGAGAAGAAGTCAGGCATGGCCGGAGTCGAACCGGCAGCTCCGGGTGCCGGATAATGAGAGTCCCGGGTGTTACCACTTACACCACATGCCCTTGATGGTCCGGAATTTCAACTAAGGGCTATCCACTTTATATTGTTGGAAAGCTTTACCTTTCCCGAACACATATTAGCAACGACAATCAAGTGTGAGGGAAAGTGAAGCTTGAGAAATTAAGACCAGACCCCCCAAAACTCTATAAAGTGGGATGAATTCCTATTAGTCTAGGCGTAATTAGTTAAAAGATATATATCTATTACTAAAAGTTATAGCATATGGCCGTATGGTTGGCGTTCGTGGCGATTAGTGGTATTTGTGTATATTAGCTATTCGTATTAGCTATTCGCGATCCGTACGGATTTATGGTCACACGTATTTATGACAATGTGACGGAGGCAACAAGGGCGAATGGTTCAGGTATCGATATACCTTTATTACTGAGAAAATATTCTACATGTCAGGGAACTAGTTCACGGCTACCTTGTGGTGTAGAACTAGTAAATTCTGGGTATATAAGTAACCGAGCCCCCCTTGGATTTAGGAGGTTCAGGAATCAATTGATCACTTTATTGAGCCCTAACTACCCTTCTGGCTGCAAGCAGGTCTTTTACTCACCCTGGGCATTATATTATACCTTTGACATTACATAAGGAAAGAAAAAAAAAAAAAAGTCAGAGATACCTGCGAGTGCAGGCAGATATATACAGAATTTATAGGTTACAAGATACCCCTTGCGGCCGTACGCAGTGAATGCGAACACCATTCACTGCATGTATAAATAGAGATAAGGTTCCCTGCATAAATCTACCGGCTTTAAAATCTAAGGAATGTAGAGGCATGTAAGATAGCTTACCTAGTCACGGGCCACCCACACTATGAAGGCCATGGGCCTGGCTTATAGGGTCTTATGTCTGTACCTACTGGTGTTTTTACTGATAATTAGGTAGGTTATTTCTATCAAGTGTTTAAACTTGAAGTGGCGTGTCATATGTTTTAAGGATGACGTTGATATGTTTAAAAGAAGCAGCCACGACTATCCTTAACATGCAAGACGGAGCTTCCTTCCGCAGTCTCACCCGTAACATTAAAGTACTTAAAGAATATCGTGAGCTACCACTTGTAAATAACGCGTTGAACAACATATGATAAGTACACCCGAGAAAAATCTAGACTGCTTATCTGACACTCTACCTCAAATAGCATGTTTTGAATTGGCGTTGTATGCTGAGGACTATGAAAACTCAAGGTGGAGTGCACCTTACTTCTTTGAACTGCCCATATAGGTCCACAACGGATCTGCATTCTGAAGAGGTAGGAGCGAGTCTGCTGCGTCTGGGACTTTCTGTGTCCGCGCGGTCCGATTCTACTATCTATAATGGTCTCGTTTCCCTCTGTTCTTCCCGTCAGAACCTTGATCAGGAACTTCCCGCCACGGAACTCCCTCATCTCAAGGTCCCAGTAAATTAATCTCCGGGGTCTCTCAACTCAACACCTTCATGGCCAACTATCAAGCATCCAGCACCCCAGTGGCCTGAGCAAACTGCCTTGAGATCTTTCGATCCGGCCTTGAACAGAAGAACTATGCCTCGAGCCTTGACAGGGGTGTCATAGTACACTACTCGCCTCTGGCAGGTTCACAGGCAAACATTTATACATCAAGCCTCTTTTTTTTCATTGCACTCGTTGGCTGGTTCAACGATGCGAAGAAGAAATCTGATATCCCTCTCCCTCATTCCTACCTACCTCTCATCGCGCATCATCTTCTCATAGCTACGCGGATCTATCGATGGGTGTAACAAGGGCTTGCACTCAAGGGCTTGGAATAGGTAATAGTTCAATTTAGCTAATATCTAAGTTTCCTTCAAACATGAACGCGCTCTTCGCCTTTTACTTATACCCACGAATCTAGGGATGAATCCGATTAGTTCCTTTAGGTGGCTTGCCAGGGCGCGTCAGGTCTTGACGGGCCTGGTGGCAGCTGTTTCCGTGTGGCAGTGGGTCATACCGCAAGTCGTTGTGGTTTCATCGAATGTGCAAAAATAAGTACTCCACACCTAGGAGGAGCTTACTTACTGCCCGTTTTGATTGGCTAACCCCAGAGTGCTCGCAGATCATTCACAGCTGTTGTCAATTTGCAGCTCGTCAGTGCTTCTAATTATGGTATAGTCTGCTTTTGCTGTAGAGAAAGCCGGTGCCAATTTATCGAGAAAAGGCGGTACGCGACAACCATCCGGTTCCGATTTCGTCAGACTTTCTCCGGCTTCCATGCATGCCGCTTGCAGGGGAATTGTGAGAAGCGCATGGTGGTCTGTTAGCACGTACCTGCAGAGCTTTACTAAAGTAGGTTTAGTTGTAATTTCCCTGTCGAAAAAATATCTGAAGGGGGTGACTTTTACCAACTCCCAACCATAGTACTACCTAGTAGTAGGATCATAAAGACATTAACCTAAGGATATCTGGAAAACAAAAAAGCAGGCCATGGCCAGGTTCGAACCGACAGCTCGGGTGCCAGATAATGAGAGTCCAAGTGTTACCATTTACACCACATGTCCTTGATTTTGTTATTAAAGTTGATTGATAGTCCCTTGATATCTATATATACTGCTAGACAAGGCTATCCGACAGGGCTATCGCAGGGGGGCTTTTCATCGAAGCACCTAAGGGCGAGATACGTTTTGCGTGCACGTACCAGAAAAGCTTTACTATAGCTGGTTAGGCTGCAATTCCCCTGTCAAGAAAAATACCTGTTTTTCTAGGCACAACCATACCTGTAACTGACAATAGGGTGAGCCGAGCCTGAGCAAAAGCGGCGAATTCAATTTGCCGCGCTCTTGGCATTTGGTAAAACCTAGAACCTCGAAAGGCAGATAGTAGTGTAAGGATTTGCGTAGGTGTGGAAAGATGAGTGGTTAGCGAATTGATGATTGTATTCTGTTTCTAAAGTGATCGAGATGATCTATTTCGCAGAAATAGATAAGGTAAGTGGGCTCAGGCCCACTATACACAGACACTGAAGCCACATCCCAGTGCCACAGTAGCAGGTACGTGGGTAGCAAGCATTGGGCTCAATGTTGGCCAGCTGACATCATACATACCCAAGCAGCATGTGATGATTGCACCCGCCACGCATGACTGGCACCTGTCTGTCACGTCTGGTGTGGCACGGGTAGGTGCTCGCCCTAATAATATGGTCCTCTTATACCTGTTATACATGTACCGATTGCGCTGATGCATGCGCAAGTGAGTACATGTAGGTCATAGGTACAGTAATAAGCTAGTACAGTGCAAGTCTCGCACATCACACTACCTAAACAAGGAATGTCCTTACCTCGCTTGTCGTTGTTGCAGGTACCGCATCCCTCCGGATTGGACACTTCAGTGTGAATATTAGACAGCACAACAGCCCGTCCCTCCTCCCTTAAGCTTGTCCCCAGCCAGGAGCTTGCTGTGTCCTGAGCTCGCGCTTCCGATCCTGTCTGTGCGATGGCAACAGGTGCTCTCACCATCCTTTAAGCTAAACATCGACCCCTCCTCACCAAATCACTGCCGCAACGGCCTCGAAAATCGAAAATGAACGGCCACTTTGCTGCGGTTGGCGATGCGCCCAACAAGGCGCAATACGGGCATGGTGTCCAAGTCATTGACGAGGACAAGGAATTCAAGTGCGCCGTCCTTCCGTAGCCTCTCCGTCTGATCTCCGACTGACCTTGCATGCGACAACCTCCAGCTCCAACTTGAGTTCGTACTTGGTAGCTACCGACGTTGCCGAGTCCGGCTTCAACTACCATCTTATATCCGTCTTCGGCTCGCAGTCGACCGGAAAATCTACTTTGCTCAATAACCTCTTTGGAACCGAATTTAATGTCATGTCCGAGACGGAGCGCCGTCAGACTACAAAGGGAATATGGATGTCCAAGAACAAGACCACGAGCATGACGGACAATATCCTCGTCATGGATGTTGAAGGTACCGACGGACGCGAACGTGGCGAGGACCAAGACTTTGAGAGAAAGAGCGCGTTGTTTGCCTTGGCCACGAGCGAGGTCTTGATTGTCAATATTTGGGAACACCAGGTCGGCTTATATCAAGGTGCTAATATGGGTTTATTAAAGACCGTTTTCGAGGTCAATTTGCAGTTATTCCTTAAAGACAAACAGTGCGTTCTGAGAGACAATGATAGGATGCAGGTCCGAGCGCTGACATATTCTCCAGGTCTACCCCAAGGTCCCTGTTGTTCTTCGTGATTCGCGATCACATTGGCAACACACCGCTGGCTAACCTTCGAAATACCCTGATTCAGGATCTTACAAAAATTTGGTCATCATTATCGAAACCACAGGGACTAGAGAATTCACGCATCGAGGATTACTTTGATTTCGCTTTCGCTGCGCTACCACATAAGATCCTACAACCTGAAAAATTCGTGGACGAGGTGAAAAATCTGGGCAAACGATTTGTTACTGGCAACCGCAACGCCAAACACGGCGAACGAGAACTTGAAGGCGGGGTCTTTCTACCTGAGTATCATCGAAGGATTCCGGCCGATGGATTCTCTGTATACGCCGAAGGCGTTTGGGACCAGATTGTCAACAACAAGGACCTCGATCTGCCTACGCAACAGGAACTGCTTGCTCAATTCCGTTGTGATGAGATTTCCCGAGAAGTCCTAATTCTTTTTGACACCACAATTGGGCCGCTTGAGGAACAGCAAGCCGAAGCTTCTCGCATTGGCAAGCCGCTTGTCCTGGCAGATCTCGGTGAGACCGGAAGACAAATTAGGGAGAAATGTATGAAGGCGTTTGAAATCCAGGCTGGCAGATACCACAAAGCCGTTTATGTACGAAAACGCGCAGAGCTTGAAGGCAAGATTGATCAGCGCCTTAAGACTCTTTACCAAGGGCAGCTTACGGCGGCGCATAAAACCGCGGTAGCCTCCTTTAGCGATGCTGTCTCCGGTGACGTGAAAGCCGGTCAAAAATCAGGAGCCGCTTATGAATTTGCAGAGATCGTCGCCACGGAAAAGGCGAGGTGCTTGGATCAGTTCAAGACCGAGGTTCAAAATTTGGCTATTCCGGGCATTGCATGGACTAACTTTAGCCCACAATTAGTTCTCTTTGAGAAGGAACTCGACGAGGTCAGCGCTCGCTTGCGAAAGGAGGAGATGCGCAGACTTGCTACACGTGTTGAGAGATGGGTCAAATCGCGACTTGGCGATGCTGTGAGCGTTGAATTCAACAAACTTGGGTCAGGAAGAGCTGGATCAGGCGCTCCGGAGGAAGGGCAGAAGCCACCTACGGAGAAGGATCTTTGGGATCGCATCTGGAATGTATTCACCTCTGTTGTCAAAGAAGCAGAAAGCCGCTTCACCGATCGGGCGAAAAGCTTTGAGGCAAGCGAAGCTGAAGTCGGGGTCGGACTCTGGCGTCTCAGACGTAAGAGCTGGGTTGCTTTGAGAGAAAAGATTGACGAAGAGGTCATGGAGGGAAATATCCTGCTTAAGCTCCGCGAGAATTTCGAGGATAAGTTCAGATACGATGAAGCTGGAGTTCCGCGGATATGGCGGCCTGCAGATGATATCGAGGGCATATATACCCGAGCGAGAGAATCGACTCTCACTCTTATTCCCCTCCTTTCCAGGTTCCGACTCTCCACCACCTATGCTCCGCCGGAACTGACTACATTTATTGGTCACCAGCCTGCCGAGGCCGAAGCCGAAGATGAGGACGACCTAACCCCGATCGGCGGTGTTGATGAGGAGGATGGAAAGAGCCTCGAGGAAGAAATGACGGTTTTGAGTGAAGGCAAACGACAGGATTTGGTCGTCCGGTTCAAGAAGATGGCCGATGGCGTATACGTAGAGGCTAAGCGAAGTGCTATTGGTGGAGTCACCCAGGTTCCATTATATTTCTATGGCATATTATTAGCTCTGGGATGGAACGAGCTTGTGACTGGTAAGTTAGACTCACTTAACGAAGCATGCCTCTGTACTAACATTGTCCAGTCTTGCGCAACCCCATGCTATTCCTGCTTCTCATCATCATATCTGGCGGAACTTACGTCGCATACAACCTAAATCTGCTGGGCCCGATGATGCAGATGAGCGGTGCGGCTTGGAACCAGGCCATCGAAATCGGAAAACAGCGGCTGCGGGAGTTCTTGGAAAACAACGAGACAGCCCGCCAGGCCATCGCTATGCCGGCTCGGGACAGCGACTCGATCAGCCGTGAGTGATTTCAAGACTTTTTATTTTTTTCAAGTTTTGGCCAGTTCGAGAGTATCCGGCCCCCTTTTAGGGGCTATTGTTATATGCTACACGCTTCTTGAGGACATGTGAAAGAACGCTCACAATGCAAATAACTAACCCTCGAGTATTGCAGTGGACACCTTGGATAGCCGTGGCAAGAAGGCTCGCCGGGCGGCGGATGATGACGATATCTAATTAGATCACGAACATACGCATGATGGGTTCAAAAATTGCATACAAGGGTACGATGCAGGATATAGTATAAGTATGTCAAATTGATGTAAGGGACGACCGCTTGAATTCTAGACCGTCCTTTTGCCAAAACATTACCATTGTGTCCCCAACGCCATGACCATGCAAAACAATAATTGTGTACAAATCAGAAAGCCTCCAAGCCGGCTGGAGTGCCAAACCATGTCCCAAGCTCGTCGGTGTCCTTTCCTCCATTGCCGTTGGCGAGGAAGAAATTGGTTAAGGGGTTATTGGACTCCTCGTCATCGGCCGGCCATTCTATCTTGACGCCGCCTTTCGTCTCCAGCATATCCTTCGCCGTGCCCCAACTGAACCTACATTCGGGCCCCCAGCCGAAGACGGGGTGCATGTTCTGTTTCAGCCAGGCTACGCATCGTGCATCGGAGGGATACCCGGACCCCCAGGATAGAACCTCCTCCCCGTCGTCTCCTCCCTCACCACCACCACCACCAGTTCGCTCCCTGGCGCTCTGCGCCCAGGCTTCGTAGAGGACCTCGAGGGCGGCGTCGCGCGTGACCTTGGCGCAGACGCTGGCGGCGCTGACGCAGGGGTACAGACTGTCGGCCTTCTTGGCGACGGTGATCTTGATGGTGGGGAAGATGCGCTCGAGGCGGCGCTGGTAGGCGGCGGGCTGGCCGATGGTGTCGACGTAGATCTCGCGGACGTTGACACCGCGGGCCAGGACGCCCTGGATCAGCTCGGCGGTGGCGTCCATGGCCTGCGCGTTGAGGTTGTAGGTGGCGCCGGCGGGCCGCATCATGTTGGCCCCGATGTCGCGCGCCGACAGGCTCGAGACGGCCCAGCCGCACGCGTCGTGGAGGTCCGTGCCGGCGGTGCAGAGGGTCTCCATGAGGCCGGACCGCACGGCGGGCGTCAGGACCTTGGAGTCGTCGAAGTGGTGGGTCGTCTTCAGGAGGGGCTCGGACTGCGTCGTGGGCAGGTAGAAGACGCCGTAGACCATGGGGCCGAGCACGGGGCCGCGACCGGCCTCGTCGACGCCCAGCACGCAGGGCACGCCGCTCGACGGGTCGGGCTCGCTGGCGTTCAGGGACGGCGGCACGGGGGAGAAGTGCGTGTATGTCTCGCCGCGCAGGGTCTCGTCGCGGTGGATCGAGGGCGGTACGAATACGTCGGCGACGGGAGTCTCCATCTCGAGGACTACATTGCCCTCTTCCATCTGCGTGTCTTCCATGGTCGTCTCGGACTTGGATTTGTGCTGGGTCGATCTGGTTTGGTGGGGTGTTTTGAGTTGATGACGGAGGTCGGTTCTTTTTATCAGATGGCTCAATTTGAACTCTTGTTTGCTAGTTAAGCCCCCAATTCCTTGATTGCTTCCTTCAATACTTAGATTGAAGAGCTTCGTTTGTACTACACAAGAGAAAGCAAGATGCTAAATAGTTACAGCATTAATTACTTAATTGGTAGCTATTAACTTACAGCGTGTTGTATCTAGGTGGACCCACCTAATGCCAGTAATTACAGGGTCCCCCAGCGCGCCCCCGAAATCTAAGGCGCGTCTTCAGGTCAGAGCTTGCCAAACTCAGAAACGGCGCCCCACTGCCGGTTGTAGGGCCAATTACCAAGCCCCAAAGGGAAGTAAAGTAAACATGTCGAGCCACCAGAATTGCAGCACCTTGTTGACTCTCCCCCCTCATTCACCTGTTTTTGCGACAAGAAGCCAGGGTCGACTGCGCCCTTGTCATTATTGGAGACATTCGCTCCGAGCTGATTCCTGGATATTCAAGGCCCAGGTGCCGACTTTCTAACGGACAAGATCATTCCAGCGTTCGGCGCAAGCAAAGTTGTGACTGACCGTGAGCAACCATGGCGCCTCGCATGTCGATGCAGCGCCGCCAAACCCAGTCGCAAAATGAACACGTTTATGCCCCTGGCAAAGTTGGAAGGTATTTGAGAACTCCATGCTGTGATCTGTTCTGTCACAGGTGTTAACAGCGGGAATTAGGAAAACCGGCATTACAATACCAGACAATGGCCGACGCGACGAGCATGGCTTCGAAGACATGGACGACCTATTCTCCTCACCCGACAGGGAACTGCAAGCCGAGACTAACGGTCGGGCTGCATCCTCGGACGACGAGCAGGACGAGCAGGACATGGAGATTGACGATGGTACGTGGTGAATCACGATAGCTTGGGGCTGGGACATGGTGGTGATGCATCCAGACTAACCAGGCTGGCTTTGTGGTTTAGGTTCCGACCTTGGTCCAGCAACAATACGGAAGCTCCAACAAGGCGGGCGCCCGTCTCTTCCACGTGCGCGGTCACCCATCAAGACAAACCTAAATTCACCTGCGCGCCAGAACCCCCACATGCCACCGGCATCCTCACCAACCAGGGGGACAATTGTCACCGCCCGTGAACGGAGTCCCACACGCAGACTAGACTTCTCAAAGAGCTCACAGAACAAGGCAATGCTAACCAACGGACATGCCAAGCCAAACGGCGCCACTGGCCGTAACAAAAACCCGACGGCCGGCCGCTCGAGATCTCAGGAGCAGCCTACCCCAGATCCTGTTTTTCCTGAGGACGAAGAGGAAGAAGAAGATGAGCAATTGGAGTTGCTCGATGCCGGCACTGGTAGCATAGATGGTGTTGAGGAAGAATCCTACGAAGAGCCAGACCAGCCAGAAGAGGAGGCACCCGTGGTCCAGGAGTCAAAGTCAAAATTGACAAACAAGTCAAAGCCTAGCGGGCGCAGAGGTCGTAAACCTAAAGAATCTATCGAGAAGGAAAACGATGAACCAGCCAATTCCTCATCAGCCAATACATCCGTGGAAAATGTGGAAGATGAAGAACCCGTGAGGAAGAGAAAGGGACGGCCAAAAGCTGCTGCCAAGCAAAAAGAGCCAACCCCTCCCGCCGATCCGACACCTCCACCCAAATCCTTAAAACGTGGGAGACCGGCGAGGGCCTCTCCAGAAAATGCCGAAGAAGAGAGTGATGAGTCGAGAGGCGCCAAGCGCTCAAAGACCTCGGCAAAGGCCGACAAAGCAGCGCAGAGCGCTTCCTCCAAACCGGCGCCAACAAAGGAAAAGGCTAAACCCGGGCGAAAGCGGAAGTCCTCCGGCGTTGGCGTTGATTCACCCATGATTCAACGAGGGCCGCCTCTCCCCAAGAGTCGTGGGCTGGTGACTTTGCGACGCGAAGACACCACTACCATGAGGACGACGCGGTCTGGTCGGGCCTCATTCAAGCCACTGGAATGGTGGAAGGGTGACCATGTTGAATACGACGAACACCAGGAGAGAATTTTCGAAGATGCTGGGGGCAAGCAACACTTTAAGATGCCCACCGTGAAGGGTGTTGTACGCACAGAAGAGAATTATGAGGCAATACCGAGACGTCGCGGTCGCCAGCCCACCGGACGGAAACCGGGGCGGCGACCTTCAGCTGTTCCAGAAGAGGAAATAGAACGCGACGAATGGGAATACGAACCGGGCCGCGTGACCGGCGAGGTCGTCTGCTGGGAGCCGATACATCAGTTTGAGCCTCCGGGCGAAGACGACGAAGTCGAGATTGCCTCGGAGGAATTAGCCATCTCGGAGAATGCGATTGAACTTCTGAATATCAAGGACGCGACATTCAAGTTCGCTAAGACGGTCACGCTCCCCTTTTTAGGCTCTGGCATCCTGGACCTACCACCAGGGGCCGAGAAGAGACCCAAGAACTCCCGCAAGTTCCACCTGGTCTTCTTTGTGCACACCGGTAACGTCCGGGTGACTATTGCGCAGACCGAGTTTGCTATTGCCAAGGGCGGCATGTTCTTCGTCCCAAGAGGTCAGTCGGCATTCCACTTTTTTTTCCCCTGGCCCGCTAGAATGGAATTGTGGTAGAGAGAAAGCTAACGAAGTAAATGCAGGAAACCACTACCAAATCCAGAATGAAACGGATAGACATGCGCGCATTTTCTTCGCGCAGGGCTGCGAGATGCTCTCTCAGCTTAGCGACGAGGACGAGGGCGAGGGCGAGGGCGAGGGCGAGGAATGAGATCCATGATAACCTGTTGAGCTTCATTCGTTCCCGATCTATACAAATCCGCTTCGAAATAGGCCACATGGCGAGCGAGAGATATACGCTCGACTTACCGCAAACCCTATACTTTGGTCGTCTGCGTGAAACATAAGCTGGATATATATCAAACCGCCAAAAAGCCTAATGCGATGGCATATCATTCCTATCTGTGGTCGTGTCACACACACACACACACACACACCATAATACTTTGCCACGGGTTACGTTTCTAGGCGTTCTTTTACATTCATATCGATTCGTCTGGCGTTCGGGGGAGGTCATGGATAGGACTGACTGAACTGTTCGGGATTGAGCGGCCGGCTGGCAGAATTCTTTTTTGTCCTGTTCTGGTGTTGGTGACGATATTAGAGACTATTCACGGGACCGGGGGATGCGAGTCAATGAATGTTGGTTTTGTAACTTTAGGTAATTGTTTGTTTGTATTTTTGCTCGGCTCGCTCACGCATACTTGATACCAAACAACCGAACCGGAATTTATATTTCTCTTTTGCACGCCGTTTTCATATTTGTTGTTGTTGCAACCGGCATGATTCTCCCATTTATGATGAAAGTGAAGAAGAAGTGTGGTTGGTATAAGTCTTTTTTTCGTCTATATAATCATAGTACCTAGCTAACCCATCAAATCAGCATTCATGTCCCCAGTGGCCCATATGCAGATTCAACTCAGCATAGAGACAGACCATATATCAGTAGTTAGTTGCTCATGATTTCCAACTGATGCTAACAAATAATGGCGTGGGTAGGGAAAGTCTTCGACACATATAGAAAACCAATGCAACAATTCAACCCAGGAACAGATCATAATGAAATTTGAGATGGGTATCGAATTCGACCTTGCGTGCTTAGTAAATTAATTACAACACCATATCGCGCATGTCCTTGCTTCATCGCTATTTCTCTGCAGCTATTTACAATACCACTTGCACATACACACAATACCGCCCGTAATATCAACAGGAGAGAGTCCTAATACTGCGTAGAGAGCACCTTCTTCAAGAGTCCCATCTCCTGCTCGTACGCAGAGATCTTGCCCTGCGCGCCGCTGATCTTGCCGACGAGGTACTGGACGCGGTCGCGCGTGCCGTGGGGCTGGCTGGGCAGGGAGCCCAGGAGGGCGAGCTCCCTCTCGGCCTTGTCGATGGTGGCGCCCTCGATCTTGGCGAGCTCCTTGAGCCGCGCGAGCTCCATCTTGGCCGCGAGGACGCCGTCGGCCGCGAGCTGGCGGAACGCGGCCTGGTAGACGGGCTTGCCCGCGGAGATGCTGTGGGGCCGCCCGGCGCTCGAGTGCACGGTGATGAGCTCGGCGTTGGCGAGCCCCTCGAGCGCCGACTCGCCGTCGGGCGCCGTGAGGGACGACGAGAAGGTGTCGGAGAGCAGCACCTCGTTGTACCGCAGCGTCTCGCTCTTGGAGAGCAGGCTCACGAGGTACCAGGCCTGTTCCGTCGACCACTTGTGCTCGCCGTCTCCGGTTGCCTTGCCGGGTAGGAGGAACATCTTCAGGATCTCGGACGCGGATTGCTCTGTGATCTCGCCGACAGCCTGCCTAGGTGACTGCCCGGCCTTGATGCGGCGGGCAAGATACTCGAGATCCGTGAGACGTCCACCAAGCGTGCCGATGCAGTCGTCTAGCCCTGCTATGTCTGGCGCGTTGGAAATCTTTTCGTTTTCTTTCGGATCCTGGTCCCCTTCATTGTCTGACTTTTCACCATCCTGCGCCCCGGCGGTGATGTGGCCCAGAATGAACCACTTCGCTACGTCTGGCGAAAGATCGCCTAATGCGACCTGGCGGAAGACACGATCCGGGAGTGATTTGGACAAGACTTTAGTGTATGACGAGTCATTTGCGAGGAAAACGACATGAGCAACGTCCGACTGCACCAGCGCCGCGGCCCAGTTGGCGATTTTCTCATAAACGATGGAGTTTTCTTCGCTCTTGTATACAAAGTTGTCGATTACAACCACAGCTCTCTTCTCGGGGTGGGCCTCCAAGTAAGCGTCTGGCGGAAGATAGGCGTCTGAGTCGCCTTTGGATCGGCTTTCGAGGCCGAGAGTTCTGAGGGCTGTGGCTGCTGTGTTTAGAATTTTCTGCAGTTGTGAGTCTAGCGTTTCCGAGAAGCCTGCTTTCACCCCCGTAGTACTCTGGATGCCGAGGTCGATCATACTACTCATGCTGTTTGCCCACGAGAAAATGGGGCGGTAGCCAACCTCCGAAGCCATCTTCTTAATAATTGCTGATTCGCCTCGAGCTTCAATCATCTCCTTGCAGTCAATTAGCAGGACGTTTTGCCTATCCTTTAGAGCCTGCTCTAGAACGAGTTCTTTCTTCCCCGATCCACGAGGTCCCTGGACCACAATAAACGTCTCGGCTGATTCCATTAGCCAGGCTTGGATCTGCTCGATCATATCCTTTCTATGAGACCAAACCGCATTCAAGCCTGCCTGTTCATCCCCGCCTCGCCTGAACGCAAATATGTCCGATGTCTGTTTTCGAAGCCATCGATACAACTTGTTATTACTCAAGCGGTATTTGCGCGAAACGTGTGTCTTGACAAAAAAAGAGCGGATAGGGTCGAAGATAACAACAGTGAGACCGGTGAGCAAAGCCACGATGACAGGAATGACGATGCGTGGGTGATTTGTGATCCAGTCCCAGATCCTGTGAGGTTTGGTGCGTCGCTCGTAAGAAATGCGGAATTTGGTGCCGAATTTCCCTCCACCTAGCTCTTCCGACACGACAAACCCATGCAGACAGTTTCGAGCCATAACGGCATCTCTCACAAAACCAAAATCGACATAGGCGTACTTGGGCAATTCTTTCGAGTCCCAAGGCTGGGAAGAGATCTCTGCAATCGAGCCGTATCGACGAAACATGCTATAAAGAGTCTCCTGCGAGAGCTCGACCGCTTCCTCTCCAGGATTTTTAGGAACAAACTCGACGCGCAGTCTGTTCTTAGGAAACCTCTGCAAGTCTTCGAGCCAAGGAACGCCTTCCACCAATCCAGCTTGCACGCCACGAAAGGGACTGAATAGCGGCTTAAGGGGTTTCTCGGCCAGCGACTTGGAAATCCTGCTTTCTATGTCTTTTGGCGCTACATCAGCGGGGTGAGTAAATTTGACGAAGGCGCCACCATCCTTAAGCCGAGGGAGAATCTCGGTCACTTTGACGGGAATATCGTCAGATATTGCGCGGTTGACGATTTTGATGGGGTCTGTGAAGCCCATGCTCGCGTTTTCAAACCGCTGCCATCCCCAATGTAGAGGCAGAAGACCCGAAAGTTTTAGTGGAAATAAGTCTATCGTCACAAAAGCTTTAGCAACTCAACGTCTCAATCTTAGAAATGTTGCAGCACCTACTGTCAAACCAGAGGACCGACTCGTTAGGAGCCAGTTTTATGTGGCCATCCTTGCCTTTGCCTGTGGCTACAGTGCTCTCCCAAGCTCTCTGAGTGAGGTGTGTTTGCGTCGTCCATCTCGGCTGTAATCTGGGAGTGAAATATGCTCGGCTCAAGGCAGTTGGAGCTCTCGGGCCAGGCAAGGACCGGAACCCGGTTCCGAATTGTCTTGTGAGCATTGTCTGCGGTGCATGTATGCCCTGTGTATGCCCTATGCGGAACCTAAAAGTGATTCGGACGAAGAGAGAGCTGGGTCTTGCGACCTGAACCGGGAAGGGAATATTTCACATGCACCCAAGCAGATTCGTGTTCAGCACCTGCCTGCCCATACAACTCATTTCACAGCTTGGAATAAGTGCGCGAAGTGCTAATGATATCATAGGCCGAATTGCCAAGGCCCGAGTCCGGGACGGACATCCCACCAACGTAAGTTAATTATTAGCCACAAATGAGAAAGCCACGAGAGCAGAGCCACAATAACTATCCGACAAAGAAAGCTCTACTTAGATATTATCTGCAACAATAGAAGCGCGAAAGCGTTTAATATTAAGAGGGCGTGATAAGCAAACTAGAATTGTATAGTTACCTCTTCCTACAACAAAGCCTCTCTCCCGATACTTGTTTCGCACCGATCAGTCCAGAATCGCCAATCGCCAGGGATCAGCGCTCCGAATACTCTACCATTGGTCCATAGTCTCGGTAACAAGAATCATCACACCACCTTGCTGCGCGATACCGAACATACATATACTGTATACAAAAGCAGCATCGCGCCGAGGATCGAGACTACCTAATACACTATATACCAACATACCCCGCGCTCGTAATCCCCGCATCGAACAATACCTCATCTACCTAGCTTCGCTTCTCCTACAATCCCAGCTATTTCTAGTGTCGAAGAGAAACTTATAGATCGACGCTTGATAGCCCTGCCAACTAAAGTCACAATACGACCGAGCAGATAAGAGCAAAGATGGGCTGGCTATGGTCATCCGGGACCGCGCCGAAAGGCAACGCCCCAATCCCAAGCAACAATACCGAAACACAGTCCACGCCGTCCCCCGAGCCTACATACAGCGATCCCGAGATAGCAAAGTTCATGGCGCAGATACAAGCAGAATTCGGCGGCAGCAGTAACACCAACACCACCACCACCAACACCACCACCACCACCACCACGAAACCTCCACCTCCAACAACAACAAAAGCAGAACCAAGCCAAAGCACATCCTCATCATCATCATGGTGGTCATCTAGGTCCTCTACACAACCAACCCAAACACAAACCAACACACCTTCTCCCTCCTCTCCATCAAAAACAACATCATCACCCCAGACAAGCGCGCAAGCGCGTCTAGACCCCCTCTCCGAGTCCCTCCTACCGACGACCATGTCCTGCCGCCAGGCCTTCGACCACGCCTACCACTGCAACAGCCTGGGCGGCCAGTGGACCGCCGTCTACCGCGCCGGCACCGTGCGCTCCTGCAGCGAGCAGTGGGACGACTTCTGGTTCTGCATGCGCACCCGCGCCTACTCGGGTGCCGTCAAGGAGGACGCCATCAGGGACTACTACCGCCAGAAGGAGCTCAGGAAGTACGGCGACGGCCGGCCCAACAGCACCGACGTCTGGGAGCCGCGGTCCGAGAGGCTGCCCCCCGGCTCGGCCTTTCAGGAGCGTTATGTCAAGCCTGACATCAGCGATGAAGAATGGTATCGCCTGGAGATCGAGCGCCAGAGAATGATCCAGCGCATGTTAAAGGAGGAAGAAGAGAGGACTGCATCATAGTGTAATATTTACCTTAAATACAATGTTAAGTAAATTCAAGTCATACATATATATCACATTCATAAGACAACACTATTTTTGATGAGAATTATTTTCATTTGATCAGGGATGAATCCATGCTAAGGTACATCCATGCAATTCGTGAAATCGCAACTTTTGTGCCTGTATCATTACCGCAGAAAAATCTAGGCAGACCCGCATTACCCATACCGCCATTCGTGATGCCGTGGACACCAGATAACGCCGTAGAAAATCAAAATAGTCGTAACAGAGCTGGAGGAACTTAGTCGACCTCCTCGACGGTGGGGCCGTCATCGCCACCGGCACCGGGAGCACCACCAGCGCCAGGGAAGCCGCCGGGGCCACCGCCGGGCATGCCACCGGGCATACCGCCAGCACCGCCAGCGCCACCGTAGAACTTCATCATGATGGGGTTGGCAATGCCCTCGAGCTCCTTCTGCTTCTCCTCGTACTCCTCACGGGTAGCCTGCTGGTTCTCATCGAGCCAGGAGACGACGGAGTCGATCTCGGTCTTCAGCTTCTCCTTGTCGCCAGCCTCGAGCTTCTCATCAACCTTGGAGTCGCTGAGAGTGTTGCGGAGAGAGTATGCGTAAGATTCAAGACCGTTCTTGGCGCTGATACGGCGACCCTCGGCCTCATCTTCCTCCTTGTACTTCTCGGCCTCAGCCAACATGCGCTCAATCTCTTCCTTGGACAGGCGGCCCTTGTCGTTGGTGATTGTGATCTTGTTGGACTTTCCAGTGCCCTTCTCGACGGCAGAGACGTTCATGATTCCGTTGGCATCGAGATCGAAAGTGACCTCAATCTGAGGAACACCACGAGGAGCAGGGGGGATGCCGGTAAGCTCGAACTTGCCGAGCAAGTTGTTGTCCTTGGTGCGTTGACGCTCACCCTCGTAGACCTGAATGAGCACACCAGGCTGGTTATCAGAGAAGGTCGAGAAGACCTCGGACTTCTTGGTGGGGATGGTGGTGTTGCGGGGAATGAGCTTGGTCATCATGCCGCCAGCAGTCTCGATACCGAGAGAGAGGGCAGCAACGTCGAGAAGCAGGATCTCGTTGGTAGACTTGGAGCTAGTGTCACCAGACAGGATAGCAGCCTGGACGGCAGCACCGTAGGCAACAGCCTCATCGGGGTTGATGGACTTGTTGGGCTCCTTGCCGTTGAAGTAGTCGGTAATGAGCTTCTGGACACGGGGGATACGAGTAGAACCACCGACGAGGACAATCTCGTGGACCTGAGACTTGTCAATCTTAGCATCAGCCAAGACTCGGTCGACGGGCTGGATGGTGGATCGGAACAGATCCTGGCAGAGCTCTTCGAATCTAGCACGGGTGATAGACGTGTAGAAGTCGATACCCTCGAACAGGGAGTCAATCTCGATAGAAGTCTGAGCAGATGATGATAGAGTACGCTTGGCACGCTCGCAAGCAGTACGTAGACGACGAAGGGCACGGGCGTTGGTGCTCAAGTCCTTCTTGTGCTTACGCTTGAATTCCGTAACGAAGTGGTTGACGAGACGGTTGTCGAAATCCTCACCACCCAAGTGAGTGTCACCGGCAGTGGACTTGACCTCGAAGATACCCTCCTCAATGGTCAGGAGAGAAACATCGAAGGTACCACCACCAAGATCGAAGATGAGGACGTTGCGCTCGCCCTCGACCTTCTTGTCAAGACCGTAAGCGATGGCAGCGGCTGTGGGCTCGTTGATGATACGGAGGACGTTCAGGCCAGCAATGAGACCGGCGTCCTTGGTAGCCTGACGCTGGGCGTCGTTGAAGTAGGCGGGGACAGTGATGACAGCGTTGTTGACAGTGCCACCCAGGTAGGCCTCGGCGGTCTCACGCATCTTGATGAGGACCATGGAGGAGATCTCCTCGGGTGTGAAGGTCTTGGTCTCGCCCTTGTACTCGACCTCGACGATGGGCTTTCCACCCTTGTCAATGATCTTAAAGGGGAAGTGCTTCATGTCAGCCTGGACCTCAGCGTCGGCGAACTTGCGACCAATTAGACGCTTGGCATCGAAGACTGTGTTGGCGGGGTTCATGGCGACCTGGTTCTTTGCGGCATCTCCGATCAGACGTTCTGTGTCGGTGAAGGCAACGAACGAGGGTGTTGTGCGGTTACCCTGGTCATTGGCAATGATCTCAATGCGGTCGTCTCGGTAGACACCCACGCATGAGTAGGTTGTACCCAAGTCAATACCTACGGCAGCGACCATTGTGGGCAAATGTGATGATGTACTATGAAAAGAAAAACGGACAGAAGAGTTAAGATGAGGAAGGATGTGAAAAGCGTGCGGAAGATCTTCTGATCGTGGGTTTTGGGTATCTTAGAAAGTGTTGAGAAAGTTGTGATGCAAAGAAGGAGAGAGAGTTCTGGAGGGTTGAGAGCTCAAAGCCTTAAATCATCTGTGGTCGAGGTACTTGTGTGGACCCGCACCATGTTCAGAAGCTTCTGGAATGAACTTGGGGGGGCGCAACGCACTTTCCCGCCCTTTCCAGCACCCTCTGGCACAAACCACAGGGAGAAATCCGTCACTGTAATTTTCGCAAGCCTAGAGTTTATCGTCATACTTTTTTTTTAATTTGATTCATTGCTTTTGATGCCCTATCACTCTGATAATCTGCCACTTTCTACGATTCTATGATGAAGCTATGGTGGGGTATTAATGAGGTCACTACTGGAACCCCGCCATGGAGAATGGAATCAGGAAGTCCCAGAAGTCACTGCGCAAGGCTTTTTTTTTTTTTTCCTCGCCCCATTGCCTCATGCCTTGCACTAAGATTCGTTAGGTAGATAAGGAGGTAGGTACCTAACGACCCAATATTTTGGGCAGAAAATTTTGGAAGCCTGGGTAACTGCAAGGCAACCTTGAGTGCAGAACCAAAGCCTGCCAAGCCCCGCCTGAAAATCTTGAATTACCTGGGTTGGCATAGCAGCACCGGTACTTCAGTACTTCGGTACTTGTGCCTTACTCATTACTCCGATATCAGGGTTGCTATGTCGCACATACACTACAATTATCCTAGGGGTAGACCCAGACTGACGGTTTCGGAAATAAAATAAATGTATTTACATAAGCCTGATCTACAACTCTTAACCCATTTTTTCTGCAAAAATTGAACCAAATCCAGTTGCCACTAGGTCCCTAACAGGATTTGTTTTAGTTTCATAGCCCCATGCAAACGTCAGGCCACAAAAAGATAGAACATTCTAGGATCAACGCGAGGAAATTGGGGGGCTGAGACTTGCTGTTTCTTTGTTACTACGATTTTCTGGAAACAGTGATCAATAATCAAATCAAGCAGGAAATAAAGATCAGCCAATGTCATTTTGAATTTACGAGAAACTACACGAAGCTGCAAGCCACATCTGATGTGCTATGCTATGTAAGTCTAGCAGAAATGCTCGATTTTCTCAACTGTGTCATCTCGTGCCCCTAGATCATTCTTGAGATTTCTTCCAAACAACTCGAGGAGCACTTCGAAGCAGATTTTGGTGACGGCAGGGTCGTAACGGCCCTTGCTGAGCTCGTCGCGAATGAAGGCGTGCTGCGCCCATGCGAATTCGTAGAAGCTGAACGGGACGCCCGCCTCCCGCAGCTTCTGTCGGATCAGATCACGTCCTTCGTCGGGAACGTGTGTGTCCTTGATGCCGAAGATCATCGCAACTTCTGCTTTGATCTCTGTGAATCTGTCGATTGTGTGGTTGCTGTTCGGCGGGGCCTGTGCGGACATGTTCTTCTCGGTAAACGGGCCCAAACTACGGCTGTGTATGTCTGTGCCAAAGAATGAGACGCAGGCGGTGATTCGAGGGTCGAGCTGCAGCGGTTATAGTATCAGTAAGGTTACATGAAAGCATCGTTGGTGTTCTATGAACACCTGAGCCGTTAGAGTGGAAGCCTTACACAAGCACGCAAAGAAAGGTGGCCGCCCAGGCACATGCCGGTGGCGCCTATCAGCCCCGTACATGTTGGTAGGCTAAGTAGGTGATCAACCGTCTTGCTGGTGTCTATATCATATGATTGGAGTGTCTGTCAATGCGAAGCAGTTTCTGGTAAGCAGGCTGGCTATTCAGGGGTGGCTTAAACGCAGTCGAGTCGGCCTCACCTTGGTAATCTTCCACTCATTTCCTTTGTCTGTACCGGGCTGCACAGAATTAGCTGTCAGTATGTGCCATATGAAATGAGCCGTCTACTCAATTGCACGAATATGTAAGACAATTGAGTGTGATCTGGGGACCGTACCACGTCGTACGTCAACGCCTCAGGGCCGGTGAAGTCATGGTAGGACGAGGGTGCTGCAACAATGTAGCCTTGCCCTGCGATCTGACGAGCAAACCGCTCAACCGGTCCGGTCACTTATTATCGCCCCGTTAGCAAAGAAGAAATCACGAGGCGGAATCTAACGCGTGTCTGAATGGCTTGGCACAAGCGCACCTTGGTAGATCTCGCTGAATAGTACAACGCCAGGGAATCGACTATGTCGTTTTGCATCAGTGAATAGATTTTACAAATCTCTCGTGCGCAAGAGGACTTACGCCTTCGGGTATCGAGGAACAGTAGGATGATAGACGAAGATTCCTATGCTACGAATTAGCGCTGCTCCTAGGCTAAGTCAAACGAATACGACAAGACATACTCATAGTCGTCTCCTTCCCATCTACGTTCGTCTGAACGTCGACATGGCTTTCGTTGAGTAGCATCATCTTGAATCACTTCGTTTCTAGCGCGGCGTATCTCAATTCACGATCTTGACCAAGTGTGAAAAATCAGAGTTCGAGTCGGCCTTTCATTAAAGTTGACGGGTACTTCAATTATTTTTACCCTTTTTAACCCCGCCATTGTCGTATGATTTAGACATATTGTATGAGGGGTCGACGCGGACAAATATGGGGCTAACTGAGCCATCCTTACTCACGAGAACCTCGATGAACAGTAAAAGGCAACGCAGAGGAGCTGCTTCCCTCGCCCTTCCGTCCTCTGGAAAATATCAATCTATTATTAAATTATCCTGTCATTATTCCTTCATAATGTAGAGACCCCCGGCTACAATTGTTACGCGCACAAAATGAAATCAAGACAGCACTAAATTCTGTCCCACCACAACTGTTATAAAGTATCACATGTTTGTAAGGGGAACGTGATCTGCATTTTCCACCACTTAACATCTGTCGCTCAGGCTGGCTCAGTCCGACCTCAGCTTAAAGCGGCATTGCTTAAGTAACCTTCCCATTATGATACTGGACGGTAAAGCATATCCATAGTGGCCACCATCATACTGATTCGCCCGTTCCTACATCTTGACCTATAGTATGGCCTGATATGTCCTTGGAGTATTGACGGATAGTAATCAGGCCCTTATAGATGAGGTACCCGGGAGCTCTGCAAAATCAAATTCACAATACTCAAGAACCCTTCGCCTAGAATGAAACCCTGAGATGATTGTGAGTAGGCATACGGTAAAATTTTAGGCATTATCGTTCACTTACAGATGCCAGAACAATAAGGGGTGTATCGTCCCTTCCAAGACGGACTCTCCAATACCAATTCATCAACCCGCCAATGGTTCTCGCGAGAGTGAACGACGGCACATTGTACATACCTAGTAAATCAATCAGTCCGGCGAAGTACGAGCAAGGTGTAGAATTCTTTCACTTACCAACCGCAACAGCAATGCCTCCAGGGATGTATGCATGCCACTTCTTCCCTATACCTTTCGTTCTCAGGATCGTAAAGACGGAAAATATGATGGCGGCACCCATCGCAAATTCCCGCGCCATGTACGGCAACCCCTTGCCCGTGACAAGCCTCGCGGTGAATATCCACACAAACGCTGTAGGGACCTGGAACAAATCGCCCGGCACCTCATACACGGCGGTATAAAGTCGATATATCCATGCGCTGACTACGGCCCCGACAGTAGCACCGATGATCTGGCCCCAGAACTGGGCCTTGGGAGCCGCCCCCAGTAAATGGCCTGTTTTAAGATCCTGCATTAGGTCTCCGGCTTGCAGAGCGCCAGCCTCAGAGACAGCGCCAGCGATGAGATTGATGAGTACGCTGGCCTTATTGGTTTGAGGGATGATGAGCGCGAAGAAAAGCTGAGCGATCTTGCTGATGCCCGATACTGGATTCAAGTCCGTCTCGCCTAGTGCCCGTACTCCCATGATGCTGAGCAGCATGGCCATGAAAACCGCAATTATGGTGCCGTATAGGGGCACCAACTCTCCAAAAGTGATGTGAATGCTGGCTATGCAGAAAAGTACTGAAAGAACTAGGCCAATACTGACGATTTTGGTGCCCACAAGCTGCTCTGGGGGAGCATCATCATGATCCCAGACTTTTCGGCCTCCATGTTCATCACCTCTGTTTGATAGGCCGCTCACGCCGTCCGCAGTAGACGTCGATTGCCGACTAGTGACAGTTTCGTCATGGGCAACGGCAGTATAACCCGTAGGATGACGTTGAAAAAGACCCCGTAGGCCACCGCGGTTATATTTCTGCTTGAGTGAGATAACAAAGGCCGGTCCGTGCTCAATCACGGGGCGCACGGCGATGTGACCAAGACTGATCACGGCATCTGCCAACATGATAGCGAGCGATGTCCATACAATCCATCCCTTGCTCCCCGTCTCCCAGTCATTGATGGGGCCAGGTGCCCAGCCTCGATTCTTCGCTAATGGCGATAAGACACCCCATCCGATTATCGCGCCCAGGAGCATATGTATGGTTGTTGCCGGGCCCATGATAATGCCCTGACCCACGTACGCGAAACTCGGGTTTAGAGTCCATAGCCAAGTTTCCGCCGCGACTGTACCGAAAATGGGAAGGTTACGTAGAATGGGGAAGAAGTATGTAGACAGAGTATATATGCCTGAAATACCAAACGTAAGCAACAACAGCCTGATGTTGGCCGCCCAGCTCTGCTTCTTTGCGAGAGCGGTATGGTTCTCGTCGTCATTCACGTCATCGGCTTCGAAAAGAGGCTGGTTTTCTAATGCCAGACTTCCAAACGTCGCAGCCTTCGACGAGTCCAAAGCACCGGTATTTTGGGTGTTTCCCTTGCCATGGAGAACCCCAATCAGAACCGCTGTGCTAAAGCCACTTGGAAACTTCAACTGCTCTCTTATGATGACTTGTCGTCGCCTACGATGGAACGTGAGCAGGGCTGTCACGACAAGACAACAAGTATTAACTTACAAAGGGACTGCGAAGACGACGCCAAAGTAGCAGAGGCCGAGAGACCATATGATCAGCTTTCCCATGCTAAGATAAATGGGACCTTGTTCAGAGGGTTTCAACAAATATTCCATGGCGGGCAACTATAACCGGCGAGTTAGTTTGTTAATTATTTTCAGATAACACGTTCGACCCTCGTTGGGTTCAGTCATATTTAGACATGTGCTTTGTATTTTATGATAAATTCGTGATAAGTGGATAATACGTCGTAGACTCACCACACCGACAAAGCCGCAACCCAGCGGCATGATGGCCATGCCGCCGGCAACAGACTGAACTAGCACGTTCTCGACAGGTGTGAACGGGAAGCTCAAGTGGCGCGAGAGGGTCCGAAAGATGCCGAAGCCCAGCAGGCTCGCAGGCATGGTCATCATGCTAACCCAGCCAGTCTGCAGGCCAAAGTACATGTTGGAGAATACGATGACGAGGCCGACAAGCAACCCGGCCGCAACGCCGCGAAATGTAAAGTGACGGCCCTCGGGAAGGAACTTGACAGGCGGCTCGTCTTCCCCAGAGGACGTTGGTGACCGCATGTCCTCAGTGTCCTCAGCTTCAACTTCGAGATCGGCTTCCGGTATGGGCTCTATTACGTTTAATCCTCTATCGGGCGCCATGGTGACTTCGGTGGTATTACGTGAAGATGAGTATATAGTGAACTATAGAAGACAGTAACTAAAGAGACAACAAGATTAATTTAATATCAGATATACGCTTTCATCGTGAGATATCTACGTAAGTGAGATATCAGTATTGGAAAGAATGAAGGTGGAAGAATAGACTCCCGATTGGTCATCTGGGCACTTTAAGCCAGCTTAAGGACCCAGTATTCTATCCTAAAATGGTATAGACTATAGACTAAACTATTTCCAACCCCCAGCATCACTAATCAGCGTCAACATCATAGAACCTTTCCAAGTATGAACATAGAACTATTCCCTATGTCGCATCTAGGATGTAAAAGGACCAGGAATAAAATTATCTGTCTTCATTGCAATGCACATCTATCTATACTCGTAAATACAGTAGCAACATGACGCAGTATTGTTCCTACCATCTCAACCTCAAAACACACTCCTTCAACAATCCCTCTAACCTAGATGCGTGAAGTTCCATGTGACATGCTTCCCTGCCACCGCCTTTCTCATCATAGGCGAACTCGCGCCGAAACCGGCCAATGATCTCCTTCTCACATCTTCAAACACCAACATGATCTTCTTTAAACCCCGGACATAAAAGGCGGTTAAAGCTATATCATAGATAGATAGAACATTCGTACGCGTCTCAAAGCCATGATAAATCGATCAAGTTAGAGGATCACCAGCCCAGTCAAGAGTGCGAATCACGAAAGACTCATAATTCCATTCAGTTTACACATCATCTACTCCGATACACTGTATATACGCCCAGTGCTCTTAGTAAAACTAATTGATGCTCCTATTAATACAGCCTGAGGCGAGCCAATAACTTCCACCCTACTTACCACGCCTAGAAAAAACAGGCAAGCAGGTATAATATACAATACGCCACCATCTCATCGCCTGACTACCTATGGAATGATACCCCACGCATTTCGACACAAAAAAAAACCAACATTTCAGAATGCCAGCGGACCGTCCTTCATCATCACCTATCCTATCACCCTCCAAATTAGAACCCAAATGAATCAAGCAAAGAGTTCGCATCAGGTTCCTGGAACGCAGTCGCCGGCGGCTTGGCAGCATGACCGCCCGTCTTCATATCCGTGGGGACGGCCGGGGCAAGCGGGATGTCCTGGACGATGAGCGAGCTGCGGCGGCGGAGCAGCTTCGTGGGATCGACGTCGCCGCCGAAGCCTTGCGCCGGTGTGGGGAGACGGAGGAATTCCCAATTGCGTACTATTATAAGACCCCCAAGTCAGCCTAGGGGTTCAGAAAGAAATGAAGTACAAGTACATATAGAACTTAAAAAAAACTCACCGAGGTCAAGACCGAGCAGGTCACAACCCATGCGGTCGTAGAGCCCTGCATTGTGGATGACAAAGTCCCACTCGATCCGCGGCGTGACTTTCGATGCGCCGCGGAGGGTCTGCAAGCTCTTCTGCCGTAATTGCGAATACAAAATGATCAGGGCTGGGTCGTCGGTAAGGAACAACTTCGCCTTGAGATCGGGCGATGCCGGCGTTTCCAGAAGTGTAAAAACAGGGGTCTGGGCACAGTCAGTTTCTGGGACACAAGCGTCTGTAGAGGAGGGGTGTGACTTACTATCAAGGCTCGAACGGCCATGTCCCTCCTCTTCAGCATCCAGAACGCCCACGAAGCAAGCCATCGGTTCCCTTCTTGTGAGGCTACGGCCAATACTTCGTTTTCTAATAGCCTTTTCAGAACGATGCCCGTATCGCCCTCGTAGACTCGGGCAATGGCGATAGCAAGTTGTAGATCCTTGATCTGGTTCAGACAGACGTTGACCGCATCCTGCAAGTGATCTGCCAAAAGAAAGAAAGCGGCTGCGTATTCTGTTTTTGATAATTAGCAAGCAAACCTAACTAATATGACAATGACCGAACATACCAAAGCGACGTTTGCTGAGCAGAGCATATGCATTTTTCAGCGCCGTCGTCTTCCATTTGGGATCCTCAAAGTTATTTGCCAGGAGTCGTTGTGTCGCGCCTTGCTCCCTATTCCAGGTAGCCATGCGCCATAGACCTTGAAGAACAGCCTTCTTCTTCAGGGCAAAGTAGAACAAACTACAATCAACGGGGTTCTTCATCTCACTTTTGGTGTACTCGTTGCGTGCGATGATCTCGAATTGCGTCCTCTAAAAGTATCTTTAGTTTCGTATCGACAGAACCAACAATAATAACAACTTACCACTGCATTAGTGTCAGATAGCCACATGAATATGCCACTCTCTCGAGCGTTCTCCCATGTCATGGTTCCGTGGTAATTGCGAGAAACGAAATCCAAGAGAATGTCCTGGCTAGTAGAATGATATGCCCAATTGATTTCTCTCCAGGACATGTGGATTTCGTTGATCCTGCCTTTCCGCAAAGCGTGCTGCCGGAAGAAAACCATGAACCTAGCTCCGTTTTCATCGAGAGACCGCCGTTGCTTCTCTACAACACCAGCACATTCGACGATATCAACTAATTGGATTTGTTCATGGCCAGAAAGTTGCGGCAGGGGTATGCTCTGAAGTCTCTCGCACATGCTCACTGCAAGTTCCTCTGTGAAAGTTTCATCATTGTCGTCAAATGATGTCCGACGTGTAATAGGCGATGAATCCTTAGCGTTAATGCCAGCGGCAGACTATATACTCTTAGCCACAACTTTCGAGGGAATTCATACCTTTTTGAAGTTACTTACAGATCTATCGCCGTAAAACTCAGCTAAGTCAAGATCGAGATAGGCATCGATTGCGTCACCCTCGACATGATATTTTAAAGTATGATTCAAAGCGAGGAGTATTCGTTTCACGACTCGGTGCTTTCCTGCTAGGATGCACTGGCTTAGGAACTGCGGATGAAATACCGGCAGTGGTCCGTTTAACTGTTGCACTACCTGAAATAAATCTCTGGTTGTGGGTTTGTGGTGTGTTCTCACACTCGTAACGAGGGCGCTTGCTTCATCGAAGTTCCTGTCATACAAGAACAACTGGTTACCGGCGCCTATTATGAGGTTCCCATTGCTTAACCACGTGGAGTCTCCAATAGGGTGTGGCGTAAACTCCCTGATGCTAATTTCTCGAATTGGAGCCCAGGCTGGACCTTTGTTTAGATAATCGAAACGCATCTGTGAAAGCAGTATGACTCTATATGGAAACCCTACTGCAAGTATAGATTGCATGTCAGGCGTAGAGGTCCAGTCGAGGTCTTGTACCGTATTGTGGCTTTCGAAATCTTGTTCGTATTCGAGTCGTGCGCCTCGAATGTCCCATATCGTCAACGCCGACCGGTTCTGGTTTACAAGAGCAGCCTTCTTCATCATGCTTCCACTGACAAGAGCAGGTTCTGAGACTCCTGTCTCCATCGACGATGTAGAAAGCCATTCAACCCGACCTCGGGCAGCATCAACCCTGGCCGTCCAAAACTCGACGCGCCCACTATGAGTATAGGACACTGCAACATCACGGGCAAATACATCTAGAAATCCAGATATGACAGGCTTTGAGCCAGCAGGATCTGCAGGTAGAACGTATGCAAGATCCCCAGCACCTTCTAATTCGAAAGTACAGAATTCTCGAAGGGTCTTCTCACAACCATTCTTTTTTGTCCCATTCGCATTGCTAGGATCTAAGGGCAGACGTATTTCCCACACTATGCCGCGCTGTTCTGATGTGATAGTCGCTACATGGGCCACGGAAACGTCCTCGGCGTTTTGCCGGGGAAGAACCAGAATACAGAGTGGCTTGCCCCGGATGTTGTACTTGCAGTCCCCGAGTAGTTTATGAATACGGGTTCTACAATCCCATATTGAGAGAGTATCATGGTGAAGGAACACAACAAATCGACCACCCCTTAGCAGACATATTCTATGGATATGTCGATCTTCTGATATGATGTTGTGTCTAAGCAGCCTGCTTCGTTGATGATTCCAGACAACAGTCTCGCCCTTCTCGGTCCGCGACACGATAGCACGTCCACTAAAGTTTCGTACGATTTTCTTAATCGCGCCAGAATGTCCGGACCATGTTGCTCGGTGACTCAAACGGCGAGAACGTGATGTCGGGTCTAGGAGGTCCGCAATATTGCTCTCGAATACCTCGATGTTTCCGTCAAAGTGGTGGAAAAGGATGTGGAGATGCCCTGAACACTTGTTGCAATAGCTCAATATCTCGACATGCGATTTTGTGACAGAGTGGCTAAGAAACTCAAAGTCCTTCGACTTGACGAATGCGACATTGTCAATATTATTGGCTCCCCTTGGTTTGCTACTGACGTTCTCTAGTGCCCAAGCAGACATGCTTCCCCTGCCGTCAAAGACGACACATATTTCCGTGTCTCTGTTGGCAATAGATAACAGGTACTGGAGGGCCACGTCCTCTTTCTCTTGGCCATCTCCCTGCTCTTGAACTACTTTTTCCGTCGCATTCGCGAGGTCTCGTTGGCTGATTATGAATGCCCACCTCACGTCCCGTTCGCTACTGTCAGGGTCTTGCGGGATTGCCTGCCGAAGATCAAGCTTCCCCCAGAGCTGGAGTGCGCTGCCGCCAACGGCATCTGCGCTGGTCCACACGCGCAGTGTATTATCGACGCAGCAACTGTATAAAACGTTCTCGATTGTCTGGTCGACGTGGAACGGTTTGCGCCATTGTATGCTCGTAACGGCTTGAGGATGCGACAGGTACCCATAGTCAAAATGGACCTCCTCCGAGCCGAAATTCAACCTCCGCCATATCTTGACTAGACGGTCGTGGTAGCCGACAGACGCGATGTAGGATGAGTCGTATGAGAGAAGTGCAGATCTAACTGGACTCGCTAGTTTTTGTTTCCAGTGGCAGGTAGGAGGCGTCGACACGGTGTCGTAGAGCCAGAGGGAGGATCGTCCGATAAGAAGCTCCTCGGCGCTGCCCCAGGAGAGCGTAGCCGGTGTCGGGCCAGTTTCGATGTCGAAGGTAGCCTGTAGCGCCCACTGCAGGCGATCAACCGGGTGTTAGCTGCACGGTAGAGCTATGTTTCGGCTTGAACGGCTAACCTTTAGGGAATCGTGTGTGTGGCCCATGGGTCGATATATCCTCACGGTCCCTTCTGTGCATGCTGCTATCTTCCCCGAGACCTCGTCAAAGGCAACGGCCTCAAGCCTGCGACTGTCGTCATCGTAGATGGTGTGCAGGACCGTGCCGGGCCCCGACAGAATCGAGAGGGCGTTTCCGGTGATGTACACAACAATCCGTTGGCCGTCCCAGTACCCAGTCGCGATAGCTTGAAGACTAGCTTCTGGCTTGCCTGGAAGGACCCCCTTCATACTATTGGCACGGTTTGTTCATGTAGGACATTGCTAAGCGACCGGACTGGTGATAACGATGGAGAACCGGCGTATCGAAGGGAGAGGCGCGTTTTGCGACACGGATTTCTATCCAAGCAATAGGTGATGTATGCGTAGGTTTCGCGCAAAGGTCAATTTCGGGTGGCTAGTTCGTTTCGCGATTCCTATTCCGTACGATCGTCGCAAGGGAAATGTCCTGTACATCGGTTTGCAAACGCTGATCAATTATTCGAATAAAATATCCGGGGTAAGCATCGTAAAGCATAAAGCCAAAGTATTCGAAGCTGACATTGCCAGGTTCAAGATGCAGGGCAAGCCCAACTGATGACCCGTGTCGGTATTAATCTTCTCATTGGAGCTGTCTAAGAGCTGCAATATGACGTGGGGGGGGGGGGGGTAGCTAAGGAAATTACCTACATAAGTAAGTACTTACATACCCTCGCAACTCAGAGGTCTAATCTACAAAACTTTATCATTCAAAAGCAGTTCAAGTGTTATTCAAGTTGTATTATAATGTTGTTCATACATCGTTACTTAACCATTGCAACGCCTTTTTAATTTGACCGCTTCGCCATAATATATGCATCAACAAGTCACAGATTAATCCAACCCGAACCAATTTCACTGTTCACGCCGCCCAAGAAACTCGCAGGTTCTTGGGATTCTTCGCCCGTTCGGAGCGGCTAACTCTGGCTCTAAATTCCGACCTTCCCATCGTCGCATCTCGAGCTTGCCAACGCGCGTAGCTGGGAACAGGTGCTAGGGGCGTTGTCGTCCAATTCTGCATTGTGGCAAAAGACCCGAGCAGGAGTTGCGGTCGCCCGGGCGTTGGTGCGTACGCCTCGTTTTGCGCTTGGCTCGCCCTGCTGTCTGCTTCTGCCGCTACTGCCGCCGCCCTCCAGGTGTTGAGGAACCCTCGGGCCTGCTGTTCAACAGCTTGCAGTCGAGCACCCTCAACTACCTGGCCCACGTTTCTGTATGTTCCGTCAGGTAACTCGACAGGGACGAGCTTGTCCGCCGTTCGGCCGTACCATGTCTCAAATCTTTGCCGTTGTAATTTTCGTTCCTTCTTTTCTAACGCGTTGCTAACCATCTCTGGGCGGTTCGCATTCTGAACGGAACTAAGATTCCAATTCTTTAGCGTTCGGGACTTTGCTTTGATTTCCCAATGCTCCTCTGCCTCCGCCTCCAGGTCTCTGTGTAATGCCGCCTTGTCCTGCCATTGGTCCATAGCTTTCTGCTTGAGCATAATATCGCCTATGGCTGCCGCTTCGGCCCGCTTCCGGGCCTGACGTCGCCACATAGTGAAGGCCTGCGATATCTGCCGCCATTCACGGTCCCCAATGGCTTCTCCTAAGGCCACGTTCATGACTTCGTAGCGCTCATAGCTTGGCTCGAGTTCATTACGCCATTGTTTGATGCAGCGCTCTCCCATACTTCTCTTTACGATGCGGCGTGTCTCCAAATGCGCTTCCCTGAGTTTTTGCTTTCGCCTCTGCTTAGTCCTTTGCCGCCATGCAGAAAGCGTATTTCGAGTTCTATAATAATAGTTGGCCCGCTCCCCATAGCAGTCATTAAGCTGATGCATTTGAGAAGTATCCTGTGCTCTTTCTCGCCAAGCCGATAAAGCTTGTGTAGTCCTCATGTAGTAATTGGTCCGTTCCGCATAAAGTTCCAATAGTTTTTCTCGCCGGTTAGCCTGTCCAGTCTTCTCTCTTAAGACAGGTAACACTTTCGTGATTTTGGAATAATATTCAGCTCGTTCGGCATAGTGTTTGAGAACCTTTGCCCGACGGTGGACCTCTCGGCTAGCCCTCTCTCTCCATCTAGGAATTGTTTCTGCTGCTCTTCGATAGGATTTACTTTCTTCAAACTCGATCTCGCACTCCACAGCCTGCTGTGGCCGAGCGGTAGCTTGTTCGCGCCAGAATGATATCGATTGCGTAACCCGTCGATCCCACCTCTCTTCTCCAAACTCTTCGACTTTCACGATGTTTTTACTTGTATATGTCTCCCAGGCACCAAAATATCTCATGCGTAAAATGTGTCTCCGAGCTAACATAGTTTGCTCGTCTAATTGATTATCATCAGAAGTATCGACATCTTGAATAGGTTTATTAATGGGCACAGGTTCATTTGAAGGAGAAGGAGAGGTATGCGCCCCAGCTTTCATACTCTCGGGGGAAACAAGAGATGGGGGCACTGCAGTAACAGGAATCACAGTAGAGGGTCGCGCAGCTGAGGAGGTAGGCTGTGTTATAGGTTTCCTGGTTTGAAGCTCTGTAGCAATAGCCACAGAGGACAATGGTCGCTGAGTTGGAGGATGTGGCCGAGAAGGAATCGATACAGTAGTGAGAGGTTTCGTGACAGCTGGGACCGGTAACTCAGGCTGCTTAGTATCAGGAGAAACTGCTTGGTCTGCGGGGGGTTCAGCAGAGTTGCCGCCTTTGCTAGCCAGTGCCTTTTTCATATCATCCATAACCGAGCGATTTCGGGCGAGACCAAAAGCTTTTGCTTTTAAGCTCATTTCATAGGCCTTGGTAGCAACTTCAGCTTTGGCGCCCTCTTCCTCGACTCTATTTGACCAGGAAGTAAAAGCCTGTGACAGGACTAGATTCCTGTGGGCTCTCTGTGCAATATGAGCTAATTGAGGATTTTCCTTAAAATCGTCATTGTCATACTCTTGCCTGGCCAGCTGATTAGCCAACAGTCCAGCGTCTCGACTTCTCCTGTGTTTGTCCTGGAGCGATTGCCGCCACTTTATCAGAGCTTTCTTTGTTGACAAAATCTCGTGTGTTCGGGTCGCAATTCTCTCTGTGCGTTTTGAGTATGCATTTGAATGGACATTATCAGGTGTCGCATGTGTTGTCTGTACAGCGAGAGCCCTCCAGAAATGGAATTGATCTTCAAGCACCTCTCTTAACTCTGCCTCGCGTGTTGCATCCGATTGTGCGCATAGATAGTTAACATAGTTGGTCGTGTTATGCCACTGGCGAAGAGTAGACACAGCCAGGAACTGGGCGTGGTGCCGCTTCCGAAAAGCTGCAGCCTTGTCGGCGAGATGTCTCACTTGAGCCACGTCAAGTGATTCCGTCGAGACGTCCGGCGCATAGTCGGAGCTGGACTTGTAATCAGTAAATTCAGGTTCACCGGTATGGGCATTGAACGTGTACTCGTCAATATTGCGAAGGTCGTCGGCATAGTTTCCAATATGATCTTGACGATATTCGTGTTCGCTCTCGTAAGCTTGTGTTTCTTCAATGGCCAAGGTTATATTCATTCGCGCCATCACAGCCTTGAACTTGTCCATTAAGGATTTCTGGCCTTTGACTCCGCCGACCATAAAGACCAACTTGCTAATGTGACGTTCACTTGGGTCAAGGCCATATTCGGCGAGGATCTCATCGTAGGCAAGAAAAAGAGCATGTGTTGGGAGGCGAGAAGATGGCGTGAGCTCTTCGGCGAGGATGGTTTCGGCTCGGACTACTATATCGTATATAATCTTGATGTCTGCCAGAGAAGAGCAGTAGCGTTAGAGCGACGTTCAATAAGAACAGAAAGCCGGGTTCCAGTCATAACTGACCCTCATCGGAGTACTCGTTGCGGTCAATGCCGACAATATGAGCCATATCGGACGAGCCGATAGTCGAAAAAGCACCGTCATGGCGATTTGGTTGGGGTGGAAATTGGGCTTGGAGAGCCTCTTCATCAGAGAAGTCGGGCACATGACCGGTAGGCTGCTCCTGTTCGGGAAATCCATCCATATCAATGGAAGCAACGTCGCATGGGAAGCCAAGATTAGAGAATCGTTTCGAGTTAATCCAAGATCTTGTAAAAGCGACAAGTCAATTAGTTCGAAATAGAAACAGTCGATCATGAGCTAGTCTAGAGAAGATGGGCCTTGAACTTGAGGCGCGTCTACGTCGCGGTTGGATCTGCCAGGCTCCATAATTTTCAAGGACTAGGCTATGCTCCGCTTTCCTATCATTGTACAGCAATAACTAACACCTAAATTTGTTTAATTGATTGCATTACTGACGTACCATAACACCCTGCTATTAATATTATGACAGCTGAAAGAAAATAGCTGAAGTCATCAACAATTCCTAGTTTTCGTTCCCAATAATCGACGCCAAACCATAAGAAGCTCAACGCCAGCGACTTGCTGCTCCATTCCAATCATACAAGTCGCCATTAAAATACGTGTTTGAAATGCAACCACGCACACGCCCGATTCAAAAGTTCGCTACCGCAGTCTCACAGTGCTCAACTGAGGTATGCTGTTATTTCGCTTGCCCATATCTGGGAACACAGACCACTAATCATGGTAACCCATCTACAGGCGGCAGTATACGGGAAATGCATCGTTGCTGATTACAACTCGGTTCATAAGGACAAATGTGCCAATGAGTTTATGAAACTCAAGGACTGCTACTTAGTAAGTAGTTAACAAATCTATTCTCTGATATGCAAAACATTGATATTTCGAACAGAAACACGCGAAGAAAACACGATAATAATCTAATAATCTTGTATTTACGTTGTCAAGTCGCACATCTTGGCCAAGTGTTTTTAGAATGCATATTAGTCTCACGGAAAGGAGCATGAGCACAAGCCCATCAAGCACGGCAATTTAGGTCTACCAATATCTTTACCATTAACTGCACAGTCCTCGAAAGGTGAGACACCAAAGAGGTATATTCCTAGTACAAGTAATGTGTTAGACCATCCTCGAGTTTGACTATCGTACTGGGTTCTCGACAGTAACACTGTAATCGTCTCTGCCATAGGAGGAGGTGGCTTGGTGAACGATCCCGGCACCAGATTGTCAGTACCGTGGGTTACAGTCAAGACCCTCAACTCAATATTCCCGAACTCTTCGGAGAGAGCAATCGAAAAGTAGCTCGTACTTCCAGCCTTTCATATCTTTCCCTTCGAGTTATGACGCCACCTTAGGGTACTTGTGGAGAGTTATTAACAGTTTCTTTGATGAGACGTAGTTGTTCTCAGATCTCTCATTAAGAATCTAGACATATTCGAACTCAGAGTAGATTGCAAGCGCAAGATTAGTAGGCAACATCCATCAAGCTAGAAGATGAGTCTTCGGGTCGAATACTAAAGGAAAGCTAACAAAAGCAGGATCGGTCACATCCTGGCAGTCCTGATTCGCTTCTCAGGGTAGTATTCATTCCTATCGAATACTGCATAAATCTATGTCCTTGGTAGGTCATGACCTTGTCGAATAACTGCTTTGAAGATCCACCAATTAGACTCTATGAAACTGAAATCCATCGCCTTGGTTGATGTCAGCACGTGCTCTCATATATCAGATCAATAACAAGCGAATTTGTGAGTCAATCTTGTAATCATCATCATCGATCTTGGTCTACCGACCAAGTTTATTAATAATATGGTGTCATTCCTCGCGGTATCGTGTGACGATGGAGCGACATTCATGATTGTAGTTGGCAAGGCCAAACTTGTCGATTTCGTACTCCGAACCGTCTCTCGACGTGGTGGCTCTTCATCTAGGGACGATGTCCTTGGAATATGGACGTAATGTGCAGACCCGTGGCAATGGGGGCCATCATAGAAAGTAGATCGAGGCTTGTCTTGGGATAATTCAACTTATATATCTCAGGCGCATCAGCGAACACCAAGTCGCGCAGTGACAAAGCCTTGAGACATATAAGTGATATAAGTGTCGAAACTGATCTAAAGCTCAAAGGCATTGATCTCCTGCCAATTTTTAATCACACCTCAGCCTTAGGAAACTCGATGGAAATTGCGAAACATGTCACACAAGATGGCCAAATCAACTAGTCAAGCGACTCTCTGTAAAGTTGCCAGGGCCAGAAGCCAGATACCATGGTGGTGCAATTCGAATGCGAAAGCGAACCATCGCTCCAACAATCCGAACTGCGGGGCACTTTTTGCGGCACTAATCGCGGGGTTCTTGCGCCTTACTCAGTAGGTAACAAATCATAAATTTTGAAACACCCCGCGTGTTGCCCAATGAAGATTAACCCTGCTGATACCGCAAGCCCTAGAGGTTATCTCCCTGTCGACTCAACCCTTAGGTAGCAGTTGAAACAGTATATATCTCTACTCACTGAAACTAATATTGGATGTTCAGTTACCATTTAAAAATACATCAATGTAAGGTAGCTAGCTGAATTGCCTACACGTCACACCCTAAGATGCGGCTCATTGAACCATCGTTATACTATATAGGCAAGTCTAGTACTTAGTAAGTATCATCCCTCGTCTAAACAACCGCCAAGCCAGGAAAGGCAGGCATGCGGGGCTCGCGCTGGCTCGTGGCAACGTGCTAGGGGCCGGGTTTGGGGGCCGGGTTTGCAGCTGAGTAGAGGAAATAGGGAAATAAGGGAACTAGTCCCCTGAGTTGGCTGTAAATAAACATTGCGACCAATGGGTCCAAGCAAAACCCTTGGCAACAACTACCCAGGTCCCCAGCGTCAGTGCATATACCTGAGTAAGGAGTCGAAGCTCGGGTAGTGTTCGATTGCAACCTCAAGGAAGTGATAGGCGAACTTCCTCGTGATGCATTGGGGTCCTCGAATACTCTCTTCTTGGAAACTAGTTTTTCTTTGTCTGCGATCTGAGGTCATGACATGCAGCATTTAAGAGAACCCTCACATTGAGTATTCACCTATAGGTTACCTACTTACCTCTCTTACCTCCTACTCAGCAATGACAATTGGCTTTCAAACAAACGAGAACCAAGACCAGGACCGACCCGTTAGCCCCTTGGCCGTTTGCGAACTCACTTGCGCAGCATACTTTGGCCGACGTCTGTCGCATATAGGTCCAAGGAACCATGGCATTCCTCTTTGGGAGGGGCAGGACTCGGACAAACACCATCGACCTGTCTAAGCAAGCCAAGGACCATGTTCTCAGGCTGGACGGCCCCGGTGGCCCTGCGAAGGTGATTAATGCCACAATGTCAGACTTTGGTCGTACCTTAATATCAAGCACTGACGGTACCACTTGCGTGACCAGGCCGAGGAATTGGCCAAAGTATTAAACCAGATGAAGCTGGCCTTGCAGGGAATGCCAGGTACGAAGAACATACGAACGGAGTGGACAATTCAAGCGCCATACGCTAACAGTTGTGACCACGAGCAGAGTACGAGAGTACGCCCGAACAGGTGTATTTACTAGTCACCGGTCTGATAGAAGAGGACCTGCTATTCTTGCTGGCCCAAAACCTGCACCGCCTCCCCTTCGAAGCCCGCAAAGACACCCAGGTTATTTTCTCATACGTCTTACGATTCCGGCTCCCCACAGCGTCGCCGAAAACAGATCCCGTCGCATTAAGCTACGTAGTCAACAACCGGCCCGAGGTACTCCTGGAGCTGTGTCGGGGCTACGAACACAAGGAGAGCGCAACGCCGGCGGGCACTGTGTTGAGGGAAGTGCTCAAGAGCGAGGCGGCAGCGGCTATCATCCTCTACGACGACGGAGAGCAACCGGGCTCGAGCCTGAAAGGCGTGACGGCTATTGACAGGGAACGGCCCCAGACCGGAAATGGCGTCTTCTGGCGGTTCTTTGACTGGATCGACAAGAGCTCGTTTGAAGTTGCTGCTGATGCTTTTACCACGTTTCGGGTATGGTGTTTTCCCCACAACTCTGTGACTTCTCGGGTTATGTGCTGACAAGGAACGCGATAGGAACTCCTTACTAAGCATAAGGAGCTCGTTCCGCGGTATCTGGCCGTCAACTTCGAACTGTTCTTCGAAAAATACAACAGCATCCTGGTGCAGTCGAACAGCTACGTCACCAAGCGGCAATCCATCAAGCTGCTCGGCGAGATCTTGCTCGACCGGTCGAACTACAACGTCATGACAGCCTACGTCGACCGGGGCGAGCACCTCAAGATCTGCATGAACCTGCTGCGCAGCGACCGCAAGATGGTGCAGTACGAGGGCTTCCACGTCTTTAAAGTCTTCGTCGCCAACCCTCACAAGTCGATCGCCGTCCAGAAGATCTTGCTTATGAATCGAGATAAACTCCTGAACTTCCTGTCGCACTTCCTGGAGGACCGCACCGACGACGAGCAGTTCATCGACGAGAGGGAGTTCCTCATCAAACAGATTAAAAACATGCCTCCGAATCCCATACCCCCATCGCGACAACCTCAGGCCGTTTGATAACAGGTAACGTCATTTTATCCAAAACTTGGTGGTAGAGGTCAGGATGGGGAGATTAGGATACACCCCCATGTAGGGAAAGGAGTACTGAGTAGTAGACATCATTTGAAAGAGGCCCCAAGAGAGACTCGACGAACAGACATAGAGGGGGAGGTCTTTATGACGGAGATTACATGCATGCAGCTAGGCGTTCAGGGGGGTTTTAGTCATGGTAGAGACACAGATGCATTTGTTGTTCATGGCGCATAAGCTGCTCTCAGCCAACGCTTTGTCTCTCTGGCAGGTACATATAAGTCAGTGCATATAGTCATCTCAGTCAGTCTTATTTCAGTTCATTAGCGAATGCCCCCCCCCCCCCTTCCCCCCTTTTTGTTCGATTTGTGCTAGTGAACCTTTTTTACACGCTTGTAGCCCCCCTGCTTATTCATTATGTTAAGGCGAAGAGCAGACGACAGTAGGATGGATCACTACTTCTTCTCCATCCACTCCTTGAATTCCTCCTTATACTCCTCTCTCCAGCGGCTCAGTGGCGGCCGGCCCAGCAGCGCGTCGTTCGTGTTCCATAGCATGCGGCGCTTGTCCATCTCCTCGGTGACGTCGTTGTCCGGGCAGAGCACCCAGAACTGCTTCTCGGCCATCTTCTTGGCCAGATAATCGACGACTTGCTCGGGCGTCCACTGTGATATATCATCAGGGGGTTAGTTATTTGTTCGTGGCTCCAGCGCTGGTAGGAGTGTCATTTGCCTCTCTAATTATGAATGTAGGGGAGGGGGAGGGGGTTGGGGGGATAATCCTATCAACTTATAATAAAAGGGTGTAAGAACGTACAGCAGCAGCAGGTTTCTCCCCTCCACCGGCAGCGCCGGCGAGCTGCGTCCAAGTCCACCCGGGCACGAGCAAGTGCACGGAGACGGCCGGGTGGGAGGTGGCGAGGTCGAACGAGAGATGCTCGGCCAGCGTCTTCACGGCAGCCTTACCTATACGGAATCAATCAATCAATCTGCGAGTTTAGAAAAACAACAAAAGAACTTCGACTTATTTCTGTTGAGGTGTGTGTGTGTGTGTGTGTGTATTGCGTACTTACTTGCGTTGTAGGCGGGGTTGCCCGGCGGGTTCGTGATGCCCTGCTTGCTCCCCGTGATGACGACGGACGCCGGCGACGACGGCGACGAGTGCTCCTTGACGAGCGGCAGGAGCGTCGTTATTCCGTTTATCACACCGAAGAGGTTGGTGTTCAGGATCTTTTGGAATCCCGATGTGTCTGCGTCTTCGAAGGATACGCGTCCCCCGACGCCTGCGTTGAGGGCCAGGAGGTTTATCTTTCCTGTTTTGTTTTTTGTGAGATAGGTTGACAAATAATAGGTTCTGAGGGTGGGAAATTAGGAAGATTTGGAGTGAAGGATATTTTTTCTTCTCCTTGATATAATGCTTCATATAGATAGAGTTGAAGTTGCAATCTGCGTTTTATATATCTTATGAAGCACTCCGATTAAAGCAAGATGAAGAAAATGTAACAACCAACCTCCAAAGTCTTTGACGACCTTTTCTTTCAGAACAGCCCAATCCTCGATCTTGCTAACATCGGTCTTGATGGTGCTGACTTTCTCACCGAGAGCCGACTTAGCAGCCTCGAGGTTCTTCTCGTCCCAGTCGGCGACGAGCACCCGCATCCCATGCCCAACGCATTTCTTGGTGAGCGCAAGGCCGATGCCCGACGCGCCGCCGGTGATGACGGCCGTGTTCTGACTGGAGTAGATGGCCGACATATTTATTTATTTATTGTCTTTGCTTCGAAGCGCTTCACTTCAAGTAATGTGTGAATATACCTAGGCTCTTTCTCGTTATACGTGCAGCTCCGCTCGCTGGTTATATATACCCCGCTATGTTGTGACAGTAAATGGGTGGTGGACTGCAAGTTATAGTGCGGCTTCCGCTGCTTTTTACGATCCCCTTTCCTCCACAGAATCGAACGGCTCTGTCTACTTTAATAGTCATAAATGCCAAGTCAAGAGCTCTACTCGACGCTTTCTCGGAGTTAGGATTTTAGTTAAGGAGTTATCTACACACATGTAGCATGACGTTACCCCTCCGGCCTTTCGTGCTTCCATCCCTCACGGAAACAACTCACGGAGACAATACGAGTTATAAACCCTGGTACGAGATACTACACGCCATCCTCCAATTCGAAATAAGGGATATCGCTTCCAATACAATTACCAGTACAAGGAATGAAATGAAGCCTTCCTGGAACGCCGCCCGCCGTGTCTTGTTTTTGGAACTACTGGACCAGCAACCGGATCGTCCGAGCAGCCACTTCGCCATACTCCGTGTCGTATAGCCCAATGCGGACTCATGACACGAGCATCCGCTCTTCATCCTGATTACCTTGGCTGTGACTGAGATGGCATCCTGGAGAGTAGGGCATTAACACTCTCACGAGCATTGACTGTGCCCCAGATACTATCTGCACCACCCTTGCGCCACTCATCTCCCGTTGCATCTTCACCGCCGCCTCTCATTGCCTCACCTAAGATCACCTCGAGGTCTCGTTTCTGGGAACTAAGCCAGTTTCGCACGAACGTGGCCGGATCCTCGCCCAACGAGCTAAGGAAGTTGTGCTTCGCCTTAGACACGTGCACCGCCTGGATGATAATTGCTAATTGCTCATCCAGCGACGCAACTTCCTTCAACATGCTCGCGTATCCTGCATTATTCAGGAATGCACTCATTCTGTCCCGTAAAGGATCGTCAACTGCTACGCGGACGTCGTAAACGGTGGGCTGGGGGTCTTTGTGAAACTCCTCATCGAGCCGAATGGTGTACGGGAGTTGTACGGGAGGTAGGGGTCGAAGATGAGGGGTGATGTAGTCTGTGAGTGCAGGAATGGCGCCCGTTTCAATACCAAAAGCCTGAGTTCTTGTTAGTGACACATTCGCCCCACGTGTTGGCAATGGTGACTTACGCCCCGTAGAAGTTCGTCGCAGCGGAAGTGCCTCTTCTCCTCATCTTCCTGTAAACCCATCATTTTAATATATTCCCACACTCCCATGACAATTTCCTGCCGTGTTGCCTCACGCATGTCGACAATATCTTCGAGCTGAGGACTAAGGGCGTAACGTTCAGGCTCCTCATGCCTGATAAGATTGATGATGATATTGAGGTTCTCGTCCCCATGGCGTTTGAAAGTCAACTCATCGAAATCAGCAGCGGCTGGTAAGTTTGGAGAGCTCCCGACTCGCTCTGGTTTCTTCCATTCAACGCTCTGTTCAGCACCCCCTCTACTGGCAGGGATGTCCACGTGAAGTGCCTTGAAGAAATGCGAGATTCGGTACCTAGGGGGCTTCGTGGTCTTTGGATTCGTTTCAGACGGGCCATCTTCGTCCATTCGATCCGGGTTATTGGAGCCACTTGCGGCGTCCTTGGAATCTTCGTCGTCTTCGTCGTCGAGATCATCATCGTCGTCGAGAAGCCGGGCTTCAATCTTGACACGGTAGGCAGGTTCCAGGTTTGAATTGAAATCGAATGTTTCCACATCGAGCCCATTGCCCTGCCAAATTTGGTCTTCAGCCGTGTTGGTTATCCATATTCGAAGTGTCTTCCACCGCTACGATAGACATTGTCAGCAATGGCAACAGCAGACTGCATAACTGTGCGGCACAGACCTTGGCACTACGATTGACGGCGTCCACGATGTCAAAACGCTTCCTTGTCATAGTCGCGTCGAGTCTTCGCTCGAAGTCCCTCAAGTCTCGATACCTTTGCGCTACATCGCCTATTATGCAGTCATCGACGCCATCGGGGAGGTTTTTGTCCGTCGGCTTGCGACTTCGACGCTTGGCTGTCTCGAACTGCTGCGCGGCCAATTGCTGCTGCTGCGCTATCTGCGCCTGGGTCATAGGGAGCTGGTGATGCGGGCCGGAAGACATCATGGGACCTGCATCAAGACGATCAGAGACGGGAATTTGAAGAGCGGTGGACTCGTCGGAGATAAGAAGAGATGAGAATGAGGATAGGTGGTCAAGCGGGTACAGTAAGACCGGGGATAGGTGACACGCAGCGCAGACAATGGACGGTGGTGAGACGGATTAGGCGGCGGGTATGCGGTGCGATATGTGGACATCAATGAGCAAACACGACAACAATCAACCAGGGCCGAGAAAAGAGCCAGAGCCGAAGCCAAGGATCGGGGCCAGTGGAGCTGCAATTGTCTCGCGTTGTGGGGTTTGCAATTCACAAGCGCGGACTGGAGCTTTGCGGGTTACGGGCTGCGAGTCGCGGTCGCGGTCGCTCCATTCATCATCCATCTATCCATTCATCCATATACCATGCTCGCCATCACCATCGATATCATATGGGTATGGGTGATCCCTTCCGCCGTGGGTCACCATCATCCATGACCATCACGGCCCCTGCCTCAACTGTGCAACCTATGAAACAGACAAAATGAAATCGTACATACCAATGCCCCCCCGCCGCTGCCCTCCAGAGTGCGGCGTCCGCTGCTGTTGCGGTTGTTGTTGTTGCTGCGGTGGTGGCACCACCACCATCGGCTGCCCTTGCGGGTAAGGACGGTAGCCTGGCTGCATCATGACTGCGCGACTGCTGTGGTCTCAGGCGACTCCACGACCTTTGTGACTCTGTGACTTTGTGACTCTACGACGCTGCGACCTATCTGTGAGACGTGATTGCCTGGGGGCGACGACAAACGGTGCGACGCCAGACACCAACGACGGCAAGGTTAGGTCGTCGTGAGTGGAATGGGCGAATGGGCGGACAGGTAGATGGACCTGGGGGTCGAGCCACCGGTCTCTAGCGTGCGACTACTATGGCCGGAAAATTTGCCTTGTCGTCAAATCGCGACCGGCCTTGTTGCGCGTTCGCTGGGCGATCCGAACGGGTTGCGGTAAGATCTTGGTTGGTGGAGCACTAACAAGTCCGGTTGACCAGCAATTTGAACCGAGATAACAAGCCTAACCCGATATGTCACTCGCGTATGACAGAAATACTGTGGCGGTCCATTGAGAGCGAAGCTTACCTACCTACCTTGCCAGCTTGCCTACCCTTTGAATTGTGGCTAGGTAGTGTCCACTTCATCGCCAGTTCAACCTCCTGGGCTCCTCAGTACCCAAGCCAGACCGCCAAACTCTTACTTTTAGAAAGCCAAGTAAAGGTAAGCCACCGTGTCTACTTAATATGACACAGCATACGTTTGCAAAAGGTATGTATCACAAAGTCATACCAAATGATAAGCTATAGGCAACCAATGGTGTATTTTGAACTGTATTATAATATCCTTGCATGCGGTATAATCCCCTCTAACCCGTCTAGAAAGCGGCGACAAGGGCTGCAATGCATTCAAGTACCTTTGCGATGCTGTGTTAAAAATATAGACAAAAAGGGACAAGATCCTTGCCAAGTATGCATTTTGTTTCGTAACTGAACCTCTTTCAAGATCACCTCAACGTACCTAAGCCGACGCCTCGCTATAACATGCCGAAAGAAAACTCATGGGGAACTCACGACAACGCTGTGTGGGGAAGTAGTTGAAACAGTCGACGGGCTTTGTCCCGTGGAAATAGCACCTCTACAAATACTAATTTAGAATGCTGGACCTAGCCCTTGCTTGGATTGTCGTTTGCTGAAACGGTTTCGCTTGGTGGCTGTGGCGGCGTCATCTAAACTTGCTTGGCTCCGGCTGTAATGATTGCGATGAGATCGATCATTCACGTTGTAGCCTTCAGGACCGAATGTGCTCGCGGGACTCGACATGTGCGAGGATATCCCGCCAATGCCATTTTCGCTGACGTATGACCCAGACATATTCATAGAAACGGCGATATCTTTAGCTTGCTGTAAAGTCTCGACCCAATCATCTGGAGTGGGACCCGAGGTATCGAGAGATGAAGGCGCCTTTACGTCCTCAAAAGTCCAGTGGTAGCCAGCCTGGTTCACGTTAGTAAATGAACACACGAGCAGAAGACAATACATACCGAATCGACACACCAGACCACCTGTCCTTTAGCATCGATTTGGGTTTTCCAGGAGCAGTCGGGGGCGAGAAGGGATATATCGTGCTTCGCTTTCTTCTCTTCGCCACCCGCGGGTGCCACGATAATCCTCCCACTAGAAGTGATCATAACCAGCCTCTGTCTCTTTTTTGTGGTACTGCCGCCAAAAAACCGAGTGAATTTCCGGTGGCCCTCTTCCCCCTTGTTGTATGGGCTATTTGGTATCGCAGCTGACATAACCAAGAGGTCGCCAAGCCGTAGTATCCTTTCGTTTGTTTTCGTCAACACGGGAGACCATTCAATATCGAGTTGAGAAGGCGGCGGTATATCGGTTATGAGACGTCCCGGTGTTCGTGTACCGCCGTTGATGCCATTACCACCGGTATGGGGCCTCGCCCCTGTGTTTGACTGGGGAGGGCCAGACATGCCATTCAGCTGTATGATTTTCGGTTCCTGGGATGGAGGTACATAAGGCCGTAACCGTGGGGCTCTAGTTCGCCATAAAATCTTGCCGAACTGCTGGCCTTCGAAGAATTCGTGGTTTTTTATGTGTTCGATTGTGAGCCGCTGGGCTGGGTCCAAGACCAAGCAACGCTCCACTAGGTCTCGTGCCGCAGCAGGGAAGCCAGAAGGAAATTCGTAGTCGAGGGCGACAATCTTCTGAAATGTCAAGTATTCTGAGCCGCCCTTGAAGGGTGGACGACCGGCCAACATCTGATATATGATGCATCCAAACGCCCAAAGATCACTCGCCTTACAAGCATTCTTGTTGGTAAGCAACTCGGGACTGACATACTCAGCTGTGCCAACAAAAGAGGCTGCTCGGCTATCATCCTGCTCTTTGCTCTTGGTGTCCCCGTTCCCCGATGACCCCTGTGGTGCCCTTGGGTCGCTTAGCAATCGCGCGGTGCCGAAATCAGTAATCTTGACGTGTGTCTGATCGTCTAGAAGGACGTTTTCGGGTTTGAGATCACGGTGTATCACACCGCGAGAATGCATATACTCGATAGCATCCAGGATCTGGGCCCCGAAAAATCTTGTGCATTCAACATCAAATGTGCCGGTCTTTTTTAGTACTCCAAGAAGCTCGCCTCCACTGCAGAGATCTAGCACATAATACAAACAGTTTTCGTCTTGGAAGGTATAGTACAGACGGACGATGCCTGGATGTTCTGTTAGGCGGTTGAGAGTGTCCTTTTCGATGTTGACGTATTTGATCTTTCTTTCTTTGATGATGTGCCTCTTTTCCAGTACTTTGATTGCGTATTCCTTAAGCGTTTGCCGGTCCGTTGCAAGATAGACGCTGCTGTATGATCCTTCTCCTAGAACTGCGCCAAATTGAAAGTCACGGACTCCTTTCTTCACCGGCTTCATTATCGTCTTTCCGTTCACGTCGACCTCTTTTCGCATGCCTGAAGCAGCTCCCCGGTCTTTCCATTCTTCGCTTCCTGTTGACCCCGGTAGATCAGGTCCGCGACCACGAGGCTCAGGTACTACCGGCACACCAGGGACAGAGGCATATCCACCACCCATTCCCTTGGAGCTCCTTCTAGGAGGCAAGGGTCCGTTTCCACTGACAGGCGGAGGACCCTGCCGGTTCTGGTTGTATGAGCGATCTCGGTGGCTGAACTCTTGAGAAGGGGGGGAGTATTCTGGAGCGGTCCTCCCTAATTCGTTATGAGCCGGCGCTCGAGACGGATCGGTTCTCAGAATGTGATAAGAGTTTGCGGCCTGGTCCCTCAAGGCTGCCGTTGGGGCGGCATTATATAAAGCGGATGCTGGACGCGAGGACATATTCGTGTATGGCACTGCACCATTTTGGCTGTACGCAGACGACAGGTTTGATGGCTCTGGTTCCATAGAAGCCATGGGTATTCTTGGCGATTCGGTGGTCAGCGGTCTAACCTGGGTCTTCTGTAGCTCGGCGTCGGGCCTGAAGGCGTCAACAGTTGATTGGGCAGGGGTAGATGATTCGGCGTCGGTAGGATGGGATTGTGGGGGACTCGGGGTGGCATCGTCTGGGTTGGCGATGCGCAGGCCACCCAGAGCCCTCGAGAGGCTCAAGTCGTTGCTCATAATGGCGCCGTTTTAGGAGCGATATGGCTGGATCTAGACGTAGTGGTTATAGATGACACACACGGTTACTAATCAATTAGACCTGGATGTGGTGTGAGGTTTTGGAATCAATCATAGATTGTGTGGACCGTAGGGCAGAATGGGGGTGCATCTGCGAGCGACTCCGTCCAGTGTGCTCTCCCGCCGCTGCAAAAACGAAACGATTGATCAATCGTGGACTGGCCAAAGCAGTCCACGTGCAATAGTAGAGCGAATGGCTGTTCCCTGTCGATGGCTCCTTTCCAGGCACCAGGATACGAGGTGCAGCGGCGGTGATGACAAGCACGGGCAGCGCGCAGCAACGAGGGTGGCTGACGCGATGCGTTTCGGCGGACTGGTATTGTAGACAGATTGCAGGGCCATACCACCAGACCGGAGAGTGATTTGTTCAAACTCAGTCAAGGGCACCAAGGCATAAAGGTGGTGGTACCTGTGCTAAGCAAGTGAGGTTGCCAGTGGTGGTGGTGGCACGGTATGTACAGCACTTGGGCCTAGAGTACAGGTCCTGATGTGGATGTGGTGGTGCACGTCTTCCACGAGCATCCGCAAGCAATTTCGACAACGGCACAACTCCCGTAACCAGACCAGCAAGCCGTAGAGCAAGGAAGGTTTCGCAGTGTTGGGGGGTTATTTACTGCATGTGTATGTATTGGGACAGGCCCGGCCTGTCTATTGATAGCCAGTCCAACTATATTCAATGGGTCGATGTCGCCGGAGGTGGATGTGGACGTTGTGGTTCTGGTGTAAGGACGAGGTTAATTTACAGAGGCTATTGATGTTAGGTTGGTACCTACTAGCTATGCGCTGATCTAGCAGAAATACCGTTAGCCTCTAAGTAAATGGGTGGCAGAGAACAGACATTTCGAGTACCACTTGTTAAGAGCTGGGGGCCTTATAAGCCGCTAGGCTACCTAGGTATCTGGTACTGGAACGATGGCCCGCCAAAGCGGTCCATTTGGCGGACCTACCTACCTAACGAAGGGTAGCTCAGAAATACGCAAACAGCACTAGAGGTGTATACTAATTCGAGTTGCGGCTCTCCTGTCGAGGCCCACCAAAAGACGGGAAAATGATTTTGTCATATCGCTTCCCCTTTCTAAATTGTGATAGCCTTGTCTAACCATCGTAGTCATTAGCAAACCTTGGTAGTGCGAGTTAACTTGCCTCCAGCTCTTACGTAGTGTACATAGTGAGGTAGCAGCGAAAGCGGCCGGGCTTTTTAAGTTTTCTAGAATTTAGGGGCCGACGTCATCGCCCGCCTCACCAGTCTTTGCATCTCGCTGCTCTACTTATACTACCTAACTCACTGCCATTCGGCAATAGTTGAAGTGGGTATGCTGGCTTACATGTATGTAAGGTATGCCTGATGGATGACCGTACTCGGTCTACTTCTGTAAATGGATCCTACTGGCTCGTATGGAGAGGTCTACATATGCAGTCCTGTGCTACGAAGTACCTACATATTGACACCGAACAGACCGATAACCTTGAAATCTTTCTGTAGTAGAGCAATACGACTTTGAACATGTCATTACGAGGTGGGTGCACCATCGTAACATATTTAAACCTTCGTTCATTTCAGTCAATTCCATTGCGCCCTCCTATAACGGAGTAGTGGTTTCCGTCAATTCTAGCTTCGAAGAAAGTATACTTACCTTAGGGTTCAGATGTCCCATCATGCAGTTAACAGTCGCATAAGTCAACTTAGAATGTCTTCAAAATGCAATGCCTCTGCGGAGATAAGCCAGCTAAACAATCACCCCAGTACTTTCAACTTTAACTGTTTTTCAAGTCAGGGCTATTCCTAGATACAGCGGGTGAGATATCCGGTCTACAGCTTCATTGAGCCTCTCGCTATTCGCTCTATCATCCATAAGGCAGTGAGTGTCATTGTAGAGACAAGCCAGCCGCGTGACCACCTCACTAGCTTCAACTAGAGGCTACCAGACTGTCTTTACAAGATGCTGCGATTACCGCCAACCACCATCTCCCTAACCATGACAGAGGTAAAGGACTTTGAGCGGCGCCGTCGATTCAAGAACTATCTTGCCAAAGAGGATGTCTTCGGGCAACTCCCGATTCGACCGAAAGCCCCATCACCTACGAAGAACACCCCGGAGCTGGAGCATCGCGAACTTGAGCAGATACACCATGTGATACTGCCCAAACCTTTCAATGCGACAGAACCGCACGATGGTTCGAAATTGCTTTCATGTCCCCCACGTGGGCCACCGAAGACGAGAGAGTCCATGGGGTCTATCAACTTGAATGAATCGCGCTCCTCGCAGAGTCAGACGTCGAACGCTTCAGCTGGCTTGGGCTTAGCCGAGGACATCAGCCGACAAATTGCTCTTCCTCCGCCATTTTCCTTGGAGAGGCGGGTGGTTTCTGACATGCAATCCCTTCCGTCGGTGCGTCTGCGTGTCGCCTTACAGATTGCATTGTACTGACGGGGATGATGGGACAGGGGCACCTGAGCATTCGACGGGAGAGCATCATTCGAGAGCTTCCGACCACGCCAACAAGACGACCATGCCTGAGAGGGTCGGCTCAGACAACCCCAGATGGAAACCCTCCGGTGAGTTCATCATCCTCTAGAGCCTAGCAAACACACGGCTAAACATCAATAGTCAAGCGGCACGGGATCACGGATTTTCAGTTCCGCCGCGAGATTTGTCGAGTCCATCGTGCGCTTCCCAAGACATGGCTCTCCGACGCCGAATGCACAAAGGGATGCAGAATTCACCTCGCGATCGAGAAGAGCTGAGCCCAGCAGTACAGTCGTGGACAACCACAGATTCAGGGTCTATGATGACTCTGTTCCGGCTTCCTTACAGCCACAGACGCCGTTGAATCTGCCGGAAGCGCGTCACCGAGGTCGTTTATATGGATTCCATACAGCCCCAGCGCGGGCTGTCGTGACGAGACAACCTATACGACGCTCTCCTGGTAGTTAGTCTACGCACCGAGTCGACTACAGAAATTACCTAACTGCCCCTGGAATACTAACATATCTTTGAGAGTGGTGAGAACCTAAAGGACAAGAGGAACCAAAATAACACATATCAGCTAATTTTCGAGGTCGCCCAGGGCCGAAGCAGAATTAATAACAGGAGCCAAGGGCTGGTTTACGAATAGTCCACCACGACTCGAGGACATTCCCGAACCCGACGAAGGTGATAAACCTAGCTGAATTACCAAAGCTTAGTGAACATCGATATGATAACAGAGGTCAGCTTGAACCAAGCACGGGCTACACGTGTAGGTACTTCACGATAGAATGATAGATAAAAGATAATAGATAATTTGGGTCGTCAAACAAAGATTATGCCGATAACGACCAAAAGGGATGACCGAGACTAGTAACTATATATATTGCCTTTTCACGATCTGGTACGGACGGAAACACTTTGATGCCACAGCAACCAAATCATTGGAAGGATTTTGGTAATTCGCTCTACGCTGAGATGAAGCGAAGGTTCCCCTGCCATCCCATTCGTCGCCTGCTTCGTATCCGGTAAAGACAAGTCCCCTCTTTATCGATCTAGCAACCAAAATTCCCCCGGAGTTTCCGACTTCGGAACTAGCTTGCATACGGGTGGTGTAACGGCTCCTGAATAGGGCTAGTTGATGACGGAATCCGGTTGACCGGGGAATCAAAGGAGCCAGAGATGATCTTCCGTGCGGATTCTTCCGATCCGGCTGCTGTGGCCAATCACAGGCACACTTGGGAGGCTTTCTTGGCCCCAGCTTTGCCAAGACGAAGGGGCAGGAATAACGCAACCTTTGAGCCAATCGTGTCTTTGATGTGGTTGTGGTTCCATTGGTTCTAAGCACGCTTTCCGCTAAATATGCTCTGCATAATCCCCGGTCGCCTTTGATTTGTTCGATCTCCAGTACGCAAGGTGGTACAGCAGTTCTGCCGTACTTCCTTATACCAGGTAGTTGTCGTGAGGTGATCTGTGACCATCCTACAGCGAAACAACTATTATAAAACTGAGAAGCGTGACATGGCTGGTGTTGTAAGACAGCGGGCTTGAAGACAGCAGCAAAAGTAGCTTGATTGGTATCGATGTCTCAGTAAGATAAATACCCCTTCTCAATGACTTAGACCTCAGGGACTTCATACATGTATGTACCTACATACATACTATGGTCTAGGTACCTACCGGGGTGTCATGGATGTCATGTAGGCTGTTGGTGAAGTCTCAGATTCTTTCAGCTTGCTAAACCCACTAGGCTTCTTATGGAATGGTGGTCTGGCACAAGTTCTGTCTGATAAATCTACACCACTGGGTGTCGAACGAGTCAAGTACAGTGCGTGTTTTGCGATACCCACCCAAATACATCATCAGACACTGTCTCGCTGTGCCTGTAGGCCCGTCCGCCTTGGTACTTCCCAAGACAGGTGATCCTGGCCGTCCCTTCTGCACATGCGAAGCTCCCACGGCTGGTTGCTTTGCCTGCCTCGACTTCCACCACCTCTCACTCTCTCGCCCTCTGCATTCTATCATTTCTCACACCAACATGCCCCCATCCCATCCACATCCAACCAGACCTGTCCACCCATAAGTTCCATTCCATCCTCGTCCTTATTATTCACTACCTCTCTCCTCCCACACCATCCTTCCATCTCTCCCATCTACCACCTCTCTTATCCACACAACCCTACCAACTCTTGACTTACACCCGTCGTCACCTTCCAACGCTGACGGCCAACCTCGACATCCTGCCTCTGTCTGCTCTGCATTTTCACAGCAGCCTGCTTCGCCGTCGTCCGCCATTGTCGAGATACACCTCCCAATTATCCTCTGCTCACTTCTCCCAGATCAATTAATACTGCCCGTCTTCCAATCCATATCAAGTCGCCAGCCCACCCACACCCACCAGTGATCAGCCAGCATAGTTGAAATCCTTCCTCACAGCATACTTACCCGTCCTCCACACAGGTCTCGCAGACATCTAACACGCAGTTCTTGATATCTTACCTGAAATATAGTGCTAACAGATCATAATAATGTCTTTCTTCGAACGCACATCTTCCCCCGTCCTTACCATGGCCCCAAGTGCACCCCAGGGCGCGTTTGGCATGCCTTCCTTTTCACACCAGTCCTCTTCATTTGGTCGTGCCCATCCCATGGGAGTCTCATCACGTCTGTCCCAACCTGCCGGCGCTCCGTTAACGGCAGGTCGCAAACGCTCCAGAGACGAAGCTGGCGTCAACCTCGATGTCGAGGAAGCCAAGCTTCAGACAATTGAGCCCGTCAAGGAGCCAGAAGACGAGTGGATTTATGGCGAGGGCATGGTTCTTATCAAGTCGCCATCATCATACGTCGCAAACGCCGGTAGTCAATCCGGTACCTGGGTTGAAGAGAAAGCCGCCACAGAAGAGAAGCGCAAGAACGACGAGGCTCGCGCCATCAATCAACAAGCACGACCGTCTCTCCGTAGCAGTAAATCTCAACGATTGGATATGAACGCGGTAATCCTACCTGGCGCTGAGACCAAGAAGAGCCGAGTGAGCCCTGTTCGCGACATTGACCCTGCCGTGTCTACCGACGTCAGCAGCCAACCCATCATCGACAATTTCACCCTTCACCTAGGTATCGGATGGAGACGTATCAGCGAAGATGAGCACATCCAAGCCGCTGCTCGTGGTTGGGCTCGCTATATTGAGAACCATTTCCCCGTAACCAATGCTCGTATCCAATTAGAGAGCAAGGGGTTACAGTCATATCTCGTCGAGGCTTCCGAAGGCTTCTTCCTCTTTGCCGAGAATCTTCGTCAGGGTCAGCTTGTCAGTACAAATGTTGACCAAACCCTTGCCAACCTAAAGTCGACACCGCCAGTCTTTGAGGGTCTCGAGGTGATGACAGCAGCAGAATCCCCACGACCCATCGAAATGTCTACACCTCAAGAGTCTACGACAGTTGAAATGGACATGAGCTAAATGAAGAGTACGAAGTTTGATTGAGTGTGATTTGGTGGTGTTGGCGACGTTGTTCTGGGGTGCATTTGGTGGTACATGGGAGCCGAATCGGGTTTTCTATATTTTTTGCTTCTCGTCAATTGTCTTTTTACATTGTTTTCATCCCAGTGGGAGTCGGTGCAATCAAAATGGGTTGGGAATCTGGGGGCTAAATCATCGGAACTTTAGTGGGTCGTTTGTACGATAGAGGTATCCTACCCCGGTACAATGGACTTTTTTTATATCATTCGTGCTCAGCACTCGGACTGCTTCTAGCCAATGTTCCATCGGCTGGGCGTGCCCTTTTATATATGTAACGGTTTGGATTTGCTCGTAGATTGGGCAACAATTGGGTCACAGCATGAGCAGCGTGGCCAGCGGTGAATGAATGTCCCCGCCCCAGCGCATTGGCCTCAACGGTTTGACCCGTATGGATACCTAAGATTCCGTCGTGTCCAATGGTTCTAATTCAGCGAATCAAGCCTCAGTCTAAAGCTGGCTGTGATAGGAGGCATTCTATCTTGATAGCCAATGGCTGGCTAGGGGTCAGCTGTCTTAGTCGACAGCCTGGACAATAATTCTTGAGGACGGTAGGTGCACACTTCATTGTGAGATCCCTAGGTAGCCTGCTTCAGAGGGCTTGAGCGAAGGTAGCGGCATTGCCAGGACTTGATAGGATGTCATTCGCTTTCGTTGCATTCCGAGATCCCCTTCCTTCCTCTATCGTTGTTCGACCTGGGATACTAGTGTTAGGTTATTCCCAATAGCTTATACTGGCTGCATCGCGTCCATCCAGGCGAACGAGAACGCGCCAACACGCGACAGACAGTCGCCTCGAGCTAGAGAGAGATACGTGAATGGATTGTGTTTACCCAGTGAATTTGTTACTGCACCTAATATTGTGTTGTCCTTCTGTTTAATATTTTGCTTATTTCTTCTGAAATCGACTTTCCGCAGTCGAGTCTTGTTTTGTTGCACTTGAAATTTACAGATTTATCTGCTACTACAGTAGGGATCCCGAACCTGACCAGGTGGTTGAGATTCCCCCAAAAAGGTGTGGCGAACATATAGCACAGCCTCATTTCGCAACCAAGTTTGCCCACGCGGTCCAAATACGATGATAAGGTGAAATTTACACTTAATAAGGGCACCTGTCAAGATCTGTACGTAAAAAACTTTTTTTTATGTTTTGTTTCGAGGTTGTCTTGTTTCACATCTTATCTCCCCCGCTCTGAACCTACTAAGTACCTAAGGTACCCACTCGCTAGCTGTTAGTCCACTTTGGGCCAACTTCGGGGTAGTCCAGTCCACTGTTTTCGTCCATCATACTTACTAAGTCCTCAGCATGGACATATTGTAGGATTCCTATACCTACTGCAAAGTGTATAGGGACGACAAGGAATATCTGACGGGATTCTTATATCTGGGACGGGACACAAGCCACATCCGCTAACAAGTCGACAAGCTGCCCCTCACATAGCTAGCTCGCTCACCATCGGCTTGCCATCGGGGACACAAGACAGGGGTGACGGGTGACGGTTGTTAGGAGACCACCATCTACACGCTGGTCGTGCACGCGACGGAACCGGTGTTGACACCACAACCCACCGCTTTCTCTTCTACCGCCGCTCTTCATCTTCAACCCGTCAGTATTGCACATTACGGTTAGCTACGGATGACGGCTCATCAATTAATATTCTGATTCAGTCCATCAGAGAGGAGATACGTGCATCACCACCCGACGACGACGGTCTCGCCCTCTATTGTTCTCAACTTCGTCCTCGCCCTCGTACTCGTCCTCATTCTCATTCTCCTCATACCACCAACCCACCCCAACAGTACCCTTCACACTTCGTATTCATGGTCTCGCAACCCGAGTACAACCACTCTTCCCTCGCCCTTCACGGGCCCTCCTCCGTCGTCTCCACCCGGTCTGCTCGCACGTTCCCCCGCCCTCATGCATCGTCCCGTAGCAAGCGGTATAATCGCTCCCACGCCGGCGGCACCTCTTACGTGCCGCAGAACGAATTCCCCATCTTCAGCCATTCCGGCGATGTCGAGATCATAATAGCCGCTGGTGGGAGGGAACATAGGTATTTGCTACACCGCCATACCTTGACAAGGTGCTCCGGTTTTTTCGAGGCGAGCACCAGCCAAGAATGGTCCAAGGCCACCGTGCTACAATCGCTCCCAGAACCGTCCTCGAGAGAACTGTCGAAAATAGGCGAAGACACAGGCAGCAACAGTGGGAGCGATGTAGCTACCAGACCAGGGGCGACGTCCCCTTCACCGAGGAGGCGGTGGCGTTATGAGCTGGATTCGGGCGTGGATAAAGATGATATACCCATGTTAGTACAGAGGGAAGCCAATGCGAGCGGTCGTGCGAGTAATCAGAAGCCATCAGCGGCCGCAACCACGACCTCGCTCTTTGGCGGCGGAAACGGCGCAGCCAGCGCGAATGGACAACGAGGCAAAGGGGAGCACGCACGCATACATTCGACTAATTCGTTCTTCCGCTCTGTCGCGAACCTCTCACTCTCGAACCCAAAAACAGAAAATCACAATGCGCCGCCGCTCTCGCAAGCCGACGAAGACCTGCTGCGCGATTACGACAACCTATTCCGCATATTCTACAATTATCCGCCAGTGCTCGACAGCATCAGCATCATCGATGCCTATGTTCAGTGCAAGTCGTTGCTGACGCTGGCAGACCAGTACGATGCTCTCGCCGTTGTTGGGCCTCGTGTCGACCACCATCTCCTGCAGTTTCAAGGCCGGCTCTGGAAGCAGATTGCCAAATACCCTATTAGTTACCTACGACTCGGTTATCTCAGCCGAAGCAAGGTCATCTTCCAAGAGGCATTGATTCATGTTGTGGGACAGTGGCCGAATGGGGAACGCAGCATTCGCACATCATTTCCGGGGGCTGTACTGGACATCATCGAGGACAAAGTAGAGGAGCTCGAGGAGACTGTTAGTCGTATTGAGGGTCGGTTATTCAGGCTTAATCTCACAAATTCCCGCGGCGAGCGCGTGAGCCCCCAGAATTCGTACCTGGATTGGCTTGCCGTGTCGCTATTCCGGCAGTGGCTGGCCGACCACACGAGCCCGCCGCCCATACCGCCTCCTCCACCAGCACCACACTCTTCTTCTTCTTTTAGTACAAGACAGCACGCCTCGGACCGTCTTTCTCGTGATGGCGGGGGCAGGCCTCCGCCATTAGCCCAGGCCAACATGGCCCTAACAACAGCCACGGTTCCGACGCTTGCGGCCATCGGTCGCACATACCGCACGCTGGGATCAGCAACAGGGGCCGGCTACCTGGGCCACGATGAATGCAAGCGCTTCCTCAAGCTCTCCTCGGAGCTATACACGCGGGATAACTTAAGACGGTTCGAGAAGCGGATCGATCAGCTGAAGAGCGCGGCGCGCGAGATCGTCCGTCCCCTCATGGGCACCGGGCTCGAGCTCGAGCTTGAGAGGGTCGCGAACGGTGCGGACGAACCCGCCGCGGACATGACGAGCTATCTCACCTGTATCGAGGTGCTTGGGAGAGACCTGCCCTGGGACGCTGAGGGGTGAGGGAAAGTGACTCATTTGTTATACCTAATGTTCATAAAGGTGGCGTTCTGAGGTGAACGAAGCAATGATATCATGAGTTACGAACGTCTACTTGGCAAAACAAGATGACACTACGAGGGTTAGCATATAAGGGGAGTGGAATTTGATAGTATAGTGTGTCCTCCGCTGCGCTGTCCTATCCTTTGCTTTGCTTTGCACGTCTTCGTCCTCATTTCCGAGGCTGAAGAATTACTTAGTTAGGCAGGTACTTGCGTTCGAGCTCTCCTTCCTTCCATCGCATTGGGGAAGTTTGTTGGTGCTATGAGCGGCAGGCGAGAGGCACGTTTCTACTTTCTTTCCTTTTTTTTTTGTTCACGTGTTTTCCGACTCGTATTGTTACTTTTGGTCGACCTGGTCGGATACGATACCCCCCGTTATTTAGTACTTTTTTATGACACGTCTTTTGGCAGTAGTATACTTTTGTCAGATACCACGACTAAATACGAGTTTCATGTGACGGATATATTTAAACGAGCAAAGACTAAAACTGCGCGGAAGTCGTTATGATTGATTGTTTGAACTGTTGCCTCTGTCTACCTCGAATTTCTTTCATGACATCCGGTGCCACAACGGACTGACTAACCCCTGGGTGTTGGGAATGCAACTATCCGCATACCAGGGGGTAGATAGGTAGGGTGGGCGACATCATGTAGAGGTAACCTGCAAGACCGGCGATCCGCATATCCTGCTACCCGGTTTCATTCTCGTTGTTCGTGTTTGCTCGATCCTTCCTTCGATCCTACGGAATATTCCGACACGGACCTGAATAGGCTGGGCTGGGCAAGTATCAGCGAAGCCTTCGTATCTTGAACCTAGATCGAACGCCGGGGCTGGAAGACTGTATAGCCCAAGTAGATCATCATTGGAATGTCGAAGACATGTATTCCAAGCCCCTTGTTACAGCTGGACAACTGATATGCCATGGATATATATGCAAGATTGCTTTGTAGAGTAACCTAACGACTAATAGAAGAAAGCGCCGTGACGGGAGTTGGGCTTTCGGCATCTAGTTTTGATCAAAGCTTCCAGGTATTTTGTTCAGCTGATGAGCAAGCGGTTTCTCCTCATTTACCTCTTGTAGTTGTAAATGCAACACCACTTTTTACAACTCTGAGGATATCTACAACATCAAAACACCGCGTTTGATTTGCAATTAGATAGATTCTCGCGTTTTCATGAATCTTATATGGGTTTGTAGCATTCATCTAGCACGACTAACAACAGAGGGAGAAATCGAGGCCTTGACATATAAACGTGCTACGATATGGTGTTTAAGTTGTGTGCAAATCTGTATCAATTTCACCGAGGCTTATTCTACCCTGTCATATATGTAACGCCACTTATGTTTCAACGAATGCATGCGTATTCGCCCCTCGCCCCAACACCATAAACAATGCAGAGGAACCTTTAGACGGGCAGGAATAGAAAACTTTCAGAAGGTAGGTCCGATGAAACATAAGCGCACAAGGTGAGACTACCTACCTAATCATATCAGTCCGTTGTGCCATTCTAATCCTCACCCGTGAGATCGATATAAGAGACGTCGCTGCGCCTCCAAACGGCCGCCCGCCGCCCGCCACCATTCCCCGCAGCAGCAGCAGCGGACGCCGCGTACTCCTCTCTGAGAGCATCGGCCTCGTCGACGCCGACGTCGATCTCTCTGAAGAACCCGGGCTGGCTCTTGCGGGGCACATAGAGCTTCGTCATCCTCACGGCACCACCACCGAGGGATTCTTTTAGCGTTGTTTGTCTTGTTGTTTCTGTGATCTGCTTCTTGCGCATCGATGCTGCGCCTGGCTCGGTTTCTGAGATCTTTGCCGACGAGGAGGGGAGGTGAAAAGGATCTGCGACAGTCTTGTCCTTGGAAACTCCGCCTATCAGACTACTAAGAGGAGGAAGCTCTAATTCGTCATCGTCATCGTCGGAGTTATCTGAATCCAGTGGTAGGATCTCGACAGCGACTGTCTGCGATCGTGCCGATTTCCCCGTCTGTCTTGAGGGACACTGCGGGCTTGAGTCTATCGGCAATGACTCCGTCCTAGCGAGCTTACGCTGCGGCTTCTCGGTGGAAGCTGGCGCGGGGCTTGGATCTCTAATGACCCCACGATTCGGGACGCCCACCTCGCTTGTCGTGGACCTCGGTGGGGTCAACGAACGCCTCTTTCTCGGGCTTGTTGGTTCTGTTGCGAAAGGGTCGAGCTCGTCCTGGTTGCCGCTGTTCCTGGCGTAGCCTACGGGGGAATGAAAACCCTCGGGAGGCGACGAAGGTGGACTAGAGGGTATGAAAATGGGCTCCGGGGCCTTGGTGGTAGATGCCTTATGTTTGGTAACCCTGGGACTACCTTGTGAGCTGGCGATAGTCCAGGGGTTGGTGTTGGTGTCCGCCTTGGATGCCCTGGGAGGGTTCCTCTTGGGTCGGGACGACGTAGTCGTGGGGGGCTTACTAGGTCTGGGGGGTTGGGGTTTTTGCGGTTCTTGGCTGGGTGAGGGCATCGGTAGGTTGGCCTGTGAGGAAGCCGGGAGGACGTCCAGCGGAGTGCGAACCCGAACAGGCGATGTCCCCAGTATTGACGCTGGAGGAGTTGCTTTCCCAGTGCCTGTCGCCCGTGGCACATTCTTGGTAACCTTAAAGAATCCATCCAGGGAGCCGGCCGCCATCCCTCCAGTTTTGGCCTTTGATCTTGTGGTCTTTGGCCTGGAACGAGCTGCGACTTTGGCACGCTGTGCTTCTTCCCATTCCTCAACCATCGATGGTATGCCGGTCCTGGCTATTATTTCTGGTATCCAATGAAGGTCTGTCTCTGTTGGACTGAACACCTTTCTTGCCCCTGATTTTGCGGTTGAGTCATCTCCTACTTCATCCACCGGGTCTTCCATTTCATCGTCGCTGTTGAGTGCCAAGCCATCACGGCCAAAGTCGATAACTTCATCAGGCTCTTCTTGGAAGTCATAGCCGACGATGTTTGTCGGTATAAAGGATACACGTAGCTCTGGCGTGGCGTCGGTGCTAACATGAGCACGTCTATTCGTGATGGATTTCACGAGTACAGATGCCTCGTCTTGAGCTGCGTTTGTGTCTTTTGGCGAACCATCCTGTCCAGCGTTGCATTGCATCAATTTACGCACTAGCAGACATGGTGCTAGGACCCTGATGAATTTGATCGCTCCTATTCTGTAGCTCCAGTCGAATGTCTCGCGCACGAATTCGCGAAGACCTTGAATGTCAATATCACGATCCCAACTTTGCTGTCTTAATCTGTCCAAAGTCGTTGCGGGCGACACCACGGGATGGGTATAATATCTGAGAATCTCCATGTTTGGAAAGTCTTCGGGAATGTTTAAAGCTTTATGCCTCGTCCTGAAGAAGCCGCTTTCATTGTGCCGCAACTCGTACGCCAACCGCTCCTTCCAGCTGGCTAATTCCGAGGTATTAGCCCGCTTGAGTTGGCAAAGCGACTTGCCAAACCCAGCTCTAGCCGCTTCACAGGCTAGTTTAACACCAGCACCAGGTATACCTTCCGGAAGATAATCGCCACCGCTCATTAAGGCAACGAGAACCATGCCTTCGCGGTCGAGACCGGAGGCACCTTGACACAGCTCTTGAGTGTCGTACAGGGAAATATGCGTGGGGGTTTTACTACCCTTGGTGCCCTCCGAGGACCAGTTTCGCAGGGTGCGAGTGCAGCCAAACATGATGGTGTCGACATCCTCACTGAGCACTGCATCCACGATGCCACTTTGTTGCAACAACGCACATTCGGCTTCAGCCTCGCCAGGAGCGTCGTGGACTATGAAGCCAAACAGCCGAAGAAGGCGCTTGGCCATGGCCGTTGCCACGCCATTTCCTCGCCCAGAGCGTTTGTTCCGCTTAAAGGCTGGTTTATTGGGGCCGTCAAAAACGAAAATGGGCTGAATGGCCAAGCTGAGAAGACGAAGCAATCTGTAAAAGAGAGTGCGGATGGCAGGGTTGGAGCCCCCTACATATTGTTAATATGGCGGCAAAGCATAACGGGTCATTCGTGTTTATTCGTGTTGAGTTGTCTTACCTCTGGCTGCTTGGACTTGGAACTGCCATATGGAGATGTCTATGGCAATACGCAAAGGCCGGCCTGATTCCTCGAGCTTCTCAGCAGCGAGTTTTGTCAGGGATATACGTTTCCCAGGGCCGATCTCCTTATATATGCTATGGTGAGTGTTAGTAGTGATCCTGTTGACTGGAGCAGGTATGCCAAGATAGCGTTGCTCACCCTTTAATCCCCATCTCGATGACGCACACTACCTTATGTGCGGAGCTACCTGAAGCAATTCATCTGAAGCTGTATATATGCTATGTGATTAGCAGTAGGTAGGTGACTATTAATAGCACTTATTTTGCTCATTTAAAGTGCAATCATAGGTAGCAAATAATGCCGAATATCCCTTGATTGTTTGTGATGGGAATGTTGTATTGACTTTTGGGCGTGGCAAGGAAGTTTGGTATCCACTAGCAACCATGCATGCACTTACAAGGGTGATTAGCGCCGACATCACCTACATAAGTGACCGGTAGAGCTCTGAGATCAATTATTGACCTGGGTAGTCGGGAGAAAAATTTAGTTAAAGTTGTGTTTTAATAAAAATATCATCATTCATATGAATTTGCAAGATACTTAATCTTACAGTTCTATCTGCTACCCGGACCTATTTCATTCTCTGTCTGGGTGGGTACAGGGAAGATAGCTATCTTTTTTAGTGGCAGCGGGAGGGCAAGCTTAACCTCAACACATCCTGTTTGACAAGTACTTAATAGTTACACGGCATGGGCTGGGGAGTGCGAAATCAAACTGTTCAAGGATACCATCGTCAAGTGTTTACGACGCGCCCCGGTCGATAAATATGCCATTGCACATAATAGAATAAGGCTTTAACAGAAAACATGTCGTCCAACACAGGTCCGGCAACCCTCCCCCACCGGACTGTGTCGAGCATCCGTGCTGGCGCCCATCCGACTACCACAACCGGCCCTCCCCAGACCCCGGCGCGGCCAATTACTTCCACCTTTGGCTCTCCTTCCAGCAGCTCGCGAGTCGACGAAGACCCGATCGTTATCGAGGTCGGCTCCCGAAAGCTGCGTGTTGGCTTTGCGGGCGACGTAGCCCCGAAGAGAACCGTCGCCTTTGGTCCAGAACAACAGAGACGCACAGGCGACTTTCGGGCGTGGGAGCCCGAATTCTCGAGTCGATGGCGTAGCAGAGCTTCGGGGAAGCCGTGGGGCGCCGATTATGAGCTATGGCAACTGGACATCCGGGGACAGGATCTCGGCTTGGTTGGGGATAAACTAGAGCGAGAGTTGAGAGACGCTTTCTTCAAGTATGTTCCCGCATTCTCGAGATGATATATAAATATTGTATTGGTGATCTAACAATTGCCTCTTCTCTTCAGGTATCTGATTGTCGATTCGAGACCGAGGAAGATTACCTTAGTTGTGCCTCCAACATTGCCCATTCCTTTGCTGTCGACAACCCTCGACATCCTTTTCCACCAGTTCCAAACTCCCACCGTATCGCTCCTCTCATCGCCGGTCATGGCCGCATTCGCTGCGGGCACTCGGTCTGCCTTGGTGGTAGACCTCGGCTGGCGTGAGACCACCGTCACAGCTGTGTACGAGTACCGGGAAGTGCAAAGTTGGAGAACCGTTCGAGCTGGCAAGCTCCTCGTGGAAGAGACATACGAATTGTTACTAGAGGCGGTCCGGGGGCACTCAGCTCAGACGCGCACCGCACGGGTTGAAGACAGATTGCTGGACGACTCCATTAGCTTTGAGGAGTGTGAGGATGTCGCAACTCGCATGCTGTGGTGCAAGGCGGCAGCAGCAGGAAAGCCGCACCTGAAGACGGCTGAAGAAGGTCTTCCAACAGTCCACGAGCACGAAGAAGAGGTGGACGAGATTCCCCCGACCGAGGATCACTCACCCATGGCCATCACGCTTAACTCGTGTAATCCCCCGAAGACGGTGGAAATACCTTTCTCGCAGTTGGCCGAGCCCTGTGAGGCGACATTCTTCGAAACTAAATTGTCGCCATCATGCTTTGATGATGACGAGCTCCCAGTACATCTTCTCGTCTATCGAGCATTGCTACAACTCCCTCTGGACGTGCGTGCGATTTGTATGTCACGTATTATCTTCACAGGAGGGTGCTCACATATCTTCGGACTCAAGAGTCGAATTTTCGAAGAGGTTGTGAATCAAGCGGAAGAACATGGCTGGGATCCTATAAGAGGGAAGGGGGTCGAACAATACAAATCAAATCCAAAGCTCAAGCGCGACAGCAGTCGTCAAGCGACCAACGAGGCTGTGCCCATCGTGAAACAGCCGAGTACAACAAATGGCAACGGCGAAGCAACGGGACCACTCGTGAAGGCCGCAGACGCGCCTCAAGAAGTAGATCAGGTGGAAAATCTCATAAAAAAGGAACGAAACTGCAAACCCACAGTACAGGGCCATCTGCGGGCAGTCGATTCTCTAGGGCCATGGTCTGGGGGAAGTTTGGCGACACAAATGAAGATTCCAGCACTGGCAACGATAGACCGCGAGATTTGGATGCAGCAGGGCGTCAACGGGGCATCGCGACCTAGCGAGGTGGACATCAAGACGGGACAGAGACAGAGCATGGGACCCAGCGGGCTGATGAGAGGACAGGCGGCTCAGCCGAATAACTGGACTCTGGGCGTCTGGGGATCATTGTTTTAGCAACCTGCCGCTCGCACCCTTTCCGAAGACGAGTTCGTTTTATTGTTCATAGATACCCTTCCGCGCCTTGCGTTGATGAATTGGATGGTCTCGTTTACTACGCTTATCGTTTTGTTCTTAGAGTCTTGATTTGCCAAACACTGCTCGAGGGTCACTGTTCGCATTCTCTGCAAGTCTATCAATAGTGCGTATCCGCGAAAAGTATTGTATCTTTGGAACTGCTTCATGGACGATAGAACGGCCATGTTAGATTGCTTAGTATAAAGTACACTGATCAGACAAATGTGTCGGTTGCCCCGCTTGTACTAGTACTTTCTTAAGCTACCTAGGCACTAAAAAAGTTGACTCCACGTTACACCACCATTTATCATCCCACCTAACTAATAGGTAGCATCTCATCTTTTGCACAGCAGTTGTCCACCGCCGCATGCAACGCCAGAAGCAGCTCTCAAAGTAATACACTATGAGAGCTGCGAGATCATCGTTGACATGTTCACACTGTCGGCCGGTCCGGCCGAGGGTGGCAGGCGTATTCCTCAACCCTAGGCTAGCTACACGACTCTACGCCAATTCTAGCTCCAGCTCTAATTCCGGCCCCGGCTCCAGCCCGGATTCCGATCTCCATGGCGATGCCGGCCAGAAGCAGCAGCAACAGCAGCAACAACGGCCTACGATCGCGCCCCGGCCAAACATCGACATCAAGCACATCCGCCAAAACCCGGAGCTGTACGAGAAGAACTGCCTCGAGCGCAACTACAAGCTCCAGTCCACCTATCCTTCGCGCATCAACGCACTCTTCGCACAATGGCAAGCCCGCCAGAAGGACGGCCGTAGCCTACGCGAGCGCAGCAACGCCCTGCGCCGCCAGATCGCGAACCCCGCTACCATCCAGCACGAGGACGAGGCCGACGACAGCAGTGCAGCAGGATCGCCCCATGATGCATCGCAAGAAACAAGCCATTCGCTCGGCGATGCGCTCAGGAGAGACGTTAGGACAATGACGAAAGATGAGCTCCTGGAAGAGGCCCGTCAGCTCAAGCAGACTCTGTCGGTTATCGAAGAGGAGGAAGCCCGCCTCTCGACGGAGATGACCGACCTCTCCCTCGCCATTCCGAACATGACGTCCGAGGACACACCGCGGGGTGACGAGCCGCGCGTGCTCAGTTACATCAACGAGCCACACCCCTTCGAATCCGCCTCCCCATCTTCCGACCGTGTCTGGCGCTCGCACGTGCACATCGGGTCTGAGCTAGGCATCCTCGACTTCGCGGGCGCCGCCACGACGTCTGGATGGGGGTGGTATTACCTTCTCGACGAGGGCGCCCAGCTAGAGCAGGCCCTCGTCGCCTACGCGCTGGCGAGCATCACGCGGATACCTGGCTGGCGGCAGGTCGCGCCTCCTAGCATAGTGTACAGCCACATCGCCGCGGCCTGCGGGTTCCAGCCCCGGGACCAGAACGGGGAAACGCAGGTCTACGCGCTGGCGCAGTCGGCCGCGGACGCCGCGCGCGGCAAGCCCGAGCTCAGCCTCGCGGGGACGGCGGAGATCCCGCTCGCGGGCATGCGCGCCGACAGCATGCTCGAGGCCGCCGAGCTGCCGTCGAAGCGCGTCGGCGCGTCGCGGTGCTACCGCGCCGAGGCGGGCGCCCGCGGCGCCGACACCAAGGGCCTGTACCGCGTGCACGAGTTCACCAAGGTCGAGATGTTCGCGTGGACGGCGCCCGACGCGGCCGAGACGGCCGACGTCTTCGACGAGATGGTCGACGCCCAGACCGAGATCCTCGCCTCCCTCGGCCTCCACTGCCGCGTCCTCGAGATGCCCTCGTCCGACCTCGGCGCCTCCGCCACCCGCAAGATCGACATCGAGGCCTTCTTCCCCTCGCGCGCCGCGCAGGGCCTCAACGACGGCTGGGGCGAGGTCACCAGCGCGAGCATCTGCACCGACTACCAGTCCCGCCGCCTGGCGACGCGCATGCGCGGCGGCGGCGTCGGTGTCGGTGGTACTAAGCTGGCGTACCCCTGGACCGTCAACGGGACGGCCCTCGCGGTCCCCCGCGTCCTGGCTGCTGTCCTCGAAAACGGCTGGGACGAGGCCCAGATGGCTGTCGCCATTCCCGAGTGCCTGCGTCCGTGGATGGACGGCAAGGAGAAAATCGAGATGAAGCATCGCCTGGGCTGAGACAAGAGTGCGAAGCTGCTGTCACATGATCACGAATACGTATGATGGATGACACACGGAGGAATTATTCTGTAATAATCTATGGACTTTGGACTTTGGTCTTTGTAATTCGCTCATCTGCATATGGAACGAGGCGAGGTTGTACATATATACATGCATACGTCGGATTTCATCAACTGATGGAAAGAAACGAATCTTGTAATATCACCTATAAATATTTTGTACACGAGGCAGCTAGCTAAATACGCAAATCACACAAATAGCGTGTTCACATGGAAGAGATCACTAACATAGGTAAAATCAAGATGGATGGGAATGAAAATCATTAATTCGTTCTTGGTATATCATGTGAACAAACAGGGTTAAAGAAGGATGATAGGTAATCCATCCATCCATCCATCCAACTGCCCTAGTAGCGACTATCTTCTTATCTTTGATTCTATCATTCTTCTTCTTCTTCTGACAATCAATGTTTTGTTTTCAGACTCGACAAACAAACGGGGCGAGAGAAGACGAGATGTTGTTAATCTCGACTTCTGCTTCCAGACAAACTCGACAAGTTGCAAGGAAAACTTCCCAAATCAAAACAAAACCAACACGCCGATTTCCCACTCATTGCAGTCAATCGATATCATAACTCAAACATGAAAAGAAAACAGCTTCCCTTACTTAAACAATGCAAGGAAAGCTGGACAAAATAAATAATAAAACACCCCCTTACTCCAGCATTCGATCCATCATTATAGTCAACATCAAACGCATCCCATCTGGATAATAACATGAAAAATCATGAATGACGCCACAGCATGCATGCAGACATCATCTTCATTCTAGCCTCAAATCAAGTATTATGCACGAGGACCTCCTCTTCGCCATCAATGCTCTCGGAGTCCACGATGCTCTCGGAGACGATGCTGTCGGTGCCAGTGCTCCTGCGACTCCCGGTGCTGCCGCTGACCCACTCTTCGTGGTCCAGGTCCTCCTGATCGTGATCGGAGTCGTGGGACAGGTGGTCGCTGTCACCGCTCGTGCGACGCAGGGTGCCGGACTCGCTCTCGTCGTCGTCTGTCTCGGCATCGCCGGGGTTGGAGTGCTGGTCGTCTTCACTATCACCGGCGATGTCCTCGTCTTCCTCGCCTACCGACGTGGGTATGTCGACTGGCGGGGGAGTGGCATCGCAGATGTTGTCCGCTCCAATGTCCTCAGGCAGTCCTGCATCGGCATCGTCCGGCCCCTCCTCGTCGGCCTCGCGAACGGAATTTACGTTCTCCTTGTCGAGATCACCGTAGCCTTTGCTGGCCCCCGCTCGGCCGGGACCCCAGCTTCTCTTCCGCAGACCAGCAGCCGGTGTCCGAACGCTTTGGCTCCTATTGAGCCCGCCAGTAGGCACGTTGTTCGTTATCTGGCTGAGACTCAAGATCCTGCGGCTTGCACCCGCGGGGTTTGGGGGGATGAGGCTTGCTCGGTTGCCATTGACGGCCATATTCACAGCAGACCGAGGCTTAGAGGCTGCCGGCTTGGGCTGTTCGTTAACTCCTAAGCTGGAACGGGCGACACGCTTTCGGCTCATAGCTTCGCGGCCCTTAGCACTTGATTTGGTCATCAAAAGAGCTCGTGAATGGTCTAGAACGCCCTCTAGGATCCTGCGCTCTAATCCTTCAGCCCGGACGTCCATAGCGTGGAGCTCTTCTTTGCGCAAATGAAGAGCAGTCTCGAGGGAAGAAACGTCGGCGGTCAGTCTTGTCTTCTGTCGCGCCAGGAATTCCTGTTCGGTCCGCAGAGAAAGAATGCTTTCTCGAAGCTGTGATTCTTCGTCCCTGAGAATGGCTAGGACCTCAGTAACATGCTCTTGTTCTACTTTCTGACGCTCAAGGGCAATTGCATTTTCCTGGAGTGTCTTCTCGCGGTCTTCGTGCTCGTTCTCGATCCGTTGCTTTTGTGAAGCCAGGAATTCGCTGATGTCGGCGGCTGTCTTGATTACCTGTTCATGTACCTTGTCCAATGTATCAAGCTGAGCATATGCCTTACCCGCCGCGTGGGTGTGGTCGACGAGCTTGTCTAATTTGGAGTGTACTTCAGTATTCAAGGTGTCAAGCTTTGTATGCACAAGGGTATCATCGTATTTCTCAGGAGGCGGCGGCAAGAGTTCTTTAAGTGGTGGTGGTTTGGCGTCTTCGATGCATTGTTGAATGTTAGTAGTCGATAGTTTGGAATGTTCGTAGTGTTGTCCCACAATGAGAAGGACATCTTTAACTGCGTCAAGCATCTTGGGCTGGTAGTCGGAAACATGACCTTGAAGGCCTTCCACCACACTAATAGCTTGCTTGACTTGATCACGCGTCGTCTGGTGCTCAGTCTTGTTTTCGACATGGTTGTCTTCAGCCTTGCTGTAAAGCATTTCGACTTTCTCGAAGACAGTCTTGGACGCTTCCTCCATCTTCTCTAATGAGTCGGTGACGGTGGAGCCAAGAGTGTCAATAAGCACTTTGAGCTCCTCCGTAACGGCCTTAGTGCCGACAACTGCGGCTTCCATCTCGACGTCTCGGGCTTCTCCGGCTTTCGTTCGATCTTCCATGACCAACTGGAACTCGTCGTATTTGGTTACAAGCTCGCCGATCTTCTCATTGATCTTTTCGTTAAGCAGATCAGCCGTCTCTTTCAGCTTCTCATCGGTGTCGAGTTTCGCGCCCACTACGCCAGCCTTAGACTCCTCGAACTCCGACTTCATTAGCTCAAACATTTCCTTCAGGTCACTTCCAACGCTGGCATTCTGATTGATGGTTTCACCGAGGCCTTCTAGCATCCGACCCAATGTCTCCACGCCGTTGCCACCGGCTTCAAGCCTCTCCTGAGCCATAGACTGAAATTGTTCCAGGAAGGCTTTGACGTCGGCAACTCTCTCGTTGACACTGACGACTTCAGCTTGCCTATTAGCTAGAGCAGTGGAGTTGGCCTCCTCTTGGGCTAGGTTGTGGTCTTTGATCTCTTTGACCATATCCTCCACGACCTTGAGATCTTCTTTTGATGGTAATACTGTATTGCTTTCTTTAATTTCCTTCACGACATCCTCAACGATCTTGAGGTCGTCTTTTGATGGCAATAATGTATTGTTTTCTTTGATTTCCCTCACGACCTCCTCGACAATGTTGAGATCGTCTTTTGACACCAAGGTCTCAACATTGTAGTCTTTGATGTTTCTGACAATATCTTCGACGGCCTTGAGGTCCTCCTTCGATGGCAAGTCTGTAGTGTTGTAGTCTTTGATTTCTCTCACGAGCTCCTCGACCTTGTTCAGATCGTCTTTCGATGTTAATGCTGCCATATCGGTATTCGTGATCTTTTCTAGTAGAGCTTTGATGTCTAACACAGACACCTCGATGGCGTCGACATGGCTCTTGGTAACTTTCTCGGGGTCTTCAAGGGATTTCTCGGCTCGTTCCTTCATCTCGTCAAGAGCAGCCGTAACTTGTGTTATGAGGGACTCAATAGTCAAAAGGTCCTCCTTGCGACTAATAGTCTCGAGTTGAGTGGCGAAGGCACCGAGGGAGTCCTTGGTCTCTAAAACTAAGGCCTCAACGGCATCAACGTGATCCTTTCTAACAGCTTGCTCGCCGTCAATGAGGTCATCCAACCGGGATTTGGTATTACGAAGAATGGTTTCGATGGCCTGTACGTCTTCTTTTGTGGCTGCGTCCTCTAAATTGACCGGAGCATCGCCATCTTTAGTCGAGGTGCCTGCCATGCCCGCCATAGACTCCTGCATATTTTGGAGAATCTCTTCCATTTTGTTCAAATCCTCCTTAGATACTCCCTTTCGGAGCATCTCCTCCATCTCATTAAGATCCACAGTGGAGATAGAGATACCGCCCCGAAGTCTTTCTTCCATCTCATTGAGGTCTTCTTTAGAGATACCGCTTCGAAGCCTCTCCTCCATTTCAGTGAGATCCGCTTTGGACACACCATTTCGGATCATTTGTTCCATTTCGGCCAAATCTTCCTTCGATAACCCCCTTTCAGGTAGAGGAGGTTGCGCGGGATGGGTCAGTTCCATAGAATTCATCTTCAGCTGAAGGTCGGTCATGATAACTTCTAGGTTCTTAATATCATCATGTTTCACTAGATCAGTGGGTATGATGGCATCCATGGGCTCGGAAGAGTTGACTGTCACCACAGCTTTGTCGTTATCACTACTTCCTCGCAGTGTATCGATATCAGCATGGACGTCATCGAGACCTGACTTCAGAGCATCGAGAATCTCATCATTGGCGGTCAGATCAACAGGCTTGTCGTTCATCTTCTCAATACAGATTCGCATCTCGCTGAAGCCTTCATGGAGTGCATCCAAGATGTCGGTTGTGCCAGCATGAGGACGCATAAGGTCACTCCGAACTCGATCGAGGCCTTCGCGGATTGCCTCAAGAGCTTCCCTGTTATCGGGAGGGGGCGGTACATGAGGGACAAGTGAGGAATTTACAGCCTCCCGGAGCGACTCTATCTCCTCTTTCACTATATCCCTAGAACCATCAGATGTTTTGGCAATCATCTCGGTAATCTCATCGCGGAAGTTGTCGAAACTATTGACAAGGTTCGCCATGAGTTCTTCTTGTGGAGCGGCGCCGCTGTTTTCAGACACTCTGTCGACATATTCTTCTATATGTGCACGTAGAGTCTCAAACCCGTCTTTGGTGGCGTCCAAAACCTGCTCGGTGACATCTTTGGTTGCGTCTAAGACCTGCTCAGTACTATCCTTGGTCGCATGCAGAACTTGCTCGGTGCTTTCCTTGGTTGCGTGTAGAATTTGCTCGGTATCCCGCCCGTTTTCTGCAACGCTCTGCTTGGCTTGCTCAGAGAATATTCTAAATTCCTCTTGCATGTACTGCATGATATCATGTAGCCTCTCCATTATCTCCGAGTTTCCCCCGTCATGAGGCACCAGGGCAGTGCTTGGATCGGGGAAGTCAAACTCATTAAGACCCTGCTTAACAGCATGAAGCATGTCTTCGCGGGTGAGTTCGTTGCCCATAGCGGATGGCGCGACAGGGAATTCAAACTCCTCCAAACACTCTCTGACGGCTTCAAGAACCTCATCGCGGGAAAGAGCCTCGGGTGTCTCAATCTTGGGGGGGACAAAGTGCTTCATTCCTTCAACAACTGCTGTGAAAACCTCGTCTCTTGTCGCGGCCTCCGGCATCTCCTGTTGAGGGGCGTATTCCTGTAAACCTTCCTTGATACAGGCGAGAACCTCGTCACGCTCCAAACCGAGTTGTTGTATCTCAATTTCGGGCTTGTAGTTTTCCCAGGCGTCTTTGACCGCGTTGAGAACATCGTCGCGACTAAGCTTAGGCTCCTGGCGGTTGCTTGCTTGTGAATCACTGATGGCTGTTCTCATGGCGTTGTATATTTCCTGATAATCGATTATAGACTTTGTCGACTCGGTTGACTCACGCCTGTGCTCCCGAAGACGTTGCTGCATGTAGACTTTCATCTGGTCGAGGCCTTCCTCGACAATCTTCACAAGCTCTGCTTTACTCGCCTCGCTCTTATTACTGTGAGAGCTCTTGCCACCGGATTCCTCAAGCTTTCGGCCGAGCTCTCGACCCATGCCGAGTACTTCACCTCTCAGTTCCCGGACGAGTGCCTTAACTTCCGCTGTTAAGCCGCCACCTTGGGCAACGCTATCTTTAACAGAGCGAATAATTTTGATGACTTCTTCATTAAGAATATCGTTTGAACGGGAAGGGGCGGAAGCACGATGACCGTCTTTGTCTATTAGCAGGCGTTCAACCTTTTGACCTGTGGCGTCGCTATGTTGATTCCAATCCATTCCCCTATCGGATCCCTCACTAGTGCTGTCAAAGCTGAGGCTTCTTGATGTATTTGGGCCGTGGCCGGACACAGGGACTATAGCTTGTTCTTGCTTCATACTCTTGACGTAATTTAGAAGCTCCTCTACCTTCGTGGCGGAAGCCATACCAACGAGCCGCTCTGCCAACTCGGATAAGCGGTCAAACATCGAGTCTTGGCCATCCTTCGTTCCCATTTCTCTAATAATCTTCTCTAGCAATGCCATCGTAGCGGGGGTCTCGCCTCCGACCAAAGATGGTGTGCTTAGAATGGACTCCCTGTCGAGAGAGGCGGCGAAGCTATTTGGCGAAGGTATTCGGGGAAGGGCGTACGGGCGAGCTTTACTTGATACAGGCGAAGTGTTGAAGGCTCTATTATCGAGGTAAAGACCGCCATTATATGGATCGCGGTGGTGTTTCGTAGTGTCCACGTTAGAAGCCAGGTCGCGCAAGCTTTTCCGAATGTCTTCATCTCTCGCATGTGTAGCTTCCTTGAGGCTCATCAAATCGGTTGCATTATCACGACTGCGCCTACTAAGCGCCGCCATTTCCTTTTGCAGTGCCGTGGCTATGTTTGTGAGGGTTACTAGCTGGTTTGAGAGATGGTCGTGTGGTGGGGCCGCTCTGGGTTGGGCAGCTGCATTGTTTGTGACGGTAGCAAGCGGTGACTCGATGTCACGCCCCGGCGGGGACGACATATTCTGCAAAGCCAGCATGGTAGCAGACTGCGGCGGCGTGTTCTCGCCGAGTATGCTCTGTTGCTGCCACCGTGATGAAGGACGCATGGTGGGCGTCAGGTTGGGGGGTATTGAGATGGAGCTGAAGGCGGACAGGTCTTTCTCAACTGACTTCGCTTCCTTCTCGGGCTCTCTTGCCCGGACCGGTGTGGCTGGTCTTGGCTTCTCTGGTGATCCTCTGGGTGTAGAATTTGCGGAATCTCGAGACGCTTCAATCATAAGACTTAGGTCTCGAACACTGCCGGGCTGCAGCGATTGCATTCGTTTGTGGGGGCTTGGCCGCTGGACGAGCCCTCGCTCTGGTGAGAAGTCGGTGTTACGCTTGTGGAGGACGGGGACGAGGGCATTCTCGCGTGCCTTCTCCGTCAGCGCGGCATGTGCATTCTGTATGGCTATGGACGTGCCAGCTCGTGATGTGCCCACGCTGGGTGACTGTGGGTTTAATGGTAGCGGTGGAGGAGCACGATCCGGGTCGGAGCTGTCCCACCTGTTATTTCTGGTCAGCCTGCGAAGTGGCGACAGGGCAGCTGTTACTTACATGGGCACCAGAGCACTCGACGACGCAGAATGTTGGTGTCTCAGATGCCGGTCGGACGGCGCTTCACGCTCAAATGACGGCATCTTGGAAAATCAGGAATTGATAGCTAGCGTATGTTTTGCAGTGTAAAGACTGGCATGCAGGTGTCCGAGAATCAAATTGAGTTTGTCGTGTTCTTTTCCAACGGGTATATCTATTTGAAGGGCTTGACTGAAGCCTCCCGAGAGGGGACCGGTGCAAATGGTAACACAGTCAAAAGCTATGATAATGGTCTTTCGTAAACTTGGGACGAAGGGAGACTGGGACAGCGGACCGAGTGTATATACCAGTACACAGAGGATCCTTGGCAATGTGATATGAATTCATTAGCGCCGGCGGGACAGTATCACAATATCAAGGCTGCCCAATGTCGACAAACAAAGACAGATGGCCGGCCAATCCCAGCGCCGCTGCAACGTCACCACGCTGCTGTCCGGGCAACGGCACTTGTCATGCCATCCCGCAGCTAGTTATCTTTTTAGTGTTGTTGCTGCAGCTAAGCCCCTGCGGGCACACTAGCTCATGATAGGGCAATTGGCGTTGCTGATAGCGTATAGTTAGCTCCACTATTCGCTCATCCCACTCTAATTCTGTAATTCATCCCGTAGATGGGGTTTACTACGCCGACGCGAAGATAACTCATATAAAGGTAGATCATGATTGAATTTTACTACTCCCTACTCTAGCCGTTGTCTTGCGGCGCGCTTTTAAATCATAAAAAGTCATTCATCCCGATCAACTAACGGTAATTCGAACTGGACTAGCCACGGTGGTTGAAACAGAAGCCCCTCCAGACCCTGAGCTGCTGCATTCACAAATAATGTGTGCACTTTCCACTCTATTGGTGCATCATCGCCTGCGCAATGGCTCGTTGAGCAATATCCCCTCTGGATGACCCGTCGTGCGGTTTTAAGCTTTTCAGATCTCGTCTCTTGCGTGTCGTGCTTGGTCTCTATGATATTCGATAATTTCTCGATAACTTTGGAATTGTTGTTGTCGATGTCTGTAAAATGAGACGGCTGCTCACGAACTTGACTCCTCCACGCCACGAGTTTCGCGCCCCAACCCTCGTGGATATGCCCAAAGCAATGAAGGCGCGGGCGAGCCCTCGCGACCGCAGCGAAGAGACTCGGACAGCCCGCTCTTCGTGACTGGGCAAAGTCCATTATCCCATGAGGTGGGCCGTGAGTTATGACGACATCAACTTGCCCTCCAATGTCAAATTGATGGCCTGTCTTGGGTGAGTATTGAAAACCATTGCCGCCTTCTGAAGGTGTATATGGACTTGCATAGACGATCATGCGTGCACCGTTTTCGAGGACGAAGTGATGCGTTCCTTCATCGAGAAATGTAATGCCTGGTGTTTGGTCAATTAGCTGCCGTGTCTCTCCGTAATCGCCGTATTCCCTCTTCACGAGTTCCGGCTCTAGAGCAGGGACTGCTTCGGCGACTTTAGCTCTGAATGCTGGTACGTCTAAAGTAAAGTCATGATTTCCAGCAATTACCAGTTTCAGGGGCGCATTGACGTCTTTGAGCAGTTGCAAGGTCTTCCGGTACTCGTAAATTTTGGACTCTTCAGTCAGATCGCCACAGTGAATGGCCACATCTGCACTGATATTTTTATTTAGTTGGATGTCATCTGCATGGGTGTCTGAGATGATGAGAAATGTAGTTCTGACACTCATTTCGACTGTGTGTCGTTGTGATTGTAGGTGTATTGGATATTGATGCCAGATTGCGTTGCCGGTGATGGAATGCAACAGGAAATTGGAAAGTATGCCTGGGTACTGTATCGTGTTATTCCGTCGCTTAAACTGTTTATTTAAACCTAGCAATTTTACAAAGTTTAAACACAGTTTAGTTGCAGCACAGAAATTCCCCAACAAACAAGGCTGTCATGCATTGCATACCTAGGTAGATACCCAGTGTGATTCATCGCTCTATTGCGATTTCTATGAGTCGAGTGCTTCCTAATCTCCAGGTTTGACGTACGTACCTACCTCTGTACGCAAAATCTCGGTTGGAGAGCTCGAGGACAGTCCCTACAAACGCCGGCTTTACCTATTATATACATGCTCTATATCCTCATACCCTGATGTTTAGTCGTACACTTTCGTTCGAACTCTTTCTTCTACATCCTACAACTCGATTATTTCAACATCGTGTCGAATGCCGGGATGAGTGTCTGAGCAAGCCAGAATGAAAAGACAAGCTTGGGCCCGGTCATGAGCAGCTGCAAGAAAAACTGTTAGCATCACCGACGTGCTGAGTGGACAATTAAGCGTGCTTACTTTAGGGACCAGTCCCTTAAAGAAACTAGAAGGACCTTCATTCTTTGCCATGTTAGACAAGATCCGGAATCCACTCTCGGGGTTCTCGAAGTTCCTGTTCTGGATGCGGGTCTTGATAACGTCCAACGGCGCGGAGACAACGAGCGACGCCGAGGCACCAGCGATAGATGCAATAAAGTTCTGGAACCATGTCGCCTTGTTGTAATCATTGAGAGCGAAAACATACTCCTTGGTGAATGCCGAGCCACCGAAAAGCTAGTTGTGTCAGATCCATGTCACTCGTTGGTGTTCTAGTACATACCGCGAAGGAACCAGGTGCATTTCGAGCCGCTGTCCAACCCCAGCCTCTGTACAAACCGAACCCCTCATCGGCTATGATCTTGAATATTCCGCGGCCACGGAATGCCTCGGGGTTTGTCTGGCGCTTGATCTTTAGGACGTCGAGCGGTAGGAGGACAATCTCGCCAATACCAATCAGACTGCGTACTGTTAGTGACGGGCGTCCATATGTCCATACGAGCACATCTAAGTATTTTACCTTCCGGCCGTCGAGTGCAGGATGGCCTTGCCCGTCTTCTTTCCGAAGGCGCCCTCGAAATCCTTGCCGAAGTGAGTTGCCAGGTAGTCACGCGCAACCGGCTGACCGCCGTATTTGTAGATTCTTTGTGAAACCTAATGTGTTGTTAGACACACAATTCCACCTCTTCGGATTTATAGTGGGCGTACCTTGTATCCGGCAGCATATCCTAGACCAGGGAAAAGAGAGAAAAACTTCTTTCCAAGAGGAGCAGACGCCATGTCCTTGAAAATGACCGAGTTCAACTGCGCAGCATTTGCAACCTTGAAGTGTCTTAGCAACGAGCATCCATATATTGAGAGTCTCAAGCGTGTCTTATCTGCTCATACCCTTGTTTGGTTGCTCATCAGCCGCTTCGCGATTGTGTCGACCTTGGGATATGTTAGTCAATGGTTGACCCTCGAATATCGTCGATACGCACGGGATGAAAGACGGCCAACTCGGCAATACCGGCAGAGCCTACCATGATGTTAGAAAACTTGGGTTAAGACCTCTATTTTGTGACACATACCGGATCCCAGAACCCGAGCCACGTTCGACTCATTCTCCTTGCCAGATACCATGGGCGCCATCGTAGTTTGTTGTAGATAGTGGCACTTTAGCCACGATCAATTAGAATTAATTATGTGAATAAATGATAGCCCAAATTGTCAGCGACGAGTATGGACAGGCCCAGGTAGCGACTGTTCGGTAGGGAACGAGTGAAGGCGGATTCGGAGTCGAGGGGTGTTGCAAAGCAAAGCAAAAATTCAATGCGCTGGGGCAGAATATATCGATAATTTTACCCAAAAGTTGCGGATGCGCACCGGCGAAATCGCAGCCAGTAGGGGACCCAGTCGTCGAACCCCGCTATAGCCAATCAGATAGATAACCGGGAGTTGGAGCTATTCAACAGCTTCCCCCACATAGCCTGTTTGTGCCTGGCTTGACTCGAAATTCCAGAAGTACAGATAGGATGTTGATAATGTAGGCACGTACATACACTATCACGAGTTGAGGTCTTCTGGGCAAGATATCATTTGAACCTGCACACTTAAATACTACACACATGCAGCTCTCGAGTAAAACACTAGCACATGCGTTGATTAAGCTAGTCCTTAAATGACATATTATTATCTTGTGTATGATACAACCGCTGCCCTTTTATCAGCCGCAAAACCATTCTTGACCACGACCATTGATCGTAATAGGCTACATTGTAAAAGAAGGAAAAAAAAAGCGACAGCTAGCCATATAATACAAAACTGATCAGATAGCTGTTGGATAGCCACCTAGCCGAACGCCGCCATGCAATGCAGTGCAAATATTGTGGTTGGCTCGCTGGTCATTCCAGCTCGATTCAAGCTCAGAAGTCCTGAAAGATAGAGACTAGATCATCCAACCTTGAGACCTGGCTGAGAAGCTTTTTCTCGATATCAATAAAGTCCAGATACTCGTTGTATACGTCGCCTCTGAGCATTTCCTCTTCCTTGCCTTGAACGTCTCTTCGATCTGTGACTGATAATACGTTCTTCTTTTTATATCGCTCAACCTCCAGCCGCTCCAAGCATCGCACCATAGACTTGTAGGCATTGTCAAGAACTCGTTTTAACGTTCTAGCCTCGTCGAAGAACCAGAAAAACATAGTTCGATTAGCGGCTCGGTTGTTGTCACGAGGCACTTCTTGCACCTCTAAAAAGCCTGCCATCTCCATTTCGGCCATTTTGACATGTACGTCAGGCTTCCTCATAAGTGCCATTGCGGGGAGGGTTTTATCATCCAACTTGCCCTTTTCCCTGAGTATTCGGGTAAGCCTCAAGCCTTGGCGCCCGAAAGAATCTTCTATCATCGTATCCAACTCTACATATCGCAATTGCTGAATAAGGAGGCCGAAGTCCACTGTCCACTCGTTCTGACCGCAATGGCGAATAAATTGTTGCTTGGCCTCGGCAAGTATGAGCAAATGCTGGCGCATCTGACGAATCTGCTCAGTACGAGATGGCTGGCCCTCTCGAGTATGATTTCCGTTGTGATTCACACCATTCTGAGTAGCTGAGCCGTGGTGATGTCCATTGACATGAGCGCCCGAGGGGCGTTCTCCACTATGATCATAGTCTTCATCATCAGAACCTATGACTTCATCCCCTTCATCTAGGGTTCCCGAAAGGTGAGAGCCTTTGATCTGAGGCGGATACTTCCGAATTTTCTCCGCAAACCGTATGTCAATGTCGTCTTCTGACGCAGTCCCGATACCAGTAGATACGTCAACACCGGGGCATAAGTGGTCAAATATCTCTTCTGTAGTAACACGAACACCCGTGAAATAAGTCTCCTCTTCTTCTTCGGTCATAATTGTGTGCTGATCGTGCTGGCATCTGTAGACTTTTCTACACAAAGAGGCCAATAAAGCTGCAAATACCTGTGCCGTAGTCTCGCCGACGAAATCCTCAGCATGTTCTATGAGCTTTTGGTTTCGGAGCTCCACTAGGCATTTATCGAAGTTTAGTCGGACGACCGTGTTCGGCTTGAGGAAAGACGTTAGTCAGGTGGTACAGCCAATAACAGGCCATGATACTCACTTCATCCCGCAGAATAGAACCTCCACTATCACCTGCGAATCCGTTGGACATTGCCCCATTCGCCAGCTTTCGGCGTTTGATATTGCTTGGCTCGTACAAGGCGCTCTCCTGTAATTTTCTTTTGGTAGTTGAACGTTCCGCACCGATCGCCTTGATCTGAGATTTTACCATTGTATCGAACTCAGTTGTGACTTTGGCACCTCGGATACCGTTTGGGAACTCCTTCATGCATTCCTGCTCCACACTAGCCTTGAGATCCTGAGGGGATTGAAACATCGTGGAGGATACCGTCTCAACGACGCCAGCAGCAATTAGCTGCGCCATGGTATCAAAGACCTCATCAGTCTGGATGGGCTTTACGTCCTCTCCTGCTTTGTGCGCTATACCGTTGCCATTGACGTAGTGTGAGTCATCGTCGAATGGGTCGTCAGTGTCGCCATTCTCGAGGTCGTGCTCGTGCTCGTGATTTTGTTCGCCGTTCATTGTCGCCTTTTTGCGGTTGTGTTTCAGCTTATGGTACCGGACGAGCTCAGAAATCTCAACATGGCCCAGCATTAGAAGGTCATTGACGATGTTCTTTGCCATGAGTCCATACTTTCTGTCGATCACGTCGAGGATTTTCCCAACCCGAACCAGATGATAGGCAGCTCGAGGATTCGCCTCGTAAGTGGTATTTGCGGTTTCGTGGTCGGTCTGGTAGAAAACGAGATTGTGCTGTATAACGATGGAAAGACCATGGCGAACTTGTTTAGGATTCAGCGAGGTATAGAGCGCAAGATCCCTCACTTGTGATCTACCTCTTGCTAGAAGGGCGGCTACTATGCGCTGCGGAGTATCATATCGTAAGTAAACGTCGCGTGCATGATACTAGCCAGAGGGAGGAGTTCGGGTGAGGGTCGGCGTACCGAGGGAAGTTGGCCATACAGCTCATTGACCAGGAGAGTGCAGAGCTCTGCAGCGTTTTTTGTCTGCACAGTCACAATAAGGCAACGTTAGCAACAATTTTGCAGATTCCAGCGGATCTCATTGCGCTGCCTGTAGCTCTCTAGGCCACACTCACCAGCAACATGACGGCGAGGCGATCGTCTGCTATGCGACGAAGGATTTGGGTCGGATGCGCGCGCGCGCGGATGAGGGGAAGGCTTCTAGAGATCCTCTCACTATCTCTAGAGCAGCCACGATTGCTACCGTGGATTCATTGATGGTCTGGGTGACTGGAAATAGTGGAATTGGCCACAATGTGTGCCGGTTCGAGAGCCTTGCGAGAAGAGAGTGCGCAATTACATCCAGATCAAGAAAGTCTTTAGCTAGGTAGTCTAAGGGTTGGAACTTTTTTTCTTGAGTTGAGGGCGGGGAACTTTTGGTTAATGCGACTTAAACCTCCGTCCCCCACCACGCTATGGAGACAGTAGGTACCTCAAGTACCTAAACTGGTAGGTAGCTCGGCCTAACAGTCATCACATGCAGGCTGCAGGCGATGCCGTCAGGTACCTACATGTCGGTAGGAGGTTATATCACGAAAACCTAGAATACTACCTAGGTTGAGTATTCACTGTTAGTCTGATAAAGCATTTAACAAGCCAATGACTGCAGGTGACTGGTCTTTAAATCTGAAATATACAGCTTACTCATGCTGGCGGAGTTAACGATTCATTTCTTTTGGATAATATAATGTCTCACTGAGTCACCTTTCGAAACCCTCCCTTCAATGAGCGAAATAGGTAATGCGTAACGTCATATTGATTATACCAAATTCGATATGTCAGGATACATATTAGCCTAACTGTAAGTTGTGCCGTTCATTCTGAATATCGTTCCATGTCAAAAGGTGCTTTACTCTATGTTACTATTCTTTATAGATGTAATAAAATAGAGTTGAGGTTCCACGAGCAAAACTTGCTACATTATGAGTTTCCCTTCACTCTATCTACTAGGTAGTTATGTAGTAACCAGGAAACTTTTGAACCAACACCGCAGACCATATTCCACTACGTATTATGATATCCACCTGGATATGTGGATCCTTCGGCTGCGCAGATATTTGACTGCTCGTAGGAAGTAAATTAGATTTCTTTTCACTAGAATCTACAGTTGATATTGAAAATAAAAGTAGAGACATATGAAGAAGGCCTTGTATGAAACTTGGAAGTTGCTGGTAGACTCGCAATAGCAATGGCTTGGTTACTGGTTGAGGTCAGCTTAACGCAATGCACGGCTTTCTATTGGTCAAAAAGCTGCCTTAGCTGGGGCTTGTTGCCGAGAATTTACCGGAATTGAGCATCTTTTTGCTCCTCCAAGCTTTCCACCTCTGGCCCGACCAAAGAAAGCGTTGTCGTTCGACTTCAATTGCCAATCGCCCCCGGCAAACCATCCTCACCATGCTCTCTAGGACGGCTCTCTCTAGGGCCGCTCGGCTTGCAGCCCGTAGGCAGGGAAGTGCGCAGCTCCGAGGCTACGCTGCTGCTGCTGCCGGCTCCTCTATCCCGACCTCGTTCGCCTACGAAACAGCCGACGTTGCTGGCGTCAAGGTTGCTACCCGTGACTCTCGCGGCCCGACCACGAAGCTCGCCGTCGTCGCCAAGGCTGGAACCCGATACGAGCCCGCTCCCGGTCTCACCGTTGGTCTGGAGGAGTTTGCGTTCAAAGTGAGCTGATGCGCCGCTACCGGGTTGGGGTTTGAGCTAATTAGATGCAACCGCTGTAGAACACTGCATCACGGTCCGCCCTGCGCATTGTCCGAGAAGCCGAGCTCCTGGGAGGCCAATTGGCCGCATACCACACCCGAGAGGCACTGGTCATCGAGGCCAGCTTCCTACGCGAAGACATCCCCTACTTCACCGAACTGCTTGCCGAAGTCATCTCCCAAACGAAGTACACTAGTGAGTTTCCCACGAGCTACTGAGTGCGGCCAACTTATTTACTCTTTCGCCTAGCCTTCGAGTTCCACGAGGAGATCGAGAGAGTTCTACAAATAAAGCAGGCTAGACTTGCCGGCGATGTTTCCGCCCTTGCTTTAGATGCCGCTCACGCCGTCGCCTTCCACAATGGCCTCGGTGCTTCCCTGTATCCTTCGCCATCCACTCCTCTCAAGGGCTACGTGAGTGAAAACACAATCGCTGACTACGCTGGCGCTGTCTATAACAAATCGAACATTGCCCTCATCGGTGACGGCGCCACACCTCAGGCTCTACACAAATGGACCGAGCAGTTCTTCAAGGGCACCCCTTCGTCTGCGACAAGCAGCTTGAGGCTCGACTCCAAGGCCTCGACATACTACGGTGGCGAGCAGCGTGCTTCCCACACAGGTGGAAATGCCCTGGTTCTCGCGTTCCCCGGCTCTAGCTTCAACACTTTCAAGCCCGAGATCGCAGTACTCACGGCTCTCCTCGGAGGACAGCCTAATGTCAAGTGGTCGCCTGGATTCAGTGTTCTGTCAAAGGCTACATCAGCTGCTCCTAGCGTAAGTGCATCGGCGAGCAACCTTACATACTCGGATGCAGGCCTGCTCGCCATTCAAATTAACGGCGCTGCTGCTTCGGTCCGTAAGACGGCGGAGGAAGCAGTTAATGCTCTTAAGAGCATTGCCGCGGGTACGATCAGCAAAGAGGATCTGACCAAGGCGGTGGCCAAGGCCAAGTTTGATGCGCTGGAAGCCAGTCAGTCAGGCGTCGCGACGCTCCTCTCGGCTGGTTCAGGTATTGTGCAAACCGGCAAGCCATTCCAGGTTGTCGAGACTGTCCAGTCAATCAATGGCGTCACTGCTGAGAAACTCCAGACTGTGAGTTCTTTTCCTAGCCGCTCCGCCATCCCTGTGTTACTAACCATTCTGTGCTAGGCTGCGAAAGCTCTTCTCGATGGTAAGGCAACGGTGACCGCAGTTGGTGATTTGCATGTATTACCCTATGCTGAAGAATTGGGCCTGAAGGTATAGATGGAAAGGAAAGGAATAAAAGTGTACCAACAAATAGTAGAGTTGAGTCTAGTCTTGTGCATATAGTCAACGTCCCTTAGAGTTCCTTTTCTTGTCTACCATCTTTCGAACCTGGAACCCCCAACCCAAACACTGGAGACAGCGATATCATTTGCATCTAGCATAGCATAAGATTACGAGGCCCTCATGGCCGCGCCATATATTACACATCAAAAGAGTAGAAATAGCCAGCGTGATGTAACTTGACTCTACTACTAGACGAACAGTAACTAGAGAGTGCCAAGTGCTCAAAGAAAATCACGTGCTGTAGTAAGTAACAATGGGACCTCATAGCGGACCCCACGCCTGGGCCTGCCAGGTGGCTGCCATAGTGGTCGGACCTTGGGGGCCAATTAGTGCAGTCGGCTCTGTAAAGCTCCCGTCTCGATTTTGCTTCAATTGAGCAACGCAAGAGTCCACCCAAATAATCACCTCAAACACATCCCTCTCAAGCCACCGTCAAAATGGTTTTCGCGTGGAAAGCCGCCGGCCTCACGTAAGTCCAATCGTCCCTAGCTCAACCACCTCCGTTTCTCGATGCAGTCGCCGATGCGATGACTGCGTTATCTGCGGCCTTTTGCTAACCTAGTTGACCCGACCGAACAGCTACAACCGCTACCTCACTGTCGCCTCCCGCGTCGTGCGCCGGAGTCTAAAGGAAGAAAAGCGTGTGGCTGCTGAGCGCCGAGGTGAAACGGACCTGAGATTTGCCAAGTGGGAGGTGAGTTGATTATCTCCGGGGAATGAAGAGAGGAGAACCGGATTCGAAGCAAGAAGCTGAAGCTGATCGATTTGTCTCGCATTCAACAGAACGGCAAAATGGGCGAGGCCAAGAACCTGGCCGACGCCAATGCTGCCGCCGCCGTCGAATCCGCCAACAAGGGCGGCGCATAGAACCCTCAGGAACCCTTTCGACCCAATAGACAAATGCGATGGAGGCGTTCGTGACAAAGATCTCAGAGTCGGCTATGATAGAACGGGGAATCATAATCGTGATGGGCGACCCAGCACAGCCCTCGTGTAAAGCTGTATAAAACAAATCATACCAAAAGGCATTTTACATATCAGTTGTTGAAGAAATGTGTTTTTGGTCCTACCAAGCATCACCGATTTACATTATGAGAATATTGACTCTCTAATGTTATGAGGTTCGGTCATACCAAATTTGACTGCTCGTCTTCGTAACATGATTTTTGCTTGGTATATAGAAGTTGGCAGTGATCTCAATTGGTTTGAAAAAGCGAGTTCTCTTTTGTTTGTTCTGTTATGGCAGCCAACACCTCAGTTCCGCCTAATTGGGTATTATAAGAGGCGTTCCTGGGCCACTAGATATAGGCGGTTAACTCCTTAGTGAATTGTCAAGGCACAAATACCTGCTTGGCCCTTCAGCCGCCGCCCACCGTAAAAACCAACCGTTGATTTCATGCACCAGCGGGCTCCCACTTGAGCCCCAAAAAGTAACCTATAGAACTCAGTTTCACCCTAGAATACCCGTAAATTATTTCTCGCAACGATTGTAAAGCCGATGCTTCAAACTTCACACCGTTAGGTCGCTACATACGCTGTCTATTCCTACTTTAAACAAATATCCCTGGCCTCATCGCTATCTGTGTTACGTAGTAAGACCGAGCCTTAGGTCGATTGACCTAGCTAAGCATTTTCCCCGGCGTCAACTTTTGGGACCTCACCTTCAAGTGCCTGTGTGGATCAAGATTATCGCTCTCTGCCAAGTTCACGAGGCTCTGCCCAAAAAATTGGCTGCTTATCGCGCTTGTGCTTGGCCGGTCTATTTGCATTGGGCCTTGGAGCACAGCTCCGTTTCACCGTCAAAATGCAGCCTCTCGAACCGCCCAAGCCGCCCCCTCCGAACATCTCACACCCGGGTATCATGGCTATCGATATAACTGACGAGTTTGCCTCTGCGATCAAGAGTATGTCGTGCAAGTTGATTCTATACAACAAGCATATTCTTACACTAGGCGTTCGAACTAATTCATTTTATTATCATCAGCTTTGTCGCCTGGTGAGATAGTCAAGGATGACCACTTTGCGCTTTTTGAGTCGGTCTCGGCTCTCGAGGTGCGTGTTATGCGTAGCCTCGACTATTTGGCCTTGGCTTTGACATGCTAATAGAACAACAGATCATGGATCCTAAGATGGATAGCGGAGTTTTAAGTGAAGGTGAATCACTTGATGAGGAGTACAATGTGACTCGCAGTCTGCTTCCAGAAGAAATTCTCGGTATCATTGACCAGCTTCTTTGCCTTGAAGTGAGTTTCCCAAAACGAATCAAGACACAGAGGACTATATACTAATTTGGCCCGCAGATGGCATGGCATCAAGGATACCCATTATCGCAGACAGTTTTGACGAGTGTCTATGTAGAGGCTATAATGAACCCTCATCCTGCAACCATAAACGACGTGAATTTTACGAGGACGTCCCCGCTGGGGGGACTTCTATTCGTATTACGAGCATATTGCGCCGGTTTAATAAAAGCATGTTTTTTCGTGAATGAGTGCATGAAAGAGGAATTATATTATGAGGTACACCACTCCCCTATTCATTCATAAAGTCCCTAATGTGTCTGATGGCCTATAGGAGGAAGATTTCGTTACTAATACCTACGAGAGAAGTCTTTTATCTCATATATCAGTTTCGGACATTAAGGGCTTGCTATTAGATGCGATAGCAGAGCTTCAAGAATTACAGGATGCTTGTCCTCGAGATATCTGTGTAGCGCTTGGCTCTCGTCTTCGACTTCGCATCGCATTTCTTGACGCCGTCGATCTATCCATTACCAGAAATGATACTTCAGAGAACGCGAAACTACCCTGGGTGCAGCTGAGTGCCCTGATAATTGATATTGAAAACCAACACGTGCTGGGAAAGCCAGTGCCAGAGGCATTTAGCACCAAACTACAGAGGAGGCTAGCAAGCACAATGCCACCACGACCCATGGTAAAACTAAGCTTCGAGGAATCTATCACGCATTTCAAACGCTTCTTTCAGAATGGCAATGAGGTCATAGACGTGTTGCAGTATACTGACCCCCAAAGTCTTCTGGTATGATTCCTTCTATATATACATACTCACATAACTGACTTCTCGCAGAATTTTATCCTCTTGTTTCAGGCGCAAAAACCTCAGCCACTCGTCTTTATCAGGACAATTCTTCAGAATCTTCTATTTAGGGACATGGTCGTTCTAGGTCGTTTCAGCATTCGTCAGCTGCTTGATCACGACGTGTCTCTTGGTGTTCTTCCCTGCGGTCCACACTTCGATCGATCGTTCGATGACGTAGAAGTACCAACAGATCCTCGAAACAAAGTTGCCTCTGCGATGGAGGTTTTCCGGCAGAGAGTAGCTGATGTGTACCTAGATCTGCTAAGAATCCTATGCCAAAACCGATGTCGAGCTAGGAGATTATTGTGTCACCATATTCAGGAATGGGACGTGCTAGAGACAGACGTAGGAGAGATCGAGGAGCGTTTGCAGGAACCTCTGCGTGAGGTATCGCAGGGCGCCTACCAAGGGGAGGAATCCACATACCTCCCACTCTCGTCCTGGGGCTATCTCTACAAACTACGACAAATGGAGTGGGTCGTGCAGCTCGGCTTTGAGCTTCGCGTATACCAACCTGACGAGCTCATGGGGATGTACTACTATCTCAAGCGACTGGCGTCGCTACGTGCACAGCATACCGAGCAAGTGAAACAGACGACAGTGCTCCGAGAAGAGCGAGCCCGGCAGCATCTCAAGCTACAGAAAGAGGACTCCTTGCCGTCGGACGTCGCGCATGAGTTCAGGAGGTCGAAGCAGCACCTGCGCGTGACGATGCTGGACGCCGCGTGCACGTGGGAGTTCGCGGATGGCCTGAGCCTCCTCTACCTAGCGCTCTTGCGCCTGGGGCTCGTGAGGCCGCCGCCCCGACCGTACGGCACCGACGCACTGCGCTACGAGCTGCGCATGCGGCCCTTTGCGCGCGTCGCGTACCCCAGCCGGCCGACATACGAAGAGTTCAAGCAGGAGACGGAGCTGTCCGACGTGTCGACGGCCGACGTCCTGCGCATCGCCGAGGCCGCCGTGGGCGCGGCCCGCAAGGGGTTCGAGGCCGTCGTGCACCTCAACAGGGGCGAGGCTTTCGCCATCAACGCCACCGCGCACTCGCGCTGGGTCGGCAACGCCAAGGACTGCCTGCGCGCCACCATCGCTGCCGGCGTGGCGGTTTCGACGCTGAAGCGCGCTTACGAGAGGATGAGAGAGGGCCTGGGGGACGCGGAGAAAGGGAGAGAGGTCGGTGAGCGTGGAAATGCGAGCAAGGCGGATCTCCTGAATCTTAAGGTCGAGATACCGGAACCTGGCGATGGGTATCATGATTGGTGGATCGTGCCCAAGTTGACTCGTCTCAGATGAGAAGTAGCAGAAGTTAGAAGGCAAGGATAGACTTTTGATCAGTTGGAGCATGCTGAGAACTTATCTTACGCCGTCTTGACGTGTTGATGGGCTAATACTCGAGTGTATAGATAATTGGCAACCAGTAGAGACATACGGGGGAAAGAACCACAAAGCTTAGAGTTTTGAATAGCACATCAATTAATCTACGGATATCGCATATAAAATTGCTTGTTTTATCATTATTTTCTTCATTATCTTGCTCTCTCTAGGTAGGGAAACCCAGAATCAGGACGAGTAAATGCTGGTTGCGTGTCCGCACGGCTACCGGGGCGGGCGGACTAAACCACTACTATTCTGAATTCTACTATACACAACATAAATGTTACATAGCCTTCACCTTTTTTTTATATGGAGCTTGTGCATTACTCGTCAGGTTCGTCTCGTGCTGCACATCCATACTATTAAAGTTCCAGCACTCGCGCCCATATGGCCCAGGCCCTTTGTTTCTCTCGTGAGGTACTCCCGTCTGTTGGGCATTTATGCCTTTATGGCCTTGCGGGCCATGGTGCTACGCAGCTTGACGGTCTGCTCGTACAGTACGTCTTTAAAGGCAAAGAGAAACGCGGCGGTCAGCACACTCTGCGTAACCTTGGGGCCGATGCCTGTTATGAACAAGTCTGGTCAGTAAGGATATTCATAAAATGTTCCATAATGACTAGCGGAACGCCATAGATCATATGGAAAGAGTTGTCCTAGATTCTAGAGGACATCGATAAGTAGAAAGCATATTGGACTCACCCTTATACAACCCCGCGTAGCCCTCTTCCTTAATGACACGGCGGATAGCCTGTGTCATGCCCTCCTTTTGACCGTTGCCGGCAACATGCATTTGGCTCTTCACCGTGATATACGGATATGTGATCGAGGTGGCGAATAGCTTGCCGAGGGCGCCCAGGAAGAAGGCCACGGTGGGAGTGATGTTATGCTTGCGACGGGCCTCGAAAATGTTCTTCATCTGCTCGAAGAGGGTGTACTGCAGAATGGGGTTGATGACGAGGACGAGAGCGGGGATGACGCCGCGGAATAGAGCCTGGGGCCCCTCCTCCCTCAGCAAGGCCATGAGAGTCCCAATGGTGGTGGGCGCCTTGGGCTTCCCATGGACGGCCTTGGCGCCGCTACCCTCGACGACGAGCTCGCTCGACGCCTCCAGCGACTCCTTGCGCGTCGTCATGCGCGTGTTGACGACCCAGATGGGGTTTGTCAAGATCACGGTCGCGGACCCGGCGAGCGCGCCCGCCATCATCGACTCCACCGTCGTCAGCTTCCGCGACGCCCGCCCGGCCTTGTTGGCCGCCTTCTCGAAGAAGGCCCGGGTCCATTCGTACCAGTAGTAGTACACAAAATTCGTCACACTGATTCCGAACACGGCGCTGTCGAGCCCCGCGTATAGACCTGCCACGCCCTCGCGCGCCACGATGCGCTTCACGGCCGCCAAGAAGTCCGTCTCGGCTCGCTTCGACTCGACCTGGGCGCGTGTAGACAGCGTGATGAGAGGGTATCTGTAATTACGTATTAATTAGCTATGAGCTTTCTTCTCTCGAGGCGAGTGGTTCGCCGTGATGATGCGCAAAGGGATGAGGGGCCAAGAGCGATGCGGGTAGCCAGTGTGTTTGCGGTCGTGTTACATACGTCAATACCATAGAGAGCACACCTCCTCCAGCGCCGGCGAGGGCGTGCGCGACATTGTCATTTTGCGGGATGACGGGTTTTGAGGCCATGGTTGCGGTCTGGTTTGGATCTCGATTCGGCTCGTGACTATGGTGCTCTCAAGATATCGGTATATGCTCGTCGACTTGCGCAAAAGAGCAACAACGAGTCCTCATATCTTATGGAACAGTATTTGGCAAAGTACTTTGGCACAGGGAGGTGAAATAGAGATCGTTGTGCAACATAGTAGGTAGAGAGTCGAACATTGGGTTAAGGTTTCGCAATGATTGCCGACGCTGTTGAATCGAATCTTGAGCCGAGGTCCGATTACATCACTTGGACAGCCTTCCGCGCCGGAGAGAGCTAGGTACAGTGGACCGGTCCACTGTAGTCTAGTGTTACTGCTCCCCCGCGTCCACTGAGGCCTCTCCACTCTAACCGAGCAGGTGGCCAACCCAAACTGCTACTCTTCCCAATGTTCCACCAGAATCTAGAGGGGAATTCCAAATTCACATGTGAATTGATATTAGCACATGCATCTGAACATTCGAATCGGGGGCTCCTTGGTAGAAGGCACATGCCCGAAGAAGGTTGTGTTGTAAGATTAGATGTGTGTTGTTTTAAAGCATTTAGATTCGCGCCATTGAATATATTTCCAAGTTATCTTCTTCAACTGCATACTGGTTGAGTGCATATGTGTGTCTCACACGGTTTGCTTTTGATTAATATTAGTTCTTAAGCTAAACTAGAGTTGGCCCATTCTTGAACGAAGAACCATATATACTTCGGACCTTGCATTTGTTTCCTCGATTTATATACCGAAGGCAGTCGAATTGTCTTCAGCCTTGTAACCAAACCGTTGGGAAGGCAGTTTCCTTCTAGAAGGATAAAAGCGAAGCGGCGATGCAGGAGGCACGCACCCGGTTCGAGGCAGGGATGCCCTCACGTGATTTGTTCACCCAGGCGCCTAAAATAGATCTGACCTGCTTTCCCTAATCTGCTAATCTGACCTGACCGAACGCCCTGAAAAGAGTTGTTGTACCATACCTACTTAACCATACACCAGACGCGAGCACGTCCCAAGTGCTCCGAATGGGATAGAGAGTCTTGTCGCGGACTCGAGCCCGACAACCCAGCTGGATGCAAGTAAGAATTACATTGCACGCGTTGATGCCCCTCTCCCGGCGAATCCTTTCATGCGCCCCCCCGACGCCAAGTTTAGCCGATGAAGCATTTTGGCTCCTTTTGTTCTGTCGCGACTGAGAACGCCGTCCCCCGGCCTGGCCAAATTTCCTTCACTGTGGGCCAACGCTGCTGGGCAACAGCCTCAAATTTGCCCAAAAACCCCGTTGCTACTAGTAGCCTTTCAGGGCTTTGATCATCCAACGTTTCATCGCTGTGCCGCTGATTGATGACTGAGAGACCTTAAACCGCAAACCGGTATATGCAACACGTCTGACCTGGGTTCAGCCGCTGTTGCGATTTGCCCCCTTATCGCTCCCGTCATCGGACAACTCCGCCGTATATGGACACCTGACCGTGAGTGAAGCTGAAAACAAAGTCGTCCACCCGTGTGGAGATGGCGCTCACTCCACAACCCGGCATCAACGGGGTCAACCATCTCACTCCTACGTCGTCAAATGGTAACACCACTCCCAAGTCCCCCGGTGTCCGACCGCTGCTACCTAATCGGTCGGTGACCAGTGGGACTATCGAGGATGCATACGTAAGCTTCGTTCTTCATTGCAATCCTGCCGTACCCCTGGACGTAGACACAAGCTCTTTGAGAGAGGCCTTCAGGACGCCGCCCAAGAGTGAGGGAAAGAGTTTCAGCACCTTCACGCTGTTTGAGCTCATTGCAAAGCTTCATCAGAAAGAGATTAAGACATGGGCCGAGCTAGCTCTAAGGTTAGGCGTTGAGCCGCCAGATCATGAGAAAGGGCAGAGCTCTCAGAAGATACAACAATATGCCGTGAGATTGAAAGTATGTTATCCAATTCCCACCGTGCGACCATAACTGACGTAGTACAGCGCTGGATGCATTCTATGCACGTGAATGCTTTCTTCGATTATCTGCTGGATAATCCGCATCCATATTGGACACAGATACCCACGGACAACAATCCCGTCTGTGAGGAAGGCCGCGATGGGGTTGCTGCTGAGGATGATATGGCGTTACGCGCCCTATTGCCTCAGATAAGGCCGCGACGCGGCAGAAAGCGCCCTGAAGAGGACGGCTTGAGCAAGTCACCGTCACAGAGACCAAGATACGACTCGCCAGCCTTCAATGGCGACGTTCACCCATCTCGCCCCGAATCTCTCAATTCATGGACAGCCCATCCCGATTCAAGACAAGCTTTTGTTTTTCCGCCGGCTGATCCAAGATCCAGCGTACTGCCGGGACCTGAGTCGACGTATCACTGGCCACACGATATCCCTCGAGAGCCGATGTCAGCTTATCCGCACTCTGCACTCACACCCAATACGAGGGGCTCTTTCTGGCCCGAGTCCGCAGAACCTCAGTCGGCAGTGAGCCCTAAAAGCAAACCTCTAGGTCGTCGCCATGGAGCTAAAGCGGTCTCCTCTGCTTGGAGAAGCATCGGGGTTTCTGCGAGCGGCAAGGCTCGAGGAAGGCCGCCCATGAACCGTAACGTTGAAACTCCTCTTTCGGCATATCCCTCCGATAGGAGCGTGAGTGGACCACCACCACAACCCATCCTTTTCGACAATAGCCAACATTCAAGCACACCGACACCAGTGCACATGCCTCCGCCTGAACCCGAGTCTGTGCTGAGAGCGTCAGAGCCTACATCTGCACAGAGCGTGCGCCCGCCCCGGCCGGGACGACTATCACTCCAAGTTCCCGAAAGGGCCAGCGGGCCTGTGCGACTTGCGACGCCTCCGCCACCAGTCGTCATGGTGAATGGACGGAACACTGTGAATGGGAATGAACATCCGGGTTCGAATCCCAATAGCAAAACTCTGCCGCCCGCCGACATCGGTGGCTACACGATTTTCGATCGGACTTCAGCCATGTATCTGAATCCGGAAAACCCGTCCCGCATTGATAAAATCGACCTTGATGGGTCCGATAAGACGAACCATGACGAAGTTGAGAGCGTATTCGTCGTGACCTTGACGTCTTGCAAATGGTTCGACCCGAGTGGGGATCCAGGTCCTCGCCCCACGATAGCTGAGGTCGTGGCGCTGGTCCGGGCTGTGATCCGTAGTATCGCGGACCAAGCGCTGACTAAGGAAGCATTCTTGATCAACTTAGCTGCGCTCGTTGGTGGACACTTTATGATCAAGCCTGAGAGAGAAGTACATCGGCTCGAGATCGGATCCGACTACACCAAATACCTGTGCAAGTGGGTTCTACACTACGGCGCCACCAATGGCACTTTTACCCTCACAGAAACGGTCCCCCATTCAAAGTGGAAACCTGGTCATCAAACCTCGGACGAGCCTATGGAGAAGGACCAGATGCCCGCGGACGGCATACCGGCAGCTGAATACTGGCAACAGCAATACGCGAACCTGGCTCTCACGTCTATTCGACGACTGGACAGCTTGACCATTGCCAAGGCCAATGCATTGCGGCTCCTCAAAGGAACGCCTGACGTAGACCCACATCGAGCCATCTAGAATCCCTGATGCCAACATTCCTCATGATAGGCAGCCACGTTTGCTACCGACCTGGCTGAGTGCCGTTCTCCTTTCAGCAGGTACCATGCGGGACGTGGTGGCTCCCTTTGCACAAAGGTAGCAATCTTCTCGATACCCTTCTCTTTCTAATTCCGTTTGTTAGCTGTTCACATTATTTTTGATTCTCTTCGAAGCGAAGCATGGTACATAATATAATCGAAGAACTGGGGATGTTCGCTATGTATACATTATTCTTCCCTGTATTTATTTTTACGAAATGCATCTGAGTCTGGAACGGCCTTAGCAGCCGCTGGCGTATGAGGGAGGCGCGGCAGCATTGAAATATAGACGTTGGACAAAGTTGGGTTTAGACGCCTTTATAATCTCTATGTAGATTGCAGACGACGGAATAAACAAATAAGTCTGGAAGATAAAAAGAAAGAAACCATTCCCTTTTGCTTTTGTATCGCCTTGACTGCGGTACTCATCTTCATCTTGTAGTAACTTGAAATGTGACCTCGCTTCCTCGTTAATATGCTCTCCTCGTACGAGGAATTATACTTAATTTCTCTGCAATTGTTATTGTGCTACAATGGTTTTGAATGACCCCATCGGTGTCATAGTAAGGCGACAACTATGTCGTTTAATACGCGAAATCTTGACTGACTTATACTGATTGACGCCATATTAGTTTATCAGCGTAAGGCTGACACCGTTGAGAAGGTGGTATCGCGGCTCACCCGAGTCAATTGTCTCACACATTTCGATCCTTCTGATGGGGAAGCATGATGATGGTGCATACTTTCATGTATTAAGAGCAGGCATTAAAGTGATACCAAGGCAGCTTCCCGTTTTCGTTTCCAGCACTTTTCCGATCAGATCTCGTCAGAAACAAAGAATAGAGACGAAATCTACCTATGCGACATCGGAATAGCCAAGCATTGCCGTAGATATTGTTTAGGTAGGCTGGCAGGCAGACGCATTCTACTTGCTCCAGTCATGCAGGCGCTCATTGATGGGGAGGCTCTTATACCTATATCAAGACCAGTCATTGATATCGAAATACGGCTGCCTGTAGTAACGGCAGCAGGGTCACTTCAGCTCAGCGTCGATCACCCAGCCCGACGATGTCGGCGCAAGAGACGGTGCTACACGACATGGCTCCGGTTACACAAACAAGGGTCCTTATCATCCATCTCATTTGCGCATAGCAAGCAAGGGCATATACTGGTAGGTATGTGTATATGCATGCAAGAGCACGAATGCGCAGATATCAATGTCGATCAGCTGACGGGCGACGGGACCCGTACAACCATCATCCAGCAGGTACGGCTTTACGGCTTATCGATGTGCATTTTCTCGCGTAACCCATCTCGAGCATCTACAACCAACAGCAGTACAGACTCAATTTCCAGTATCTAATGGATATTCGGCGACGCCGTCGCGTGGCGTTGTTCATCTCGGGTCATCTTCACACTAGATCAAATTGGGGAGAGAGGTTCCCCATGGGCTACGGTATCGAATGGGGTGCGGAGAAGCTTAGATTCCTTAACTTATTCATTACCCCAACCACCCTAAGCTCTGAACTCTGCTCTGAAGAAATCAGGAGACATGGCTATACCTGATGAGGCAATCGAGAATTTAGCATTCTTTCATCTCACCCTTTTTAAATTCCGGCCGTGCCATTAGTAATTAATGGAAATTTTTTATAGGTACGAAGGTTAGTAGGAGTTACTCAAGAACTGTAGCGTAGGTAGATCAGGGTCTGCCTATGCTACTTGGCTCAATTATTTAAGCTTGATTAGTGTTCTTGGAAACTACAAGTTCCACATTATCTAAAAGCTTGATCAAACATACAATATCGATCTTGGTAAATGATGAACCCCAACGTGATGCTAATTCTGGCCCAAGAATCGCATAGTACCGGAAGACACCAATACCGTCGTCTCTTGGCGCAGACTCGGTAAGCTTTGTAGAAAACATCTGCCGCCTCGAGCGCGCTGGGACCGACAGAACTTTGCCTTACGTACCAAATACGCTGTATCCAGTCAGGGTGGTTAATTGGTGCTAGTATTTGTCAATCCGTAAGTGGACACACACCACCTTGTGGCGTGAAGGTTCCCCGCCGCCGTCGTCCTTCTACCGTGCTTAAGTGCGTTTATTCTGCGGGGTGCGAATCGAGCAGCTTGATCCCTGTTATCCAATCCGTCGAATATCAGCCCATTGGCGAGCTACATGTCGTATCCCGGTTCCGTCTGTCTGTGCGTAATCCTGCACCCTCCGTTGTTCAGAGCCTCCCTCCCAGACGCAGCCCTGGCGGAGAAATATGGTACGGCAGCACACCAGAGAGCGCCATGCTGACAGCTGTGATTGAGGCGAAACATGTTTTTGTACAGTACCTAGGCAACAAGATAAGGCTTGTTTCACTGTCGCTGCTTGCTCATAAGTCCTAAGACAGAAGACGAGCAAAAAAGGACCTGACGGTCCTACGACTCCCGAAACCCCTCAGGGAAAAAACCAGTCTACCTACTTTAGGATTGGTCATGCGTCCTCTACAGTAACTAGCGCGGAGCGTCTCAACGAAGTAAGAAGTAAGAAGCGTAATAGAAATTTTTCGCTGTCACGTTGTCTTATTCTTCTCTTTGCCTTCTGGGTTAACTTCTAGAATATTATATTCACTGCTGAGCTAACGTCTATCTATTCCTATTCCGGTACTATTAGTAGTTGTTATATTTCACAGCTGACGCTAACCATGCAATACCCCAAACCCGTGTCTATGGAACAAGACAGTAAATGGCCCACGAAGCTACCTTAGGGGACGATCGCAAGACATCAATCTATATATCAAAAAGACAAAGAAGCGGCCGAATTAGCTACAATATTGCGAGTCAAGACAAAACATAGCTCCGGTAATCAGATTGGCGTAGTCTGTATGACACATGGGACTCTGCTTTCACCGAGCTTTAGAGTGAATACAGACGAGACAGGTACAATTACATCGAACCCCATTTCATTCCATGTACCACCCTCGCTCAACACCCTTGCAACCACACATGCAGTGGAACAGTTCAGGGTGTGCCGTATCCACCATTGCAGCTTCTCAGTCTATGTTGGTAGGATCGAGTTGCCTGGGTGTCATTGAATAAAAGGCCCGGATCTTCTCTGCGCATTTCCATTTGGATTTGCCTTGTTCTGCTTGCCTTCCTCGAGATCATCACCAGTAGCGCGCAGAGGGGGCGCTTCGTTCCTTGTATGGATTGAGTTGTTCCGGCACGACTATTCATTTCCAGTCACATTCTCCCTAAACGAATAACACTTAAGAGAGCAAGCATAAGACGGTCAACATGTCGGAGAAAGAGGTTGCGTCGACGTAAGCTTTCCCCACGAATGAAGGAATTTAGATGAAGTCAAGTTTAACATACCTTTCACAGCCCGAAAGACTCGGCGGCTGTAGCGTGAGTACACACACAAGAACTTTATGACCTAGTGGAACAAGGACAACATTATCTAACATTTCAGATTAGCCCTGAGCTTGTCAGAGATGCCGAGAAAGGGCGCCGCGGCTCCACTGCTCACATCGATATCAACAAGAACTTGGACGCAAAGTACGTAGCGATAAACTAACTGAATGCTATATGCATAGACTTACACGATGAAAGAATCCGAAACCCCCTCGCCGGTATTCCACGTGAGCAGTTGCTCGCTGAAGTAGACGAATTCGCCCGCGAGCATGGTATGGACGAGTATGCACCGCTTCTGCGAAAGGGAGCTCTTGTTGCCCAGGACCCGACCTGCTTTGAGGACATTCAGGGTGCTGAAGCGCTTGACGAGGCTGAGATCTACGCCCTCAAGCGTGAAATTACCCACAAGTGGAGCGTTCCTACGACACTGTATCTTACCATCGCTACCTGTTCTATTGGAGCAGCCGTGCAGGGCTGGGATCAAGAGGGTAGCAACGGTGCCAACTTAACTTTTCCACAGCAATTTGGCATTGGCGGCGAGTCGGACCATGATGTCTTCTTGGTCGGTTTGATCAACTCTGCCCCGTACATTGGTTCAGCTTTGATAGGATGCTGGTTATCTGACCCGCTAAACAACTACTTCGGTCGACGAGGTTCGTGATGCTGCATGATCGCACAAATATCTAGGTATTAACATGTCTAGGCACTATCTTCATTTCGGCGGTATTCTGCTTGATCACCCCAATTGGTGGCGCTGTTACCCAAGATTGGATACAGCTCCTGGCTACGAGACTTCTTCTTGGTATTGGTATGGGCGTTAAAGCTTCGACTGTGCCTATCTTCGCCGCCGAGAATAGTCCAGCATCTATTCGTGGCGCATTGACTATGACCTGGCAGATGTGGACTGCGTTTGGTATCTGGCTTGGTACGAGCGCCAACTTAGCTGTTGGTCATGTTGGACGGATTGCGTGGCGACGTAAGCAACTTGACACCTTTAACATGGAATGGCAGGTTGACAATGATTCGAAATTTAGTGCAAATCGGTTCGGCTTTCATCCCTGCTCTGCCTCTCTGCGCTCTCATTCTCTTTTGCCCTGAGAGTCCTCGCTGGTATATCAAGAAAGGTCGATATTCCGAGGCTATGGGATCACTATTGAAGTTGCGTAACAACCCCATCCAGGCAGCTCGCGATCTCTACTCTATCTACGCCCAACTCCAAATTGAGACTGAGGCTATGGGACAAGCTTCCTACATTGCTCGATTCTTCGATTTGTTTACGGTCCCCCGTCTCCGACGTGCAACTGGCGCCGCGTTCGTGGTTATGATTGCGCAGCAGCTTTGCGGTTAGTTGCAATATCCTGATAGCCCCCAGCGGGTTTCATACTGTAGTGTCTAACTTTCTTCAAGGTATCAACATTATTGCTTTTTACTCCTCTACTGTGTTCCGCTCTGCTGGAGCCAACGACTTCCAGGCTCTTCTCGCTTCGTTCGGCTTCGGCGCTATCAACTTCCTGTTCGCGTTCCCGGCATTCTATACGATCGATACATTCGGCCGCCGCGCTCTGCTCTTGTTTACATTCCCCAACATGGCATGGTCATTGCTAGCGGCTGGTCTCTTCAACCTGCTCCCTAGCACATCAACCGCCCACGTCGCCCTCGTAGCCGTATTTATCTACATTTTTGCGGCCTTCTACTCGCCCGGTGAAGGTCCCGTTCCGTTCGCTTACAGTGCCGAGGTCTTTCCACTCTCACATCGTGAAGTTGGCATGGCATTTGCAGTGGCAACAAACTTGTTCTGGGCTGCCGTGCTGGGAATTACTTTCCCCAAGATTCTAGCATCACTTGGCGTAGTTGTAAGTGGCTCTTTTCAATCCGCGATGCTATTATTGTCTCTAAATTTCCAACCCTTGGGTTCAAACACAAAACTAACGCAAACACCTCAATCCAGGGTGCCTTTGGCTTGTATGCTGGCTTTAACGTTTTGGGTTTCTTCCTCATCTTCCTGTGGGTACCAGAAACGAAGCAGCGTACCCTCGAAGAGCTGGACTACATTTTCGCTGTTCCTTCGACGTTGTTCATCAAGTACCAGGTTACCAAGGCCGTCCCCTGGTGGTTCAAGCGCTGGGTCCTCTTCCAGAGGAGCGCCACCCTCGAGCCGCTTTACCACTTTGACAGCCCGCCTGTCACCGTATCCTCTGAACCCGCTCGCAGCTCCTCTGTCGAGAAGAAAGTGTCTAACGAGGACACCGGCACGGCTACGGGTATCGATATCACACCCGCTGGCCACTAGCAGATGGTTGAAAACTGAAACAAGCCCTCTTGCGCTCTGGACCTATATATCTATAGATTTCAACCAGTTTAGTAGAGCGGCGGTAGATACGACGTAAGAATCGGTTCCGAGGAAGGAAGATAGCCTCCGAGCGCCAATCATGGGCTTCCCACTTTCGCTTCACTGGGAGTCACGTCTGCCTTGTATCTGTTATACTGGCTGATTAGGCCAGCCTTTGTTTTCTTTTCTTTTCAAACTTATACCCTCATACCCATTTGCAACGGCAGCCATCTAATTGGCAGAATCGAGAGTGTAGACGCTACGGCCTAGTCTTAGCCACGACCTCTTAGTAATAGATAAGGAATCGTACGTTTGTTAACGCTAGTTGCTTATGCTTTGAGGCCGAGATTGAAATTGTAGCGTTCTGCAATAACGTAGGCAAAATGCTATACTTATCCTCGTGGCGATTGCATTGTGGCAATTAACGACTAGTCATTAGAGAATTAGGAATATGAAGTCCGATACGTATCGAGGATTTGCAATATATGTACACGCGGTACGGAGGGGTCTGCTTGGCCGACCATCCAACGCTGGTTTCGCCAAGCCGACCACGATCGATCGCACAATCACCTTGGCATTCTCACCTCCAAAAGCTTGAGTAAATCTGGAAGGTGAAAGAGCACATTCTTTCGACGATTATACCCGTAACCCACATCGTCCAGTCGCAGTAGGCAGCCCAAACATTGGCAGCGATTGCGACGTTATGATGCCAGATGTTACCATGGCTTGTCCCGTCTCCAACAAGACGGAGGCAGCCTCTGAGGGTCAGAGGTCGAGCCAAGATGGCGGTTATTATATGTGATCGGTTACGCGCTCCGAGATCTTGAAGCCTCTTTCCATTGTTTCGGCGAGCCCAGATTCTGCAGCCGTAAATCTGTCTCGTCGGCAAAATGAGGAGCCTCCGTCTGTTTTCCATCCTGGCCGTAAGTGCCGTGAGCGCATCCGCGATCCCCACGACCAAGATATCATTGCCATACGATGGCTTCAAGGTATTTCGTGTCAAGACGCACGCCCACGCGTCTGACGTAAAGAAGAAGCTCTCCAATATCACTTTCGATCAGTGGAACCACGATGTCAATAGCCATATCGACATCGTCCTGGCGCCGGATCAGCTCGTCGCATTCGAGGAATTGGGGCTTGAGTTCGATATTATGCATCAGGACCTGGGGGCTTCGATTGCTGCCGAGTCGGCTCATAGTTCGCTTTGGAAGAGACAAGCTGGTGACCCGACGTGGTTCGACTCATACCACGACTACCAAGACCACGTCAAGTACCTTCAAAGCCTACACGATCTTTTTCCGGGTAACTCGGAGATCCTCTCCTCCGGCTACTCGTACGAGAACAGAAGCCTAAATGGGATTCACTTGTGGGGCGCTGGCGGGCCTGGTAAACCGGCGGTGCTATATCACGGGACGGTTCATGCCAGAGAATGGATTAGTACCGCGGTGTGTGAAATAAAGTGTGAGATCTACTGGGTTATACTCATCCTTGACAGGTTACCGAATACCTAACTTACAAACTCGTTACCGGGTACAACGCTGGCGACAATGATACTCGATCCGTCCTCGACAAGTACGATTTCTACATCATCCCAGTAGTAAACCCGGACGGTAAGCGACGTGTGGCAATTATACGTTCATAATAAGGCCGACACTGACCTCCCTCCCAGGCTTTGTCTACACACAGACCACTCAGCGTTTATGGCGCAAGAACCGCCAGCCCGGCCCCAATGGCTCGACATGTTACGGACGAGACATCAACCGCAACTGGGAGTTCGCGTGGGACGCCAACCCGCAAGGTGCGTCGACGAACCCGTGCTCGCAGACGTACAAGGGCGAGCGGCCGTCGGACAGCCCCGAGAACAAGGGGCTCGACGAGCTGGTGCGACGGCTCCGCGACGGGCCCGGAATCAAGCTGTACATCGACTGGCACAGCTACGGGCAGTACATCCTCTCGCCGTTCGGGTACAAGGAGACGCTGTACGCGCCGGAGCTCGGCAAGTGGACCAAGGCGGCCCAGATGGCCAGCGACGCCATCCGCGACAGCTCGAGCGACCTCACCACCTTCACCTTCGGACCCAGCGGCGCCACGCTGTACCCCACGACCGGCGCCGCCCCCGATCACGTCTATAGCATCGGTCGTGCCGAGTTCTCCTACACCATCGAGCTGAGGGATATCGGAAAGTACGGGTTCGTCTTGCCGCCTGAGCTTATTCGGCCTACGGTCGAGGAGCAGTGGGCTGGACAGAAGGTGCTCTGGAGCTTGTTGGATGAGGTGTTCTTCGATGGGGAAGGACCTGCTTAGGCTAGTTGGATGTCACCGAATTGGACTGATAAGATGCAGAGCGTTCGTGGTGATTTAGTCAGTGTCATATAGATAGGGCTCGAAATGAATCCGTTATCACATATATTATCATTTTTCTTATCGGTTCGAAGAAGCTTTTTGAACTCTTGAGAAGATGTGATGTCAAGATTAGACGTGGTCGACTAGTTGTTTGCTTTGGGATGAGGCTAGGGTTCTGAGGTTGGAATGACAACTAGGCAAACCCCTATTGTCGGTTGTTTGCCGAGTTAGTAACAAACACAGTTGTATGTCATAAGTATCAGACAACCCTCGCACAACTCAATACACGTTTCCCCCTTCCTCCCTGAGAGTTGTGTTTTGAAAACACTAACTGACGAATAGATACTAAGCATATGCGAGTTATTACTTCTGTACTCAAGGGCTATTGACGACATTGAAGAGATTGGCAACACAACTATTATATTTAGTAACTAGGTATGATTGCTAACATATCTTTGTCAAGGCAATTTTATCTATATGCGGACCTCTAATATCCTAAGGGTATTACTATTCAGGAGATATCAGCATATGCATAATTGGCGTAGCTTCCCTTGTTTCACGGCCAGGCCCCCGTTTCTTCTTCGTTTATTTCGGGTAGGCAATAGACATTTGTTGTTGCATTAAGGACTCTAAATATCTTCATAGACGCTACCTAGCTATATACAGCAATCCCTTTGCCCTGTGCCTGTGCCTTGTGATACCATGGTAGCAACTGTTGATAATTTATATAAAATCCAGATCCAACTTCGACATGACCAGTCGGCCCTTTACCTTGCTGTTGTGGAAAATCAAGTCACCGGAACCAAGAGACAAGCATAATCAAAGAATGAATAATACCACGGAGACGCTGGCTAATGCAGCATGGCCATTTTATCAAGAGCCTCTTAACTTAGGGGACCTTGAAAACCACCCGATTCTCTTGACTGTGGCGGACCGTACCGACCTCGACGCTCTTGCTGACTTTGCAGCCGATTCCCACATTGCGATAAAACAAGCCGGCAGTTTTGGGCCTCTGCAAGACCCTTCGGGGTATTGGCTGTGTAGGAGACAAAGATACCGATGCTCATTTCAGGCAATCATGGAATCCTGCATCCCAAATGAGATGACTGGGGCTATACTGAAGGTTGAGCATAGAGGGGTGATCAAGGGCATGAGTAAGTGATCTTATATGATAGTCTATGCTGTTCTTATCTTCTCAAGAACGATACGGCTCCCTTTAAAGGCAAGGATCATGTTTAAATGCTTATCATTAACCTCAATGGTTGTAGTGACACTCAACCTGGCCCAGACAGATCACGGGGATCCTTGGACTCGCCAATATGCTCAGCTTTCCCCCGATTCTAAATACCTGAAGCTACTTTTCCAAATCATGGAAGATAACAATAACGATTCACGACCTATTCTTAGTGAGTCTTTTCCGTTAAACCCCATAATATACCAGCGCCCACTGCATTTAATCGTATAAGAACTAAAATAGCATCTCTAGACGTCCCTAATATATTCACTTCTATGGATGGCCATTATAGGACGACCTGCTTGACCGCATTTACGAATATTCTCGTCCGGATCGCGCACGCTTGTCGTTATACCATCCTGATGAAAATATATCACGGGAGTTATCATTATCTTTTTAAAACACCCGTGACGGATAATACTGGATTCGTCGAATGTTTGCAGACTTTTGGCGAAGGGTTTCAACCCCAGAGATATTGGCCTTATTATGGGTTCTATATGAAGTATTGTCCACGATTCATTGGCATTCAGCAGACATACCTCGATCGTGCTCTAAGGGAGGCGTTCGAATACTTTGATTGTCCACTCCGACCTTCACAAAGAACCCGTGACGAACTGTCTCCAGTACCATCCTTGGTCTCTGATTCAGACAGTGGAGACGACGAATCTATCGCGTCTCCAGGATGGGATAGCTCATAGACACTTGCTTTTGCGCGAAGGACTCTAGACGCTTTCGTGGACGCCATCTGGCTATATGTAGGAGGTCTCTTTGTTTTATGCCTACCTCGAGGCATCCTCATAATCTAAGCTTTCAGGCTTTGATCTCTCCTGGCTGGTTCTTGGAATGAATGCCCATTCACGCCGATTATTCTACTCGATTTCAACAACTGGAAATAACGAAGGCCAGAAGAGGAAGGGGAGAAAAAGATTTGTGTAGCGATATCCAACCAGCACGCTGGTACATACGTTTATATTTACAAGAATTAGGCACTGCTATGTAGAAAACCTGTAGGATACTCGTTGGAATAACTCGCTGTCACTCACTACTAAGCACCATAATCACTTGGCTCAATTCACTCTCTGATGATATCTATGGAATAATGACTTGATATCAAAGGCATGGAAGAATAGCCATATCTCCTGAGGTTTTCTGTCATCTGTGATCACGCGACACAAAGGCTTTTGAATGGGATTGGATACCCTTGTGTAGCAACAAGAGCCACTACGGCCCTATACTTCAGTTTCTTATTTTTTTTATTTTTATTTTTTTTATTTTTTTTGGCAATTGTATTATTATACAAGAGTTTCTGCTAGAGACAGCGACGTAGAAGATCCGATAGATTTCCTGATCTCTGCATCGGTTACAGCGATACTGCTGTACCAGGGGCAATTATGGCAGATCGCACAGCACTATGCCTGGTAGTGTCGACATAGGATCTATTACAATTTACAGTCTGGTAATTTCTCAGAAAGCTTGGGAAACCTATATGCCCAAACACGGGATTGTGGATATGGACTAATGGAAATAGACAGAAACTGGTCGTGTGTGGTTAGTTTGATTTATAAATTTAGAAGTATGATGGAACATGGTTGGATCAGATAGAAAATTCTAGTCTACTCACGGATTTCATGCGGCAATATCTGGAACTGGTTTATAATTTATTTATGATCAAGGGTTATATTTTTGGGACTAGAACGTCAGTGAACTAGTTCACAGCTACCCTATGGTGTAAGTGACTGAACCTCTTTGGATTTGGGTGGTTCAGGGATCAAGTGATCACTCTATTGAGCCCTAATTATCCTCCTGGCTGTAAGCGGGTCTTTTTATTCACCCTGGGAACTTATCTTTCTGACATCTAGGAGCGAGTAGACTCTTGCGCGGGCTTTCCTTGCTCTTTTTCTTTGGGAATTGGCTTGAGAGTTGCGTCAAGCCGAACGATCTCTAGTTGCTTTATTCTGCCACATGATGCAAAGGAGCCCTTGCTCTTGGCTACTGGGCAAAGTACTTGCCTCATTCGCCCAAAGTCTTCCCAAGTCTGGGTATCTGCATCGTACGTCTGGCCCTGTTGATAGTGACACATTTCGGATGATAAATAATGGCTGTTTGTGAGAGTAAGAGTCGAGATGAAGAGTTGACTAAAGTTTGGGGGATTGAGCTGTCTTAAGTTCTGCAACTTACTGGAATCTACAATTCTCTCGATTGCTTTATATATGTAGATTCACGGTGAACGATGATCACAATACAAAGACATTGTGACCCGACAACTACCTCTGTCTTTAGACAACTTGATTGTCAAGACATAAGCAACAAAGACCAAGTTTAGGGACCAACGGTCTGTTTTGTCTTGAAAGCCAGATACTTGCATAACAGTATATCGACCATCTCTCAGTCCTCATCAATGTAAATTGGGATTAGTATATACATGTAGTTCAGGCTTGTTCTACATATTTAAACCTAACTAGGAAACCGTCAATGGCGCTATGAACTCCAGAATCCATCCAACTACAACCGCTAGTTAAGGCTTTAAGATAGCTCTATCGAGAAAAAGGGAGCAAAAATGAAAAAAAGAACTCCGAATCGGGGAATCGAACCCCGGGCTTGACGGTACTGTTCTACATCTTGCGATACAGTTGAGAGCGTCAAATGTTGGCCACTACACCAATTCGGATTGGAAGGAAACATGACAACGTCAACGTACAAGAATCAAGGTTTTGCTAGCTGTGACCTGGAAATCGGTTATTATCGATCGGCTTTATACAATGTTCCAATGAGATATTCTAGCTAACGAATATTGAATTTTGAGTCACTGCACGCACGCTAATCACTGGACTGGAACAAACTGACAAAGGAGTAAATTCCCTTCTCTCCTGCCAGTGGTATCCAGGGAGGTAAAAGGGTAAAACTAACAGGGAATAGACACGGTGCGACAGCACATGGATTTGGAGCAATTAGAAAACGGACATGCTGCTGCGTAAACTGCGAAAGTAGCGCCCTGTCTGCGTCTCTAGTTATTTTAAGGGCACACGAGTAAGCAAATTCATCTGCTTATTGCTTTAAGTGTGCTTGGGGTGGGAGATAGTCTGAATAGTTGATCAGAACCCATTAACTCTAATTGACAATGAACAACATACTACAAATACGGGGTTTGTGAACACTGCAGGGTATGCTGACTTGTGGCATAGAAGTAATAATAATTATCATCGCACACTATGCAATCCGCCATCTTTTTCTCTCTCGCTCTCTTTTTTAATCCGCGCATGCTATGACCAGATCCGTTCCCAACATGCACGCGGCGCCGATCTGCTTGTTGGACAGGTGAATGCTGAATGTGAGCCTTTACTCCTCGGTCCTGGTCGTTCACCCCGTTTCTTGCCCCCCCGCCTCGCCTTTTTGTCACCATCATCTATATACAAGGGTGTGTGTGTTTATTGATTTGATATCTAGTGCAAATAGTCCAAAGCTCGCTCGCTGTATAAAATGAAAGGTCAATAAGGCCCCGAGAGCTTGCTCCTCGCTTCATCACCTCAGATCTCGTTATTCGGTTTCACATAACAATGAGCTACGTAAATATTAGCATTTTCTTTTTTTCAAGGAGCGAAGCAGACCACTGCGCAGAAATGACTGGAACTCACTTCGATCAGTTTCTCCGTAAGCCCTATGAGTTGCTTGTCGAAGTCTCGAGACTGTAGCAATGAATTCGAACGCCACAGCCCTTCGAATCCCATGTCCTCTAGGATTTCAGTGAGGGTATCATGGTCCTCTTTGGCGGCTGCAAACTTGGGATTGGAAGTCACCATCCGAAGTAATTCATGCGCTGCTTTCATTGCCTCTGGTCTCTGGGCGTGAAGGAGGACTTCGTCAAGAAGAGATATAATTGTCGAACACCTGGGAATGAATTGTCAGCTAAGGAATGTTCCTCAATGCGATGCTCGTAAGCACGGTCAATACTGACAAGGGAAGGATAACCGTCGGTCGCTCTATCGCTAAATCGCACAGCCACATCAAGATATGTGTTTGGATATCGTCTTCCAAATTTTGGAAGTCTACGAGTTGGATGGCGGTATGAAGGAGAAGATCTTTATCTCTAATGTGCTCTGCGTGACGTATATTGCGATCCAGCGTGAGATTGGCGACGCTGGCTGAGTTGATACCGGCAGACCAAAGGCACTCTTTGACCTTTTCTGAGTCCACCACTCGTGACTGTATCAATGTCATATACGGAGACTGGTAGAAGACTCCGGAAGAGATCTTGGACGATTTAGCAGAGAGGGAGCTCGTCGTCAATTCTAGAAACGTCGATACTACTCGAAGCGTAGAAGGCTTTGTGAAGCGGTCTGTGAGGCCGCGCACTAAACAGGCACAAACAGCGAAATGGAAATTGTCCGGCGTGAAATGGACACCGTAAACGTCGTCTAGCGGAAGAGTGGCCTCCTCCAACGTACCACGGCCCTGGAGGAGAAATGACGCTGTTTTCTCGCTCCTTAGCTCACCCGAGACGCCAATGTTTGTCAAAACTGCCTCCAACAACTGCGTCGCACAACTAAAGAGACGTGCAGTTGGCATGAGACGGATGAGCGACATTGCAAGCCAGAACAGCTGTAGCCCATAGCGAGATGCTGAGGTAAGCTTAACAATCATTTTAGATAGAGAAGTTGCGACAGCAATAAGCATCTCCGTAGAACCATCTTCTCCAAAGCGAGTGATGCTGTGACGAAGAGCCACGAGAACCTGGTAGAGCAGATCATCATCGATCTCCTCCCGTGCTAAACAGCCCATCACAGTGAAAGCTCGTGGCTGGATCGAAGGGTTGTTCTGAAACGCGGTGCTAGCGACCAGGCTCATCCATCTGGATCGCCACGTATTTGCCAAGTCAACAGAAGGCGCAGCGATAGTGCATGCATCGAAGAGTAATATAGCAAGTTGTTCTGTGGTTGCAAGTGATTGACAGCCATCTTGAATTGTGGCATCAGGAATTACGTCCTGGGGAAAGTATTGGTTTTTAGGATCTGAAATTACGTCAAGTACACCGCGAAGCTTGGACAGTCTATGATCAGTTAGTTTGAAAGAGGTGCATGCGGCGTGGAGAGAGTTGATCAACAACCGCTGAACCGATGAGCGGATGTCGGCCGGGCCGGTATTTGCAAGCATCGTGACGACGTGGAATATTTCCGGCATATAGAGTTGGGACTGCACCCCACAGTCAAACGACAATGCAAGACAAAATTGCAGCAGAATGCAGATTTCGTCCCAGACCGCGTTCTCCGGGAGGTATCGCGTGGGCCGGAGCACTGAGCGATTCAGAGCTTTGCGTAGGCGAGAGATTACCTTACCACGAAGTGTTATCGTGCCGATCGCTATTACAGTCGAGGTTAAAGCCTGTGTGTGGTCATCATCCGGGCCAACCGCAAGAGCAGACTTGATAATCTCCTCTAGAAAGATATCCAAGAGGACTTCGTCTTTATAAATAGCGGGCCACACCGTATGCTCAAGCGTCATGAAAAGAGAGGAATCCATCACCGTAGTATCTATGAGTTTCTGAAAGATAGCAGCTATCTTCTCTTTACCTCTCTCGCTATCATTGTCGTCGCCAAGAAGTGACGTCCGCAGGCTCGATAACCAGGGTGCCATGTATGCAAGGCTCAATGGCTTTTGTTCTTCAGGAAAGTTTTCCCAGCCGACGAAAAATTCATTCAGGAAATCAGCCGTCAGCTGCGGTTCTTCCTGGGCTAGAGTCTTGCTCATATTAACGATGAACTGGTTAGGGTCCATGGGTATGTGCACATCTGGATCGTGCGTTAGTTACTTTAGACTAATAAGCTAATACGAGTCGTAGTTATTGCTCACCATTGATGCACATGAATTTTGATGCTGCTTTGAATTTAAATGCTTGACAAAGGGCTCCTAGAAGGTTATATGACGCGATCCTTAGAGCCTGATCAGGCGCCGCGAGGTTCAACAGAGCTAGATTCAAGAGCGTGCCGGGAATGTCTTGCGGACGAATGAGTCTCTCGAATGACTTGACAGTCCTAGTATCTTTTCCGTACTTTGCCTTAGCACCCCGGATAGTTTGAAGAATCTCGTTTTTCATGGGACTTTGGAAGTACATAACGATTTTGCCGTTATCAGCCCGGAGTCCAAAAGCAGAATCATCTTCAGTTGGAATAGAAGTTGGTGCTTCGTCAACGTCGCCAAGGCGGAAGATGTCATTGATAATGGCATTGAGGCGATAGGTAGGGTGAACTTCCTGCTTCCTCACTGTTGCGACTTGGACATACTGACTACCAACCTTGACAGTGACCTCAATCTTTCCCTTGGTTTTTGAGAGTCTAGTAACGGGTTGGAAAGTGTAACGTGTGTCATTCGGGGCGCTGGCGATTTCCTTGGGAAAGCGGGTATGATCAATCTGGAAGTGTGCTCGAAGTTCTTGCAGGGTCCCAAGAAGATGTATCTCGATATTTAATTTTTCAAATAGACTCGCATCACGTTTACCAGCCACACGCAGATTCCGCCGAAAGGTTTTCCTGTTTTTATCAGTACACGACTTGATGATTCGAGTGAGATCATACCTATAGGTGCTGTTCATATTGTAAATATAGCATCTAGACAGATTGTTCGATACTTCAGAAGGAGTGAGAAGCTCAATTTTCTTCGCGAGATCATCATAATAATCCGCGGATCCGTTGTCGCATGTTGCATCAATGAACACGCCAAATGGTTTGTGCCAAAGACGGCTCGCAAGCTTCAAACAAATAATAGTATTAATAAACTGTTCGAGAAAGGGTGATTTGGAGGAAGTTGACAGTGACTAACCTTTAGGTAAGCAAACAACAAAGTTTCATGATCGGTAGACTCTCGGTCAATGTGGCGAAGGATTATAAATATTATTGAAAGACCATCCTGTTGTCGATGTCAGCAGCTTAATGTCACCTCAGGGTTCCAGTACGAACCTTCGTCTCCCCTCCATCATATATAGCGCGAGATCCCATAGAGGAACCGTTGTCGCGAAATGCATTACGGAGCATAAAGTGTTGAAATCTCGAGTATGTGGGCAAGTAATTCGCAGCGATCTGTGGCCGATTCCATGTGATTGCTAAAGACGGTGGACCCAAGGTGGTCGTGAGAGCTGGAAGTAGCTCGAGAGCTGGCGCACGGCCGCGAGTGAGCTCACCAGGGGTACGTATTTGCTCTCTTCGTTCTTGAGACATAAGTCGTTGCCTTACATTATCTCGATGCTCGTACAGGAAACGGTGGAGGATAACGCAGGAACCGAAGTCAAATGATTCGAGTTCGGATCGTGAGGTATCAAGATTCTCTGGAAGGACCTGATAAAAGTTTAGCAACAGACAAAGCAGTAAGGATGTACTTCTTACAGATATTTCCCGTAAAAATGTCGTCACATTGTAAATATTCTGGGTCAAGAAGTCGTTTAGCGGGTACATGTATGGCTCCTTGGCCCCGAAGAGGACGTTGTTTGCCAAGTTCTGGATGACCTTGGCGATTAAAAGCAAACCTCGTCGCATTTCTTTAGAAGGGGGCTCGTCTACAAGCTTTTCTGATTCCGGTGCGACAATAGCAGGGCAGAAGAACCGAAGAAAGATAAAAGCCCCGACAGCGGTATACTTTGCCTCTTGGAATCTCGGCATGACAGCAGTAGAGATCTAGCGATAATATCAGCTACTGCGATTACTGAGACATGGAGGATGACTTACAATACTGCAGATCTTCCTGAATGACGGAGGTATGTTCACAGAAGAGGCACAAATGTCATCTATAAATACCTTCGCGACTACTCTTAGTTGCATCGCGTTTCTCTGTAATTCTTCTGGAGATGATAACCTTGAAGGATCAAGCTCAAGATCAAGGTCTTGGGATGTTTGCATCAATTTCGTGACCACCTTCTGTAAAGTAGTTTTAAGGTAGTGTGACCCCTTCCACTTTGCGTAAATAGAAAGTACTTTCGTTGCAACACAATTGCGACGCAGAATTTCTGCTTCGTTCTCTGCAACGAGTATGAATTAGTATACAAAATCGATAGACGGGCGTGCGACGTACCAGTATCTTCAATCTCTTGCTTGATCAGCGCCTCCATGAGCTCAAACGCACGTCCACGAGATTCAAAGATATTTAATAGGGATACTGTTAACTCTTCGACCTCACTGCTTGGACAAGCTGTGCTGATAGCAGTAACAAGGCTCATATCTTGGGTAAGCAGCTAAGAAGTCATCATTAGTAAGATAAGTCGCTCCTAAGGTTGACATGGACCTTACCTGTAGCAATGTATTGTATTTCTCGTTGACCGCTTTGTCAGACAAAGTACTAAATTCCGTTCCTTGAACTAAGATATTGTAGAGTACCTTCACAAACGCAGTGCGAATTTCAATGTTCTCATGATAACCAATACTCAGAGAATGCTTGAGCCCAACATCGATATTTGCACTTAAGAGGTTTGAAAGTATAGTAATGGCTAGTGCGGATGTCGACCCGGCCTCATCGTGTGTCGACGCGTCTCCCCTGGTGTTCTCGGTAGACTCGTAATTGAGTAGGGAAAGAAACCGATTGAAATATGTATGAAACATTTGAGATTTCAACTCGCTGGTACCTGCATCGCTCTGACCTTCACCCGGCTGAAGAGGAAGCCTGTAGGTGAGGCTGGCAAGACAGCGAAAACAAGATTTGTCTAGTTCTTTCTGCAGCCGCGTGGCTTCATCTTGTCTAGTCGTATTATAAGGGGGATCGGATCTTGGCGAACGAGGTCGAGCAATCCAACTAAAAATATACTCCAGCAATTGATTTCGTTTCCTCACATCGTCACGAAAGTTTAAGTGCTCCTTCTTTCTAGTGACGGCCTCACACAACTGGCAGACCTTGATTTTGACTCGCAGACTCCCAGGATTCTCAGCTACACCATCGAGAAATTTGACAAATTCAAGATTGAGAGAGCTGAAATCCAGGCATGCGGCAGCACCGAGTTCAGAGGGTGACTCTAACTTGTCCACAAGAGACCTGAGAAGTGAAGCTGCTTGTTCAGCAAAGATGATCTCTCTGTCATGGCCTTTATCGGAACCTAGATTGCCTTTGAAAAGACTGTCAAGCTCTGCTTCTAAAGCTTTGAACAACGGTTGATACAAAGGCGGTGATATTTCTGTTGACAGAATATCTCTTATGGTTTCTCTCACACGGATATTTGCACACGTAAGGAGCTGGGTACTTTGACGAAGGTACCTGTCGAGAATAGAAGAGCCTGTGTAATCGTCGGATACTACTCGGTCAATCCACTTGAGCCCACTAATGACAGGCTCCTCCAAAATACCATGGGCTTGTTCTGAGGTACAGACGCCACCGAGAGAGGCCAGAAATCCGGACAGATTTCGCCATTCTAGAAAGACTCTATCATCGCCAACATCAACGGGGGTCGTAGAAACATCCTTGGACAGATGAATCCATTTCTCAAATGCGCGCTCCCAAGCTTCAAGTATACTAGGGCCTGGGAACGTGATGCGTCGCAAGAGTGCTCTCGTACGCTTCTGAAAAGCCATCAAACCAGTGAACTTGAATTCGCGTGATGCAATCGCCGCGTATATGTCGTAATTGGGTAGTTGGAGAGTTGCCACATTCGCATCTAGACTCTCTTTTAGAAGGATATCACATTCATCATTTAGAAGCCCCAATGCAGAAGTCACAATTTGGCAGGTCTCAATGTCTGGCGAGCAAAGCGCCAGGAGTAGAAGTGTTTCTACTTTGATGGCGACAGTTGTACGCTCGGGAATGTCTTCGTTCAATCTGCATAGTTCCTGAAATGTATTAGAAGGACCCAAGGGAAAGAATCGCGATGAGGAGAGCTCACTCGGCATTCGGTGAGGAGCAATAATCCCGACTCTAGGTAGGAATGGATGGATTTAAGAAGCGAAACATCTTCTTGTTGGAAATACTTGTCGCACATGTCCGTTAGGACAGAAGCCCTGCAAACTTGATTAGCCAAGACTGTTACCGACAGTCTGGGAGGTCACGTTGCCTACGTCAGCGTCCAAAATTTCTGCTTGAAACTTTCCGAGTCAAGAGGGGTCGCTTGACGCACAGACGCGAGTAAACCGTCCGTCGGTAGGATATTTTGAGCCAATGGCCCAGCCAAGATCCTCACGGTGTCATTTGCTGTCACGAGACAGGAAACAAACGATTCATAAATCTCCTCGTAGAATGAATCTGAATTCTTAGAATCTGGTGATGCACTCTCGAACAGGCTTAACGGAGAGGCGGTGAGAAATTTGAGGATGTTGCATATCACAATCTCGTTTGCAGTCCTTGCATCTGATGTTGATGGTTTGCGGTGCGATCGACGAACGCCAATGTAAAGGTCTGTCGAAACTGTGGACATTGCCTGGAACCGTCAGTCACCAGGACATATTCAAGAGTCATACAACTTACTTTCAGCGAATGTTGGATGAAACCGGCTACGGCGACATAGAGGCGACGATAGTCTTGCGCATTATCTCTGCGAGCAAAGTAGGAGCACGTCTGCATGATGGCGACCTTGAAGGATAAAGGAGCAGACGGCTGTGCGCAAACTTGCACAAGAGAATCGACATAGACATCAAGATTTAGATCTATAAGACTGATGAGTGCAGCAGTAGTCAAGTCTTGTTCGAACAATATTCCATCGCCGGCCGGGTGCTGCCGCCGAAATACGGCATCCCTTAACTCATCTTGGATATCCATCACATAGCTTAAGAAAGCCGACTCCGAGTCCGAAGGGAAATGACGGGCGGCACGGAGGAGGATTACCAGACACACGCCCGCTGTTTCGTTCTTATTGCGCAGTCCTTTTCTGAGTCCCTCGAGGAACGCTACTCTCTTACTCATATTGCCGCCCTTCACATCTCGGAGATTGCTTGCAACCTCGAATACTTCTGGGATGAGCATGAGTAGGGTAGTCTGAAAGGGGTAAAGAGACGATCGCCTTCTGCCATTGTCACCGAGGGAATGTGTCATATCAGCTAGTGTGTCTGGCCCACCATCAAGCTTTCTACGCTGACTATGCAGGCGTACAAACTCTTGAGGATAGCGCTCTATCCATTTGAATATAAGCAGAGGCGCCACAAGAGCCACGGTATTCTGGTATATCCTGCGGAAATGGAGGAATGTAGAACTGAGCTCCTGCATGACGAGACCGAGCTTCTGAACGTCGACCCACAAGTAAGAAAGAAATTTCATGATGACCAGGAGGATTCTGTCCTCCTCGGATATGGTCAGGGTCTGGGCGGCGTTGGCCTGGGCCGGCGTAGTAGCTCTTTTGCTACGTATAGCAAGCCTCACGTAGTCAAAAGATGCCGTCCAGTTCGCTGCACTCACAAACTCGACAATGACCTTGATATACGGCTCGATATCATCCCTCTCATCGTCGCTATCACGCGAGCCAATCGTATCACGAGCAGTATCCGAACCACTCGAGGAGGCGAGGCTGCGAGCGGGCTCATCATATCGTGGGTCTAGGATTTCACGCACATAGTCGTCCTCCAGTATCTCTTTTGCTGGTATGATGTAGCCATCTGGTATGGGTTCGACAAGAAGCTTTAGATGACTGAAAACCCGCTTCACTAACTTATCATCAAGCGGCTTGGGGAGCACGGGGGCCTTGCTGGGCGAGGCATTCGAGGTATTCGAGGCAGACTTGCGAAGTGCCTGCCAGTGGGCAGAACAACAGTCGGCGGCGAGCGCAACGATGTAGATCTCGGACTGGAGTACGTAGAAATGGTGGCTGGAGAGGTTCTTGTAGGGCCGCGCCAAGTCTTCGAGGAGCGAGACAAGGGAATGGAGAACAAGGGCGATCGAGGTTGCGCTGAGCTTCACGATGCTCGCACGGGTTATGGTAACGATGTCGTCATGTTTGAGCTCCGAACTGGATGTGCCGGTGCGGTGCGGGAGCTGCGACGAGGCAACAATTAGCGGAGATCACATCTTCGTCAGCGTCACAAACGGGCGCCGAGTGAAGCCAAGGTCGAAGCCAGAGTAGAAGACCAAAGATACAGAGGTATCAATCAAGTCACATGGAGAGAGATGGAGAAGTACCCTGGAGGTGAGTCTCTCGACCAGAGAACCGACCAGACCGGCATCGTTATTCATCTTGTGCTCGGATACCGTATAGTCACAATCGAAGACAGTCGGCCTAGCGTCATGACGGCGCCATTCAGCAAGACGAAGGGTTGGTCGAAGGGATGGTTGGTGAAGCAGTAGACAGACAAGACAAGACAGCCAGCAGATACAAAGTGATTAGATAAGCGAGAGATCTGGTATATCGCGTGCTTTGTCGCGTCTCGTTTAGTTTTACTTTTAGTCCCTTGCTTAATTAAGGGAAGGGGTCCGTACGACGGGCCAGGCGGTAGGATTACACACAGGGCGGATTCACACCAGAAGCCAACATGCAGGTTATTTTTTGCTCTATAGAGTCGATCACCGGAGAGTGATCAGATCAGGTCAGGACCACAACGTTGGGCGCTGGGATTTGACGTCCGAAATAAGACACGGTGGAGCTGGATAAATTAAGGTCGCCTGTGGTGCCCCCGACTCAGCTTTTGAAGGCCTACCTAGGTCAAAGGTGAAGAAGGGATTCCGTCCGACTGGTGCGTGGTGCGTGGTGCGTGGTGCGTGGTGCGTGGTGCGTGGTGCATGGTGCGTGGCCACGCACAGAAATCACTAGAGTAGGTTAACTATCGTGCACAACACATGGAGCGAGGAGCGAGGGTCGAGGGCTCGGGGCCGGCCTACCCCACCAGCTTCATCAAACTATGGGGAGGGGTCCCCGCTCATCAGCGCACATCGGGAAGGACGTTTGGTCTGACAGCTGTATCCCAAGCCTGGACCAAGAGCTTTAGGAGGGGCACGACAATGCTGTGGGCACCGTTGAAGGTACATGCATATGTAAGAAGTAGGTAACATGTACGTGGATGGTAGCAGTGATCAAAGTATGTGCAGCACCTAATATCATTTATTACCTATTACCATTTACACCTCCATTTACGCCTCTATTTACACTATGCATGTGAAGGTGCCGATAGCCAGCCACGACAGCATTTGAAAGCTCCCCAGAAAATGACATGGGTACCCAGAGAGAAACACAACAACCATGCCGGTTTTTGACTACTGAAACGTGGTTAAGCTTAACCGGACACGGCACGGACCAGCTTACTAACTGGCCAAGACTGACAAGAGCTGGGTAGATTTTCCGAAGCTCTACAATAGTTATCGTAGTGACTTAACAGCAGCCTAGAAAAATTGCTTCCAAAAAAATCTCTGTCTTCGTTGTCTAATGCTTCAAGAGGTACTAAAAAAACAAGAACTAATCGAACAAACTCCTGCAACTCTGCACTGGTGCATAGTATATACATTTTATTCTCGGTCTGTTATAAGGGCATCGTCCAAAAGATTTCCATATGCACATTGAATTTGCTACAATAATACGTACGATGCAATCTTGTCTGCATCTATCTATAGCCACCGCGCTGACCACGCCTATCATCATATGGCCGGCGATTTTGTCCTTGATATCCGGGGGGAGGGCCATTATATTGCCTTCCATAGTCTTGCTGAGGAGGTACACCCGGTGGCGCGTGCCACTGGTTGTGCGCCTGACCGCCGAAGTTTCCATAGCCGTTACCGTACCCACCACCATGGTGAGTCGGAGGCGGCGGTGGAGGTAGCCCATTTCCAAACCCCGGAAAGCCTGGAGGTGGTGGTGGTGCCCATCCTGGAGGAATCACGGGTGGTGGGCCTGGGAATGCATTGTGTCCGCCGTGCCTGCCCCCATTAGAATACTGCGAAGATTGGCGATTGTTTCCGCCACGACGCGAGTCTGGTCCGTAACTCATGCGTTCTCTTCTTCCGTCGTTATGCTGACGCCCGAGTGGGGCCCCGCGGTAACTCCGACCAGAGTTTCGTATCTTGCCTTTGAGCTCTTCGATGTCACTGCTGTTTAAGGCAGGCACCGGTAAGCGTACGCCTCGTAGAAGCATCGACTTGTGTGTATGCGAAGAACTCGGCATGTCATAGTGAATACTGGACAGGTTAGTGACCTTGCATACAATATCATTCCCGATTGGCGGATTACTTACGTCAAAGACCGATCATTATCGACATCGGGCAGTTCTTTCCGCTCCAGCGGGTATTCCAGAGTCGAATGCGGTAGGTAATCTGGCATCTTCTCAATCTTGCCCGAGAGGCCTTGGCTTTTACGGGAGTCGAGCTTATACTTCGGAGCACCTTGCTTTTTGGAATAGAAATGTGCAGTGATGTCATCGTATAGCTCCTGATTCTCCTCGGAGAGCAGAAGATATTCTCTGCCGGGTTCATTGCGAGCAGCATCATCAGGTGATAGCAAAGGATATTTCTCCTCAATCGCGGCTAAGAGTCGGGGCATCTCGATGAATGGTAAAAGGGCTACGCCCTGCCAAGCCATCTTTTTCCCATTGAGATCAACGACAAAGTCTTCTGGGTAAAAGTCGATGATTGGACTCTCTGAATCTGTCATCAAGGGATGGAAAACGTCTGGGAGCACGTGGCGTGAAGCGGCCGGCTGTACGCTCATGAGCTGTTCAAATGGCCTTGCGATTCTGCCCTTCTCAAATTTGATTTCCAACTTGGCAAGCTCTGTAAAATCTTGAGCAAAAGGCGCGTAGTGATACGGATAGAACCATTCCCACGAAGGGCAGCCCTGAAAGTAGTATCTAAGGACCCAAGCTAGTCCTTCGGTGTACGCCCAGGCCACCTTGCGTCGGAAATCTAAGTCTTTAGGATCGACATGGAACTTTGCCTCGTAGTACCTGTCTGCATACCCATCCTCCCACAACCGGACGTTATCTTCTGGCTCGTCACTAGACGTTGATTCGCTACCGGTTGTGCTGACGTTGTCAGCTTCCATCATAGATGCCTTGCGTTTCGCTAAGGCAGATGGAGGAGTCTGCGTCTCGGGGGTCTCAGGGGTCTTAGGGGTCTCTGTTTCATCTTTCTTCGATGTTGCCATGAGACCTTGAATTTGGCTTTTAAGAACAGCAGCAGCACTCTTGTTTGCCGTATTGGCGTCGTCAGCTGTTGCACCACGCTTGACGATCATATCATGCGTAAGAGGTAGACCACTAGGAACGCCGTTTTCAGGTACGTCTCCGTAGCCCTTGGCTCCCTTGCTGAAATTTTGACCGTTACGTTGTTGCTCTTGCAGCTTCCGTCGTTTGAAACTTGCCTCTCTTCTGTCTTCCACTTCCTTCCGACGTCGAAAGATGGCATCTTCTTGTTTTCCAAGCCCGTCAAGAATGTATTGTGCCCTCTCTAAGTCAACATGACCGTCTTTGGTCATATAACCGCCCATGAAAGTTAGATTATCTCTCCAAATGGCGGTCAACGTATCGATGCCATTCTCGCGAATTTCAAGAGCAGGGAGATGAGGAAGGAAATCATTGCCAACAAAGAAGCACATAAAGACCCAATCGTCAAGTGCTCGTTCAAGGTCCCAGCGAAAAGGCAAGCCGGGAACTTCGAGCTCTACAGCCAAATATTCTCGCAGGACCGAAACATGTAGCCAGATGAATGGTTTTTGCTGAACAGCTTTATCCTTCTCATCGAACTCACCCTCTTTTTGTTTTGCGTCTCCGCGGCAACTTTGGGCGTCGTGGCCTTTTTGGCCACATATTTTACAGGTCCGGGCCTTGCCCTCCTGAAAAAAGACATCCTCTCGGAGTACACGGAAATGAGGTTCATGGGTTGCAAGCCCAAGCATGATGAGATCAGCATCCAACCCGTATATCACGTGTCTCGTATTTGGGTCGTGGTCAGGTGAAGCCCTTTGTGAACGAACAAAGTTCATGATCTTATGTTCGCCCTCTCCAGGCACTGTGGCATCAGAGATAATGATTTTCATATTAGCCCAGCCAGGATCAGTGTTGAGCTTATAGGCACACCAATATCTCAAACTGATAGCTAGAATATCCATGAATGGGGTACCAGGAGTAATAGAATTTGAATCAAACGCTTTCTTAGTTAACGAAGCCAGGGTTTCGGGTGGTAGAACACCGCCATTCTGTTGTTTGATCATCTTCAACAACTCCTCCTTATCGGCCTGCTTGTCCTTGGCCTCTTGAGCGGCGCGGAAGCGTCTAGACCGCTGTTGATTCATCTTGGCACGTGGAGCGACACCATCTGTAGCAAGCAAAGTGTTAACGAAGATATCGAAATATTACAAGCATCAATACGTATGGGTTCAAGGACTCTTACCAATAGCGATCATCAAAAGTTTCCTTGGGCGCACCATGTTAACTACACGATCAGTGTACTTGAAAATCTCCAGCATCATCTCCTCCTCATCTTTAGGGGCAGGCTTATCCTCAGGATGTGAACAGGGATGGACAATGCCATTCATATCGAGGTAGAGATTATCAAATTCTTCACCATTTGGATTTGGACGGGTGGTATCGACAGGTATCACAGAGCCATCTTCCATCACGATCGGTTTATCTTCAATGACTGGCGAAATAATCTTGGGATACTTGGTGGAAAGCCACCGGAAAGCCGCTGGGATACCCATGATGGCGGTTGTAGGATTTCTAATCCAATTATTCTCGAGCTACGACAACACCGATGCACGTCGAGTCTGTCTTCCAATGTCCGGAGATGCGACAGCGAAACCCCGGGAAGCTACAGATAAAATACGTCGTCGAAAGCCGGCGCGACAGCGAGTGTCGTGTCGTTTTATACGGAGAAAACGATCAAGTGTAATCAACTCTCGACTGAATTCGAGGTCAAATCGAGCAGGATCGTATGTCGCTGGGCCGTTGCCGAGGGGGAAATCGAGATGCGACGCGGCGCCTGAGACAGTAGTTACCTGTAGTATGAGTCTGTAGTCCTTCGCTGGTGGCTACTCAAGTAGGAACCCGGATGAGTGATTGAAAGAGCGGTGCAAATTCGTGGGACAAAGGACATCGCCCACTGCCGGAAGGAATTGTCATGTCGGTAGGTGGAAGAACAGGCTACGCGACGAGGTGTTGGATTTGCGCCTACTGGTTTTAAGTATACTTAGAGTTTAGCGTTCGCAGGATTGGCTGTAGAAATTGAAGACCCATTAAAAACTCTAAGAAGGTACGTACCTATATCCCTAACGTCCGCTATGCAGATGTAACAAATATGCACTTACCACATGCACCAATGAGCTTCCAGGAGCTGCCCCAGTTGGAAGCTGCCGATCAAAAGAACACCATACATGCGTTAAGGTGCTACAGACTAGATAACTCGCCTGATATTAAAGCTCTCTCGTTACAATAGAACAACATCTCCTCTGAGTCCTTCGTGCAAGCTCACTTGCAACAAGAGGCCCTTTATAAATCTGTTGGGATCATTGCATAACAGCCATTTCAATCCGATACAATCCAATCAATTTAGTACCTCTGCCTTGAGCCCTTGCCTAGGTACTCTGACTGACTGCGCAATGTGCTTTGCCATATGATCGAGTTATTTTTTTGCCAATGGCCCTGTCACGCGATAACGCATCCGAATAGTACGAACTATGTTCTCAACCATCGCCGCCGCGGCGCCCGCGAAGCAGTCTGTCGGTGATACTATAACCGTCCTCAGCGGTCGTCTAGGTTCCGCCACCCTGCTCGAGGATCGTCGTGCTGCAATCCTCGGCCTACGTAGCTTCGCCAAAGACTATCCTGCTTCTGTTGCGTCAGGCGCTCTGAGGAGCCTAATCGGATGCTTATCCTCAGATGGCGAAGATATCGATACCGTGAGAGTGGTCCTCGAGACCCTACTGATGCTCTTTAGCCCTAATCAAGACAGCCCCGAAGCATCTGAAGAAATCGCTCTTTGGCTTGCAGATGAGTTCACCCAGCGACAAGAGAATATTACGTTACTTCTAGATTTCCTCGAGACTACTGATTTCTACTCTCGGCTGTATTCTCTGCAGCTACTGGTCGCTATACTCTCTGCGCGGACAGAAAGAACTGAAGAATGTGTTTCCTCGGCGCCCCTAGGCATTCCCCGATTAGTTGCCGTTCTCGAAGATCGACGCGATGCTATCCGAAACGAAGCCCTCACGCTTCTCACATACCTCACACCCTCTTCCCCCCTAATACAGCAATCGGTTGCCTATCAGAATGCGTTCGAGCGGACTTTTGCTATCATTGAAACCGAGGGATCGCTATCAGAGGGCGGTAGGACCGTCGAGGATTGCCTAATATTCCTAGCTAATCTGCTGCGCTTGAATCCTCCAAACCAATCATTGTTTCGGGAAAGCGGGTGTGTCGTGCAGCTTGCTAAACTGCTTGAGAGTACATATCATACAGGGAAAGATGATGAAGAGGTCGCTGCTTGGGCCCAGGAGCAGCAGAACAGAAATATCTATGCTTTGCTGGCTGTTATTCGACTGTTTTTAGTGCCTGGGGCTGTAGGGACCTCACAGAATCAAGTGGCATTTTGGCAGCACGGCGTTCTTTATCATGCCCTGCAAGTTGCATTTAGTCACAAGACTGAAATGCCTATCAGAGCAGAGGTTCGGGTTCTTCCCCAATCATCACAAGATTCACAGAAATTGATTGTGCGTGTCGTAGGCTTTGACTACCTGTGCCGATACCATTAGGGGCAATGCAAGACTTCAGGAGAACTTCGCTCAGCTCCAAGTTCCATCGGTATTAGAGACAGCCCGAGCAACAAATGGTCAAATCGGCAAATCAGATGATGTTCCGCCTATCTACGTAATAGACGGCCTACTAGATCTTGTCTTGAGTGTACCCTCGACACAGGCATTCGACCTACGTGTTGCCGCGTGTCAATGCATTAAAGCGTACTTTTTCAGTCATCCTGAAGTGCGGATGCATTTCTTGCGACGAGCTATAGAAGGTCACGCTTCCGGTGTTGACGAAACAGCGAATGTGCTAACAACACTGCTGCGCCCTATCAGTACTCCATCCGCCAGTGATCCGTACCGCCATTGGTTCGCGGCTACAATCGTCTTCCACCTCGTGTTCGAGAACCCAGAAGGAAAAACCCTCGCCATGTCTGTAACCGAAGGAGATGCAGAAAGTGGTGAAGAGGTTGTAACCAGCATTCAAACTATTACTGCTCATCTCATTACAGCCCTTAGTAGGGGAGACGACGATCGTGTGTCCGTTGGATATTTGATGTTATTGATCGGGTGGCTATTTGAAGACATGGATGGCGTCAATGATTTCTTGGGAGAGGGCAGCAACATACACGCACTTGCACAGGAAATCGTACGCCATCCTCCCGGCAGCGTCCTCGTACAAGGACTGTGCGCCATGATTTTAGGCGTCATCTATGAGTTCTCTACAAAGGATTCGCCTATTCCACGTTCCACTCTTCATTCAGTGATCATGTCTCGGGTTGGACGAGAAAAGTATATAGATGCTTTGAATAAGCTCAGAGGTCATGTTCTGATGAGGGATTTTGAGGTCACTCCGCAAAAAGCAGATGGATCGGGGAATTTGCCGGATGTTTATTTTGATGCAACCTTCGTGGAGTTCTTCAAAGATAATTACAGCCGCATAGCAAGAGCCATTGATCGAGATCCCGGCCTAGAAATATCTGTGGTAACGAATGGGGTACAGAAAGGGATCTCTCGCGAGCTAGTTGACTCGTTGCGTTCACAAATTGAGGAAAAAGAGCAGGCTTTACAAGCAGCCCTTACCGATGTTGCATCCCTTAACGGAAAATTCGGTCAAGAACAAGCCGATCATCGCCGTTCTAAAGAAGCATCAGCTGCCGAACTAACCCGTATCAAAAATGTAAACGAAGCAATACAACGTCACCACGAAGAGGAGCTTAAGTGAGTTCCCCAGTGAAAAAAAAAATAGAGTGCCACTGACAGTCATAGGAAACTCAAATTACAGCAGCAAGCGCAGGTCGATGCTCATCAAAAACAACTCGAAGCAGCGCAAAAAGAGACTGCAGCCATTACGGAATCGCTCCGCGCGGAACACAATATCAAGGAAGCCGAGTTGCAGAGACAGATAGATTATGTTCGCAAGACTGCCGAGGCGGAGGCGGCTCGTATTCTGCGGAGAACAGAAGCCGAGATGGCGGATCTTCGGGCTACTATCAGCCGGCTTGAAGTCGATCTGATGAAGGTTTGTGCAATAGTCCACCAATGCCAAAACGTGGGCCAGACTATTAATTTGTATGCAGGCCAAGAAAGCCAAGACTCAGGAGGTCGAGGCTGTTCGTGAGGAGCTTAACTCTAAACTCTCAGCTGAGAAGTCAAATTTGAAGACGGCAGAGATACGCGTAGCGGATCTGGAGAAGCAACTGTCGACAAATCAAGGAGAACTCGGAGAGGTATGTTAGGTCTATGATCATGCTTACCCCTTTACTTATACAATGCCAGGCTCAAACTCGGTTGAGGGAGAAAGAGGAGCAACAGTCATCCACACAGACAGAGCTAGATGATCTTCTGATGGTGTTCGGCGACTTGGAAGAGAAGGTCGAAAAATACAAGGTACGATTCAGTTTGGCGCAGATTATTATCAACGGATCGCTAATCAGCTGCACACAGAAACGTCTTAAAGACTTAGGGGAGACCATCTCTGATGGTGAAGACGACGAGGAAGATGACGAGGATGACGACGACGAAGAGGAGAGCGAAGTAGATTAATGATGACACAAGCTGAGCGCACTCAATTGTGCCTTTGCATGCCTGCCTTTGTGAAGCGGTCATAGTTCAAATCAACGTCAACCAGCACTCCATGTCCACTAGCGCTACAAGAGTTTATCTAGGAGCCTATGCTTATGCAAGTATCCCGTACAAGATGTGAATATTATATACTTACCCGATATTCCACACCTCCACAATTCCACTTCTGAAGAAATTCTTCGAGACCCATGATATTAGCATCGCGACTTACATCGTCGGGCAGCAGGCAAATATAAGTTGAGGACATTATTTCTTTGCCCGACAGAGATTGTTAAACGAGCTCGTATCCAACAGCGTGGTTCATCATATTCCACCAGTGTGCTGAATTGCAACCGTATCTTGGCGGAGGAGATTCAGTTAAGGCTCAACTTCCCCTCTCAATTATTCCAATAACCCCCTCGAACCCTGGGCAACTCTTAAGATGGCCACCTCAGCCAGGCCAGTCAGGCAAGTTCATGACAACTCACTTAGTGACTCTGAGTCTGACGACTCGAGAGACGAAGAGGGTTGGAACGACGTTGAAGAGGACGAGGAGGAAACCCAAGAAGTTATTTCGCTGCTTGATGATCGCGTCTTTCCCGATGTTATCTCCATGTTGGCGTACTGCAAGGACAAGCATAACTTCGATTTTCTTGGCGTGCGGCAGAGACTGCGGCTCGACTTTCACGGCTGCGTAAAGCTCGTCAATTTTAGTAAGGCCATTCATTCCATCTTATGATCAAAAGGCGCTAGTGTCTCCTTCAACGGGGATTGCGAACACAGTTTATGCGTGTTTCGTCCGTCTAGTGCTGTTCCCAACGCAAATCTAGGCAATGCACTGACACCTCACTAGTCCGTCAACGGGTGCATGAGGGTCTCCCAGTCAGCGAGAATATCTCACTCGCCGATCTCGATGACGATGCATACCTGAAGCCCGTTCTGGATGACGACGCCGTGATTATCGGCCTCTTCGACCTCCCAGAGCTATCTGCCTCAGATGCAATTCTGTCAGCCCAGAGCAGTGATAATGCCGCGCTTGTCAATGACCTATTGAAGCGCAATACGGAGCTCCAGGAGCAGCTTGCCAGCGTGATGCTTCAGCACGAGAACTACCGGGCCGCCGTGTCGAAGACACTGGATGAACGCTGGGGCGAGTCCGGGGCCGAGGGGATTAGCAAGGATGCCGGTAAGGGGAAGGCCAAGGATGGCGTGGATGATAAGGAGGACGAGTCCAAATACTACTGGGAGTCGTATGCTGGTGTCGGTGAGTACCATGTCGATCTTCCGCATTCCGAATTCTTCCAGGTTTCTTCGTGCGGGTGTGATGGTCTTTACATAGTGCTAACAATAAGCACAAGACATTCATGAGACGATGCTCAAGGATAGAGTGCGTACCGATGCTTACCGCGACTTTATCTACAACAACAAACACCTGTTCGCAGGCAAGACGGTTCTTGACATAGGATGCGGCACCGGTAAGTTTTGCGTAACATTTTACTCAACATTCTTTCGTGTCTATTTCGACCCCTGACCACTGCCCAGGTATCCTCAGCATGTTCTGCGCGCGGGCCGGGGCCTCTCGTGTGTTAGCCGTGGACGCTAGCGACATTATTGTTAAGGCGCGGGAGAATATCTACCGTGCCGGCCTGTCTGAGACCATTACTACACTACACGGGAAGATGGAAGAAGTCACGCTGCCTGTGGATCAGGTTGATATTATTGTCAGTGAGTGGATGGGCTATTGTCTATTGTTCGAAGCCATGCTTCCTTCGGTGCTCTACGCGCGCGACAAGTACCTGGCTCCGGATGGACTCATGGTTCCCTCGCATACCAACATGTGGGTGGCGCCTGTGTCAGATCCGGTGTGGGTGTCCGAGAATGGCGAGACTTTCTGGGCCGATGTTTACGGCTTCGATATGAGCGCCATGGCTAAAGGCATCTACGACGAGGTACGCGTGCTGCATTGGCCAGGAGACAAGCTCTGTGGTACCCCGAGCGCGTTCAAGATGCTCGATCTATACACGACAACGGCTGCGGATCTCTCCTTCACAGCACCGTATACCTCGCGACTCACACAGGATGTCGACGCCGTCGACGGTTTCTTGATCTGGTTCGATACATTCTTCTCGCCCACGCGACAGGCTCCCGAAGAACAGAAAGCGGAAGGGACGAACTTCGACAAGCACGCGGTCCCGAATGATGCCGTAGCCGCGGAATGGATCCTCGACAGCGATGGGAAACGCAACCAAGACCGTGTTGCCTTCACCACAGGACCCCTCGGGGGAGCCGAGACGCACTGGAAGCAGGGGCTTCTCCACTGCGATCCCCGCCTAGGCGAGAAGGGCAGAGACATCGCGACTGCAGATGGAAAGGTCAGCACGGAGACGAAGCGGCGAGAAAGCAAGGGCGACGAGGTGAGCGGTCAAATCACTTTCTCAGTGGCCGAGGACAACGCCCGGGCGCTAGTCATCAAAGCGTCATGGGATGCGGGAAAGACACAACAGAGTTGGGCATTGCGGTAGAGAATAGCTAGATATTTTCTTGCAACCTACGTGGCAGATCTAGTAGATAGTTTCAGTAGTACATGTTCGGACTATTGTGCTCCCTATACACGTGCAAATACAACTGACCAGAAAATAATCTCTCTTCCTTTAACTACAGTGAAGCCTAAAAGGCATTTACTTATACGAGTTCAGATTACAACTTGCTGAACAGAGAACTTAAATCTCTACCTACTTCTTGATAAACTGGATATCTCTAAGGGCCGACTAAAAGTTCGATGAAGTTACATGGCCGTTGATAGGTACATTAGTTAAAACACCGAACAATATAATAGCAAGCTTATGATAGTTAGTTTGGGTTGCTATTGACTTATCACATTCGTAGCGTAAGGTATAATATTTACTATTCCATTGGAAAAAAATACGTCAATCTACGAACTAAATAGCATTCTACAAGAGACTTACTTTTGAAACGATCCAAGTATTGAAATTTGTCTACAACACTTATATAAGCAATTTAAATTAGTTGGTCTCATTACCGAAGGCTTTTAATAACTAGAAAACATAATAAAGAAAGCATCTCTGCTATAGCTGGACCCCAATTAGTTTATTCTTAAACAACTGCGAGTATCTAAGCAAAATAGTAATCGGGTTAATGATTTGGGTCGTTTCATCATTCTATAAATACCTACTACCATCCCTGCACTTCGTCTGCTAGCCGTTTAGATTTCAAGAATGCACACAATCATGCGAACCCATCTTGACGCGTTTTCCATCCGTACTTATTGCCACGGCTTGACAAGAGTTAGCAGTAGTTCAGAATGAAGTACGAAGAGGTAAACGGATTCTGACGTTATAAGTATTTCGCCGGCAAGTCACGATACAATATAAGAGTTAGCTTTACCAGAAATATGTTAAATTTGTGTAAAGCATCGCGTAATTCCTAATGCAGGTACGCTACCAGTGCATTTATTATACCAGTCGCCGGCATACTTAGGCAGCATTCTTTCCATACAATATACGAAGTTACCGGAGTAAGCAAGCAACAAGCAGTGAGATTCACCTCGACGACTCTTTCACATATAGTTTCTACTCATTCCCTCCTCAGCCTAATAGCCCATCATACACACATGCTCGTTTTGAACGCCTTAGGTGCCAGGGGCACGAAACAGAATGCTTAGAACCCTCCGAAATTCGTAATCTTGAAAGAAAATCAAGGTGTGGCGTTACCGCTGATAATTGGGGTTTTGTGGTTGTAGTGTGCTCGCGCCACTTGGTCTGCGGCCGGAACTACCATGGGTCCTGTTCGACGGTGAAACGCCTAATTGTTGTGAATTATCATATGTGATGAAAGGGTTTGACCCGCCGATTTGCGCCTCTTCGTCGAATGGTCCCATGTGCTGAGTGACCTGGAGGCTCGGCGTTCTGTTCGCTTCAACAGGTACCGTTTCACCAGCTCTACGGAGGCCGCCACGCTGGCTAAACGACTTGCGTATTCCGGAGTTCGAAGAATCGACGTCGTTGGACCGAACTCGATCGAAGGACCGCCTTTGAGAATCGCTCAATGTATCATCATCACGGTTGTAGCCCCATTCCTCCTTTGTAGCGGCCAGAGGGTCGAGAGTGTTGATGCCTTGTGCTGCTGTGGTTTCACTTTCTGTATCCGGAGAGCTCTTAGGCACGAGGCGAGCCGCATCCTTATCTTTTTCGGCCTTGTCGCGAGCCGCGGCTGCTTCCGCATCTGAAACGCTTACAGAATAAGACGGGTTTGTAGGGCCACCGAGAGCTTCACTACCACCACCTGGCGCGTTGATGGGTACCTTCTTCAGCGCAAGTGCGAGAGCACAAATAAATTTGGATCTTCGAGTAGCTCGTACGGCATCATTGTGCCAGTTAGATTTGTGCTTAATAGCAATTTTGAGGGTAAGCTTATCCAGATCTCCGACACCACCTACTCCGATACTAAGATCGGGTTGGAAGTCCCTGGAGTTCTCAGGAGCCCGGACAAACTTCTCCATTTCGACTCGGAGTAACTCAATATCCTCAAAAGTTGTGTCGTACGAAACATTGACGTCAATGCCTTCCTTCATTGCCTTACTTCGTGTGACGTTTTCAATCCAGAGGTTATTGAGTACGATGTTAGGGATCTGAACTACCTGCATCTTATCAATTCTTGTAAAGACGGTGTAAAGCAGCGAGATTCTCTCGACAATGAGTTGCTCTTTTTCTGAGCCGGCAATATCGACACGATCCCCAACGTCGTAAGGATGCTTGACGAATAGGAATATGCAGGAACCAAGGAATTCTTGAGTCGTAACAGCGAAGATAAACGACAATGAGAGCAAGGCCGTTCCAGCGGTTGCAAGCGTCGTGATGAATGAGCTCTGGAAGAAGGCCACTGTATCCGCATTAGCTCAAGTTCAACCATTGTCCACAGATAAGACTTACAGAAAACAAAAATAACAATCAGGAGTACGATGAATAGCAAGATGTTATCGAAAACACTCAGCGCTTGGCCGATGTCTTGCATGCTGTTCCCGATAGCCTTTCTTTCCTTGCCGATATCGACCACTTTCCTGATTATCTCGTCGAGGCTGATGTCGCCATTGCCATCACCATCCAGAGCATCAAAACATTCCTCTGCTTCATCATGATGTCTGGGTCCGAGAACTTCCACGATATCCTCAGGATAGAGAGAATCTTTCCCTTCCACAACGAATGACATCCAAATACGTCTGGCCAGAGCCTCGGAGGTCTTAGCCTTTTCCAAAGCCTCGATAACGATAGAATGTGCGGAATTAGGATTAAAAACCTGCTTGCCCGTAATCTCGGAAGCAATATTTCCAAAGGCGGAGGTGACCTTGTTGCCAAATCGGCCAACATTACCAATTAACTTGGCCGGATTCACAGCTCCATTCTTCTTGTTTTTCCTCCACTTCTTATTTCCTGCAAGTAAAATCTCGATACTGTCATTGATAATCTGGTCCTCCTCGAGAAATTCTTCACAGTACATTGGGAAAAGTTTTCGAGATGCATCATACATCAACCCGAGAAGATGTACTTCACGCTTCGAGTCCAGAATACGATTCGCGAATGAGCGTTGATGATATGACACACTAATGAGTTGAACGAAAGCCTTCTCGCCGAGGAAGATAGCGGATGACACAAAAGCCGCCCCCAGGATTCTTGCAATGGTATTGACCCACGATAGGTTATGCCCCCGTTGAAGGACATTGATGAAGACAAGCCAATCAGCCAGGGCCCAGAAGAACAGCGATAAAGGGATCTGAAGGTTGCGTAACAGAGCGGCATATTTGCGAGTTCCTGGGCTGATGACACCAGTGAAGAACATGAACGCTGGCGCCAATAACCAGGCGACGAGTTTTCCTGCCCAAAGTGATACCCAGCCCACCTCAATCCATATGAAAAAAAGAAAGAGGGGAGGCCCCTTCACGCCGTCGGGACCGGTACCGACAGGTATGTCGTTGCGCTTATTTAACGCGGCCAATACGACTATAGGGACCGCGAGTAAAATTCCAACGGGGACAATGTAGACTAGATAGCGTGTGAGACCAGAAGCATGGATGAGCCGGTTGTACAGCCTGCCCATAGCATTGAGTGACATCTCGTTATTTGCCAACTCATCTTCGGAAGGCGTTGCTTCCTCCTTCTTGGCTTGTCTTCGACCGCGGTGGAAAAAATGGTGTTTCTCGTTTTGTTCGTTGTCGCCTGAGCTGTCGCCCTGTTCGAAGCCCGTGCCCAATCCCTGATTAGCCCTCCGGGCACCAGTAGAACTAGCATTGCTTCGAATTTGAGTCAATGGAATATCGCCGTCCGCTACGTTCCCGAGGGGCACAAAGCCCCGAGGCGACATTGGAGACCTGATCGACATGGTAGAGTTGGCAGACGCGGATCAGGGCAATGCCGCGTCAGATGTATTATCGTGTTCTCTGCTCGAGTCAGATCGGGAACGGGTAAATCATTAAAACGATGCCACTCCCTCCAAGACGGCACCAGGCGATCAATTGGAAGTCGGGTTAAGTGTAGGTAAGTCGACTTGCTAGTGACAGAAACGATGGATGTACACGGGTGAATTGGTGTGCCTAGGTAGTAGTTTGTATGCCCAGATAAACGAGAGACTAGGCGATGACGAGTGGTGAATAGTAGAAAAATCCAATTAGAACAAAAAAACGAGGAGAAGCTTAGAAAAGAGCGTATGTTTTAGACGTGGAGTGGCTACACGGAGAGTAGTCGGGTAGTCGCACTCCCATATAGTACGTACTGTGTTAACTGTGGGTATAACAGCTCATGTCTTGCCTCTTGCCGCTTGTGCCACTGACTTGGAAGTCGTGTATGTACATCAAGTCCAACAGCTATGACTCGTTGCGCACCTATTAAATCCCACTACTAGGTAGTGCACTGTCAATCCCAGATAGTGGAGATTTTGATGATCCAGATAGCCCCACTTAATGTAAAGCACGTCTGCAGCCGATGCAGTTCACCGATCTCTACCTAGATGCGAAGAAGGTTGCTTGGACCGCAGCTACAATTAGGTCTGATACCATACATCGGAGCGGTTGACATTGTAACAATACATGATATCAGTTCCGTCTCTGTAACTGGGGCAGGTATCGCCGGTGTCAAAAGCCTGGTTTCTTTGATCAAGCGATATTTTTTGGTTCTTTGTATCTAGATGCGCCTGCTGTGGAATGGCACTGCTCGTGTTTTAGAATTCTTGTCATAGACCCAATCAAAAGCACCTACCAGGTAGGGACGAAATGTTTCAAGTCAGGGGTCCACTCGGCTCCCGTGGGGCTTGGAATCAGGGGCTGAAGGTACGCTAACCAAGATGTTGGAGGAATGGTGCAGGGGCTTGATTACGTCAAAGGGTCCATCCGCTGGAAGGAATTTTTTTTGTATGTGCTTCAGAGCTTGGCAATTGGCCGCACCTTCCGTCACCCGGTAGCCGGACTCCGCCGGTGGCTTGCAGCGCTGACTGAGGCGGGTAAGGTACCCGTGCCTTGGAAACTTAGTGCACGCCACACGCTACCCTTCCCCCCTTTTTTTCTTTCCGACGTTTCAATGTCTTTTTTTACTAAAGTGTGTGAGTCGAGGTCTACCAAGATCAAACAGAGCAGAGTTATCTTACGACCCATCATCAGACTCAAGCCAGAATATATCAATTAAACTTAGGTATGTCCAATCGCGACTATCTGATCTCCACGTTTGGAGGACCACTTATCCAGATCTACAGTATACCTCTGTATGATACCTACTGTAGATCTACATATGCCTTACGCGATATGTAGATGATTATCGATTCTCGTTTATCGATCTACCGTACCATTCGAGCCAGTCAGCCAGTTCAAGTATCCTTCTCCCAAACAGGTGGAGAAGCTACCTAGGTAAGCCAGGCATGCGTATGTATGTTGGTGTTTGTGGTGCAATCTGTAACTCACATGTCAATACGAGCTGCCGTATCACGGAAATTCGGCTCACACACTGCTGATGAGAAAGACTGACCGAGTGCAATTAAACAGGCATGTTGAATCCGGGTAGGACTTTTCATGCACAGGTATGATCCGCTGAAAGGTATTAAGCGGTTTGGCTCTCGCTTTCGGTCATTACCGTATGGAAGCTGCGATTTCGTGTTGTCCCACGAGTCAGCAGTAGGTGGTTGGTTTCATTCCGTCATCGTACGCACACTTGCATACTTTTACTTGCATACTTTTTTTAATAGCTTTTGTCTGGTAGCCACTAATATTCCAGCCCACTGTCAACAGATTCCCCATCAGCCCCAGAGCTCAGCTGCTCCGCAATTCCGCAAGATACGTGTTTAGCGGTCGCTTCTTTTGTCTCAATAAAGTCCTGATCGCCCACACCGTGATGATCGTCACCAGGTTAGTCAGGTTGATATCTGTACTATGAAGGTTTATTATTCTGTAAGCCCATATCTGCCCGTATGAGTATTTATCATTATGGAGATCATAATCTTGTCTCCACGATTTCAACAGCTTATCTAGATTTATCGCGGGAGCCACTGTCTTGATTCATGGAGTAGTAATTGACAGTTTAGTTATGGCCACTTTCTAACAGCACGATTTTTGCCGTGTTACCCATTGCCTGGCAATCCTAAATAGTTAACGTCAGTGGCCTGGCCAGTAGTCCATTCTTTGGTACGTTAAGGGTATTATTGCTATGGGTTCTGGTGTTATGGATGATGATTTATTTTATTGGTCTATAACGGCGTGCCAGCGTTGATCTTGTGTTTCCGTCAAAGATTCCAACGACGTGATGCTGCATTGAATTTGAAATGTTGGTAGACGTTAATTGTCACTCTAATGATCTATGTATAAGAATACTTCGTTATAGACGACGACGATTCATTTGAGAGCTCTCTAGTCACTACGGGGGATATCGATAGAAAATATAGTGTTACCCCTGAAGGAACCAGTAAGCGTCACGTGACTACGCGTCAAACTTAGGAATTTTGTATCACTCTCACCCGTCTCCATTAGTCGCGTAAGATGACAGTAACAATGAGACGCTCATTACGACAGACTCGGCAGCGGGGCCCTGAGATCGAGAAGACCTCATCGAACGCAACTTCAGAAGCTGATGGGGATGTTGTCACCACCTCCTCATCTAATTCAAATTCTAGAAAAAGAACAGTATCGGCGTCTCAAACGCAAAGCAACGCGTCACACAGTGAGGACGATGAGTATCAAGCATCCGATAGAGAGTCACCGAAAAAGAAGCGCAAAATAGCCCCGCGAAGTAAAAGTTCATCAAAAAATAGCAACCTACAGGTATTCCAACAACTTTTTAGTGCCGACAGAACCGCGTCAGATATACCGACGTGCCGACTACCTCAACGTGTTCATAATATCGATTATCATCGTCCACTACTGCTCGATAGTCGAGAAGGGCGGGTCAAGCTCCTCAAATGGTTTGACAGTGTAAGTTCGCAACGGTCAATGCCGTGGCGAAAGCATTGGATTGACCCGCGGACACATGCGGACGACCCTGCATTGCTCCGCCAAAAGCTTGAACGTCGCGCGTACGAAGTTTGGATTAGTGAAATCATGTTACAACAGACGCGTGTCGCAGTTGTTATCGATTACTGGAATAGGTGGTTCCAGAAATGGCCTACCATCCACGAATTGGCCGATGCGGAGCCCGACGATGTTCTGGCCGCTTGGCGCGGGCTGGGCTACTACAGTCGTGCTACGAGGATACACGAAGCCGCCAAGATTGTATGCAAGGACTCGGTGATGAAGGGCCTTCTACCTTCAGCTGTAGATGAACTTATTGCTAAGGTTCCTGGAGTTGGTCGGTATACTGCTGGTGCTATCTCCGCAATCGTTTTTGGGAGGGCGGCTCCCATGGTAGATGGGAACGTACTCCGCGTTCTGAGTCGCCAGTTGGGTGTCCTTGGCAATGTCAAGTCAGACAAGTCTGTCATTGACCTTTTATGGGCAGCGGCCGACAGCTTGGTTCAAGTTGTTGCGAAAGACTCCGACGAAGAAGAAATATCCAATCATGCAGATGAACAACTCAGCGACAGACCAGGGAGGTGGGGGCAGGCATTGATGGAATTAGGTAGCACCATCTGTACCCCTAAGCCAGACTGCGAAGCCTGTCCTATCAGTACCAGTTGTCGAGCATACAGTGAGGGGCTTCAGCTTGCATCTACGCGAGGGCTGGCTCCGAAAGCCACTTACGCGGACTCTAGCGTGGGTCCTATCCCCGACATTGAGGACTCATGCAACTTCTGTCAATCTTTCGAAGAAGTCGCACAAGACGACGATGATAAAGAGGTCGGGGTCCTGCCAATCTCGAAGAAAATTGCTCCTCGGAGTAAAGCTCGACCACGCGCCCAACGACAAGCTACACTGTCGGCATTTTTCAACGTAACCGACGAACCCAAAAAATCAACCGTATCGATACCTACAGAGCTTACTTCCGCAGGACTAGCAACCATAGTAAATCACGCTCGGAAGTTTCCTGTCAAAGTGGTCAAGAAAGCCGTCAAAGAACAAGAAACGCTAGTCTGTGCTATGCGTCATAGCAATGGGCGATACCTTATTCACCGCCGACCTCAAAAAGGCTTGTTGGCTGGCTTATGGGAGTTCCCCAGTTGGATCGTTCCTGAAGACTACGAAAGGACGGCTGCCGCTTACAAGAAGGCTGCTGAGCTCTTCGCGTCTGGGGTTCTTGATCCGAGCTTGAAGAAGAAATCCTTATTACATACAAAGCTAAAGTATGTTGGCAAGCTGGGAAGCGTGCCATGGCTGTTCTCCCATCTCAAGCTGACAATGCATGTCTTCTTGTTTGAACTTGACTGCTCAGAGGATGAATTTGAAACTTTGCCAGATGTTGACGACCGATGGAGTAACTCTGTTGAGGACGAGTCTATGGGCACAGGGATGCGGAAGTGCTGGGAGCTGGTGCGAGAGGCGAATGATGATTAAGGCATCCACACAAAGAGTAATGACAGGGCAGAAGGTCTTCGCAGAATGCATAGCAAGGACCCAACGTTGAATATAATATTAGACCACATCGGGCGCATTCACATGCATTGCCGATATCTGTACTATCTCATGATACACTAAGACTAATATCTATCTCTTAAGGGCTTATACTTCCGGTTCTCCTTCAACAATAGGCAATGGCTCCGTACTTGGCACTGGAATCGTGCCCCACCCCTCGTTGTCTATTAATAGGACGTCATCCTTTTCTTTGGCATAGCGGTGATACCTTCGTACACCCCGCTCAGACCCTGGAGAACTAGAGGAGGAAAACCACACCTCACCGTCCATGGTATCCGAACCCGCAGTGCCCTCAACTATAGTCGAGTTCCAATGATAACTGGACGTGACATTCTGCCTTGTGTTCAGAGTTTCTGGTCCAATTGATGTTCCGGTGAGGAACGGTAATATTGAGATGCCGTGGGTGAGCTTGCTTCTATCGACAAGGCAGAGTACCGAGCCTGGGTTAGTGGTTGCGCCCTCGGACTGGACCTTGTAGGCACTGAATAGATTCATTGGGTACGTATAATGCGACACGATATCCGACGCCGAGCTGGAATGACTACCGGAAGAGATCATCGCGAGAGATTGGTTGAAGGCGAAGTCTGTCATATTCTGAATGTTGGAATATGATACATTTTGGCTCCAGGAGACCGTGCGATTCTTTCCCCCGCTTGTAATCTTCGAGGCTATATTGAGCACCCGAGTAGCGCTCAAGGAGTAGTAGAAAGACGTATTGGTTATAGTACCATTTTCGGCGGTATATGTACCGAGAGTTGGCTGAAAGTCGAATATTGGCGACGGCGTCTTACTTTCAAAACCTTCGGTTGTTGTCTGCTCGATTGTGTTGTCAAGCCAAACGAAGACCGACCCCGACACCCACCAATTCTCACCAACAGGACCGATGCCATCTTTGGCTATAGAGTCGTAACCGACGACGCTCAGCGCGAAGGTATGAGGCTTCCCGTCTGTTAATAGCCCGAGCCACGGCGTCACGTCGACCTCAAAGGAAGGCAGTTCATACGCGTCGATGCCCACGATCGGTCTCCAAGCCCCAGGGTCAACACCACCGGTAAAAAGTATGGGGAACGGCCAAGATACACCCGCAAGCTGGCCGTCGATAAGCAATTGTACCTCTCGGAACGGACTATAGCCGTACAACCATCCTTCATTTCCCGGGAAGGTGTTGACGTATTCGGTGGGCACATTTGTAAACCAGAACTCCTCGGCCGCATTTCCAGAAGCCATTATGGACACCACGGCTGTCACGGTGTTCCGTGGTAACGTTACATTAACTGCACCGCTATCTTCTGGGAGGGAGAACAACGAGGTCGCATTGCCAGAAGATGAGCGCGTTGAGATGGCGTAGATGTGGTCCGCGGGGTGAAAATCCCCCTCGCTTTCATAGGTATCATCAAAATATAGTGCCTCAAGCGTAGCATTAAAGAGGCCCGTGTAGCGGTCCCCGTCAATAACGTTATTCAGCTCGAAGATAATTTTCTGGGGATCGCTACTTCGTAGCAAGGTGTCCCAAACTGTCATATCCTTTTGAAACGACCAGTGAATTCCTGTCTGCGTAGGCATTGCCGTTGACGTTCGCCATACTTCAATGTCGCCAAGCCAAAGCGTTGCGAGACGGTCATATTGGCGCCCCCTGGATACCACGCTTAAGTTGAATATAGTCGTAGTATAGACGCAGTCGGACGGTGGATTATAGTACCCGACATACGGTGAGCCGTAGCTATTTCCAAAGTCGTGTGTAAAGACATGTTGTCTGCACGTTGGTCTGCCAAGATCTAAACGGGGAGGGGTAGCTGCTTGGATTACTTCGAGGACGGCCTGGGCCTGGCTGATGAATGACGACAGCGAGATCAAACAAGTAAATTTCATCTTGCCAATGGACACCACCTTGTTGACACAGTGAGCTGCATTTGATGTAAGTTACCGTTGAGCTCATCGGTCTATTATCATCATTTCATGACTGAATTCCAGAACATGATTATCGAAATGCACTCCAGAGATGGAAAGTGGTATTGTGGGTGGGGAGGGGCTGCTCTTATCAAAAAGGAGATCGCACCTTTGACGTATACACCGATCAACAACATAATCGTTGCCTGGCCTCCTTTGCCAGAGCGCTTGGCGCTTGACTTGCTGTGATTATAGTTACGAGCATTCTGCGAGTTGGCATTAGGTAGGTCACCTAGTCACGGCACTTCGCCGTTGTCTCTTGGGCTGATGGGCGAGTCGTCACATCGCATCAAGTCATCTTCGCGGGATTCATATAGTCCCCATCGATTTTCATAGTGTAATAACTTGGATATTGGAATTACGACTTGGCTATGGATTGTCCAACCTACATCATTCAGCACGACTTTAGGAAATCGGCGACCAGCACGCCCCAGGCCTCTTCACGCTCGATTCCTGTGCCTAGACCGAGCTGGGGACTTATATGATTATGCCCTTTGAGCACCTGGATCTTAATATCTTCGCCCTGCCATAACTGTTTGAACTCCTCTGCTGTCTCGAACAGGAGCTGCGGATCGAACTCGCTGACCAGTATCAACAGCTTCACGTCTAGCAAGCGGGTGATAGAGCCAGTTTTAGCCGCTTCTTGTAACTTTCCGATCGGAGAGTTCGCAAGGATCTCGTCTCCAAGGTAAGCCCGTACAGCTTCGTCGCCCACATTACCCCAGTGGAACGGAGTGCCGAGCAAGATGGCGCCCCGAAGCCGCACGCCAGCCTCGTTTGTTAGGATTTCCTCTCTCGCTAACTCAAAGGCGGGATCGAAGAGGAACGTAGCGACATGTGCACCACCTGCCGAGTTCCCCAACAAGACCAGATTGATGTTTTCGTACCCGTCTCGACTTGCCAGCGACTCCTTCACCCAATCCACGACGAACTTGATATCTTCGCCTCCGGAGGGATACCTCGCGCCGTGGGATAAGAGCCGGTAGTCCGGGACGATGACAGTAACCCCAAATTTGGAGGTGAAGTACCGCCCAATGTTGCCGAAGATCAGACCATCCGCGTAAGTGTCATTGACGCGGGCCCCGGATGTGAAACCACCGCCATGTAAGAAAATGAGAACTGTTTGGGGTATCGGGGGTTGGTTGTCAGGGAAATAAATGTCGAGGACGTGGCGTGGATTGGGTCCGTAAGTGTGTGTCTCACGACGCGCGGACCGGATATCTACTTCCTTTGCCTTCAAGAGGTCCTCATAAGCCGCAAAGGTGGGGAGCAGGACCTCGTTGATACTCCGGCCAAAATCGGGCAACTTATCCATACTTGAAGGAGGCAGTCGATTCTTGTTGGAAGATGATAAAATAAACCGAGATAAACTTTCGAAGCTTAAGTGCGTTGGGTGCACACCACTCGACTCGATTATAGGTATTACTTGGCAGCGATCTTACGAAACGAAGCGAGTTATCTGCACAAGTCGGAGAAGCCTGACTTAGTACTCTTACCAACGCATAGGAACCGTGCATAAGATAACTATTGGGTATAGAGATAATGCGAAAAGCCAAGTAATGCGGGGATCCGGTTCCAGTTTAGCCGGGGTCGTATTATCATGAGCATTAGCTTCGGCAGTTTGAGACTTCCTATTACGGAAGTAATGTTTAGCAAGCCAAACTCACTATTGGTAGGAATACAATGTCAAGATTCTCGCTGCTAGTGATTCCGGTATTGACTTATTGTTATTGCGCGAGGATAAAGCTGTCTATCTCCGTAGCGGAGATTGCTTGACTAGCGTATATATGTACGACAACTCGTTAGACAAGGGAGGTTAACGGTTCCCTGACTAGAACTACAATATATATTGACATCTGGCTCCGTTCTCATATCAGATTTCTATGCTGCAAGCAGTTGATGATCACGAAATCGTCGACGATAAGGAATCTTAGCATTTATTTCAGTCTAGAACAGCGCTCATATGATCGTTGGTGAAGTTAATAAAAGTAGCTAAAATCGCTCTCACGCTGTCAAGTGAACATCTTCTGTTATTCAGGGAACTTAGAAGTCTGCGAGCCTTGGATCAACTTGTTCCTGTCGTATCAATATCCCGCAACCCATTGATTCATTCCCAGTCCCGATACTCGATGCATAGGCACCAAGTTATTATTAACCGAGAATCCTCGTCAAGAGATAACACTACAGTCTCCAAACTCCCATATCTGCAATCCAACGAGGTAGAAATTATAGACGGCTATAACGAGCCCCCCAAGAACGAGAAATAGTTTCATGAGTAAAGTGCGCCAATGTTTCTTAACATACCTCTTTTCTGGACCCGAAGCCTTAATGCCAGGCAAAATCGCATAAACCAAAAACTGTAGTTCGAGTAACTGGGAGGCATCAATGCGTTTGAATAAGATTAACACGCCAATAAAACTTCCCGTAGCTAGCCAGAGAGGCAGGATGACCGCTTCATCTGCCCTGGGGGGTTTAGGGAACGTCTGACTAAAGTAAACAATGAGCGCAAATGGGAAAAGAATGGCGAGGAGTAAGATCGTTAGCTTGGCAAAGGCTTTTCTCAAGCTAGTCTCAGGGAATTCTGGTTTGCCAGAGGGCGTATTGAGGTCGGCGTGGGCTTGTTTGCAATTATGGTTGAAGCATACTGGCAGCGGTGACTCTTGATGGGATGGGAATTCATCCTTACGATCCTCCAAACACTTCCACGGGGAGATAGGTATCTTATCAAGATTTCGATTTTCCCACCCTCTTAACTTCGACTCATCAATCCGTCCGATAGACTGTCCGAATTTTATGCCTCTGCTCTCTGCCTCTTCCAAAACGAAAGTCTTGACAATGTAGAGAGAAGGATAAGTTGGAGTTAATAAATTGCCGATCAAATTGATGAAAGACATAACGATGTACGGAATGGTGGTGATACTGAAAGCTGAGTATCCGTATCGATCAAACTGATCTGCGGATATCACCGCTAGTTGATACGATGAATACACAATTTGAACCACTGCAATGACGATAGCGAGGAGATTTGATGTTTGCGCCACATTGACGCTATAGCCTTCATCGTCAAACTCGATATCATTGGCCAAAGTGGCTGGAAGCTCCATAACACGGTAGCTATCGCTACCTATTCTTTTAGCCGTTGCCGTATTTTCATGAGGGCCCTGGGCGGATATACCGGAAATGTTGCGATTCCAGCGAAGGTCGTCCACATTTAGCTCATCAGAGGCCCTTTCCACTTTTATTCGATATATAATTGGAGGCGCGTTGTCCACCGAAGGCGGGCATGTCCTACCAATGAATTAGCAATCGTCGCAGTTGTTTTAGCGATATTAGACTTACAGCCTTGCCCTAATACGAGCACCGTCGGACGCCCACCCGGGCTCGCCGAACTCGAAGTGTTCATCACCGGGTTCATCGCCATCCTCTGCATGGTGTCGAGCTAAAATACACAATGCACCGGCTTTTGCAGCTTTGTCTATCTCATACTTATTTGATACAAACCCAAGGAGATTTCTAATCAAACTGGTTCCTGTATGGAATGCCGCATGCCGCCAGATCGCGTCAACGCCGCGAGCAAGGCCCGAAACAGGGAAGAGAAGTGCAAGAATAGAAGCAAAAACCTTCTCTAGTGTCTTCTCTCCGGGCTTTGACCATAAGGTGAACGCATGAGCTACATAATTGGTGACGAAGAATCGGACGATAGTGGTCCATAGTGTAGGTACACAGAGAAGATTGTCATGACCATGTTGAGAAGTACCGTAAGGCGCAACGATGGTAACATTATCAGTATTTAGTAAAATAGGGGCCATATTCAAGATACATGTAAACTGATGAATGTGCCTGTTGGGTTATAGTCGGTGTCTGGAGCAGAAGCTGATGAATGTTTAATATAGACTTGGCGAGATGCTTAGGGTATTCGTAACCTATTCAAAGCCCACAGACAGATTGTAATATTAGTAGTTCCGTATTTATAGGGTTGTATTTAGAGAAACCCCAGCGTCATCATGCATAGATACCTAGGTACTCTTCCTGGGCTGTGAAAACCGCGTATGGTGGTGCGGGGCTGCTGTTTATGAAGAATATAAACATTGCAAGTTGTCACACCCTCACTTCCCAAAGACGAGTCTACCAACGAACTAGACTTACGGAGGGATTTGAACAGCACCAAAAGCGGGACTATAACGGTAAGTCCATATCGCGTTACACTAAACTGTGTGCGATAGTAGTATATAACTAACGAACATAACTCCGTAGGCGACAAGCCATCCACCCGTGCATTCCAACTATGGCGACGCCGAATAACCACGAAATATCCCTTGATAATGACTCTACGAGGGGGTAGGCCTCGGGATAAAAGCTCCACGCTTGGATCTCGACCACTGCTCCCTAGTGATAGAGTTCAATCCGTCCCACCAGACTTCCCCAGGAGGAGCATGAGTCTCCGTAGCAGTATCCGAAGTGGCATCAGGAGCATCGAAATTTATCGCACACATTCGAACGCCCATAGCATTTATAAAAGTCGAGAGAACTTCCGATCATCTAAACCGAACCAGCACCGTGCTTCTGTCGACTTGCTCCGTGTCTCTCTCGACTTGCCCGGTTCTCCCTCCGAATCTTCGACTCTGGACCCGATAGATTCTCCAATATTTGATCTAAATTATTCTTCGACCTTAAATTCGACCCGTTTTCCAGTCCTCAACTCAATTCATACTCCAAGCCTCGATCTGATCGGGATTCCGCCTCTCGACTCGACTTTTGGCTGGATCTTCAAGCAGCTAAGCTTTCCGCTTTGTGGACTGGGCGACTCTTCTCCAGATTCTCGGTCGGCAGTGTCTTCATTTGCCGAACCGAGTCAAGAACCACCACAGCAGGGCTGCGTGTTCTATTCGTTCTTTAACGTGTTCAAGTGCCACCAAAAAGCTCAGACCACTGCCTCCACCGCTCCGAATGAAGAGCCACCATTGGAACTAGCGTTGCGTGAATCGCACGTAGGAGGAAGTACTGGCTGACTAACGCTCCTGTCCAAAAGGCAGGCGGTATCATATTGGGAAGAGGGGCCGCTAATCGTTTTGCCTTAGCCCGAAGTTTACAAAGTCAGCCTAAAAATTATACGGAAGAGTTGTCGGCGTTGCCGTTACGCCAGATGGGTCTCCTCAAGAAGTCGAGGCGACAGTTACGACTATAGTTAAGCTATTAATTATTCAGGAGCGGACCATACTCCTACGTGTCCGTCCCCCATGATCGGCTTTACAAAATGTCCGTCTAGTGTCGTATATTAAGAAAGACCCAGAGCACTTCATAAAACTTGCTGGCGCTGGCATTTTCTTACATTTCTACTCACCCAGCTTTGTGCCGCCTTTTTTGGTTTCTCGATAGCCTTTCGCTAATATTGCGTGGATCTTGGAGCAAGTCAAAGACGCCGAATTTCACTTATTCTTCCCTCTATCTCTTTAACACCTATTACACGGACTAGCTCGCAGGTAGGGGAATGCAACTACCCGTCTACCAGGGCTTAGTCGGCAGTATCGTGTAACCAATCAACAAGTCGGTGTTCAATCTGCAGGTCGGTGTTTGAAATATCCAGCTACCAGCGTTTGCTCGATGCTACGAAACGGACCTGAATTACCTAGGCAAGTAAATGTGAAGCTATCCGTGTATATAAAACTAGGTTCGCCGCGAAGGGCCAAGGAGGAAAGCAGACCTGTATGGCCTCCTTTATGTCCAAGAAGATTATTGCAATATTGAATACCCTTTCTAAGCCCTAGATACTAGCCCTTGTGACACAAAGCGAAGGCCGAAAATCTCTATTAGTGGCACCACGTGGCATCCAATTGCAAAAAGTGTTGGTGACTGTGCGTCAAAGTAAATGTGGTTGCAGGATCGATGGCTTGTTTGTTGGCCTTGTTGGTTGTTGTCTGCAGAAGGCTACTAACTAACTATCTACATAAGACCACCCCATCAATTCCCAACAGTGATGTCTTATTCTCTCGCTCTCAACGACATCTACACCAAGTCGCCGGTCCATTCTTGCGAATCATTATATAAGATTTGGCTAACCGAAGCTAGATAACAAAACATCATGTTGGACAATTTCTCGTGGTGTCATATCCCGGCACTCCTGGCGGCCGCTCCAATGTTCCTCGGTGGACCTTATCACGGTCTCACCAGGCCCAAAGAGGCTCTGCTCACTTACGGCATGTCGGAGAAAATATCCAACTCGCGCGAGCGCCAGATTGTCTATTACGACCATACGATGAGGACAAGCACTCTGGGTCTCTTGATGTTCGTCTTTTATCTCCAGGGCGACCTTGCTGCGGTTGACACAACAATGGTCATCGTGGGATCGTACTGCGGTTTTGCCGATGTGCTTCGGCTTTAGTACTACGGGAACCGCGGCGAAGTTCCTGTACGGCTCCTGAACGTTTCGCTCATCGCCGCTTGGGGCTTCGCAGGCATGACGGCTGGTCCTACCAAGTAAAAACGCTCTGCGCGATCTAAGAGACATTGGCGGAATGGCTGCGACAGGGCTTGCAACGCGGTCTTAAATCAACTCAATAATAGGGTGTAGCACCGCGCTAGATATCAGAAAAGCAAAAGCACTAATTTAAGTAGGAATTCAGTGTGATAGCTTTATATTTTCCAAACGTGTGATTTTAACCGCTCTTGATTATAGGCAAAGTCTAAGTGATATTGAAAAGTATATAATTAACTTGCGATAAACTGAAAATGTATAGCGTTTCTAGAAGACCGACCTAGACTTTTGATCTGTGGCTATATTAGATATCAAAATATGTGGCCAGTAAGGGCGTAGCGATGTCCGTTTCCCGTCGCACACCTCGACCAGCGAATAGACAATAGACTATGTGAGAGGAGCCTGGGGCATGAGCCGCTATCGGCGAAATGTTTCTTTGAATTTCCAGAGGACCTGATCCTGCCATCTAAGTTGTTTTTCCGTGATGATGACAATATAGGCGACAAATTACTACCAAAAGTACTAAGACAACCATATACTAGTTTCTATAGATAGCGTAATTGAATATCATTGAATAACTCGCGATTTTTTTGCTTTATTCTAAGTCTATCAGTGTAACATTGCTTGAAGCAAAAGCAGATCTACATTGTCATCGGCATACCCAGATTGAGAAACTTTCTATGCACATTGCTATCTACCCAACCAAGACGCCAATCTCTTCTATCGCCTTTATCAGTCCTAACACCGTCCCCTCCAGTGTCTGACAGTTCACCACGACTCGGAAAAAACTACCACGAGGGCCCGGCGAGTAATCGATCATGAAACCCCTCGGCACCAGATTTTCGACGACCTCTCTAGTCCGCCTCGTGTTTTCGTTGTCGTCATCGGCTAAGACGCCGCCGGGGGCGTAATAGAAACATACTTGCAGACAAGGAGGCGGGTTGCTGCTGACAAGGACCAAGTCTGGATGCCGCTGGACGGATCCCGAGAGTAGCGAAGCTATCGCGAACGCGTGATCGATCTGCTTTTCGAACCCACTGGCTCCGTAGTACACCCAGGCGAGCGCCAGTTTCAGGGCGTCTCCACGGCGCCCACACTGGAGCGTCAGATCGGCGAGATCCCAATATTCTGCCTTGTCTTCATCTTCTTCGACGTTGTGAAAAAGATATCCAGCGGTCAGCGTGTTGGCTTTTTTGAAAACGTTCAGGTCGTTGGTCAGCAAGAAGGAGCACGTCACAGGCACATTCATCATCTTGTGGGGATTGACAGTTAATGAGTTGGCTAGCTCGGTACCATCGAGCTTGTGTCGCTGTGTCGACGAGAACACGGCGCTTCCGCCCCATGACCCATCCACATGTAGCCAGAGGCCGAATTCCTTGCAGATAGCCGAGATCTCACGGATCGGGTCGTACGAGCCGAACACGGTTGTGCCGGCCGTAGCGTTGACATAGAACGGGGTCTTTCCTTCGTGTTTTGCTCTCACGACCGCCTCCTTCAGCGCAACAGGGATCATCCTGCCGGCTTCGTCCACGGGTACGGCGACGACCGCCCCTTTTCCTAGGCCGAGAGTCGTCGCCGCTTTCTCGACTGAGTAATGACCGTGTTCGCTCGTGAACAGGACAAAGTCGTGAGTCCCGTTGCCGTTCTGTTTGGTATCTGGATAAAGCTCGTTACGGGCGACGACTATGGATGTGAGATTCGAGGATGAACCTCCTTGACATGTTACTCCTCCGGCACGCTGACCGCTGAACCCGAATAGAGCAGCGAGCGACTTTGCAGTTTGTCTCTCGATCAATGTTAAGGCTGGCGAAACATTGTACACGTGAAGCTTCCCGGACGAGTTAGTTGGGATGGACGTAGTCGGAAAGATGATTCAACCCACATTTGTGTTCAAAACAGAAAGTATCAGCTCAGACACGACTCCGACCTTGAGAAGCCAACAGGTTAGTTTATCATAATGATGCAAAGCAAAATATTAGTCACACTTACAGCATTTGTGCTCGCATAGAGCTTATCGAGAAAGCCCTGATCCCAGGTATTCACGCTGTATTTGAGTAGGTTTTGAACGGTGTCAAGCAGTCCTTGTCGTCCTCGGCCTTCATGTTCCGGCAGAATAAGGGACAATCTTTGGGCCAAGATGTTCGGCGGATACGGGTCAGCAAGTACGCTCGATTGCGATGTTGAGTTACGGCCAGTGGCCCTCTCTGATGCTGCATCGTCTGCAGACTTGATGAAGGGCAACAACAAGGATTTGACGGCACCCAGGAGCTGTGAGATGTATTAGCTACTTGTGTCAAGTGCTCCGAGAGAATCATCACGTACGTCGTCAACCTCGGACGCCCTGTCTAATGTTGTAGGACGGTGTACGCCGTTCGAACCGTTGACGTCCTGAGTCATCATATGTGTTTTCTTTCACGTGTAACGTGGAGACAGTCTTGACATGTATTTCCAGCTCCATCGTGACTGGCTATGCACTTAGCCTGCCTACTTACTTATACTAAGTATTTCGGCTTGAGACTTATGAATTGTGCGGGGTAGAATTGTATGTGTGAGTGGATCGATGAGATAGTTTTTGCTTCCCATCAGAGCGGTGTAGCATGGGGCGAGTATTATTCATCGAATGCACTTAAAAAATCTGGGAATAACTCATGCGATGTACATCTGATTATTAATTTATTTGATACTTGATGCGTACATATGATTAACTCTTTGAAAACCTACCCCATACCTTATAGTGAACTACCTAAGTAGCAATACCCTAGACAGGACTATGATAACCTACCTTGATATTTCTGAGAGATTTCCTCTCTTATTCCCAATTCCTTTCTAATCTGATACACGTATATAGTCTAATTGAAGTCCGTCCAACATTGGCCTAGGCACATTAGCGCCGGCCCGCATCATCCGAAGGCCGCCATGGTATTTCTGGCCGACTCGATATCTTCTAGTCGGATGCCGCTGCGTTCGCACATGCCATGGAAAATGCTGCCTTCTTGGCGAAAGAGGTTTTCAGGCGTATCTAGCTGCGCGATCTGCCCGGCATCCAGAACACAGATTCGATCGTACCCTATGATAGTACGCAGTCGATGTGCGATGCATAGTACAGTTTTTCCGCGAAAACAGGCGGCCATTGTGAGCTGGATCTTATCGTCTGTCTCTACATCTATGCTTGAGGTGGCTTCGTCACAGACGATGATTCGAGAATCACGGACTAGGGCTCTAGCCAGGGCTATGAGCTGCCGCTGACCAAGTGAAAAGTTTGCTCCGTCTTCTTCAACGATACCGTCGAGGTGAATTCGACCACCGCGACCTTTGATCTCATCTTCAGAAGTTGTGTCTGTCTGGACTAAACCCGTCTGCCGTAAAGCAGACCAAAGCTCCATGTCTGTGTGCTGGTAAAAGGGGTCAAGATTGCTGCGGATAGTACCGCGGAACAAGGTTGGCTCCTGTGGAATGATGGTCAAACGCGATCGGAGGTCAAGAAGCCCAATCTGAGATATATTAACCCCATCAATTGTGATAGAACCTGAGGATAGTTCAACAAGTCTAAATAACGCGTTCGTAATAGACGACTTGCCAGCGCCAGTACGGCCAACAATGCCAATGCGCTCACCAGCCTTAATGTGCATGGATAAACCTCGCAAGATAAGTGGCAGGTTCTCGCGATATCGCATTTCGACATCCCTGAAGACGATCTCACCACTTTCCGGCCAATTTTCACCGATGGTACCGTTATTAATGTGCCACGGAGCCTCTTCTTCGATTTCGACGCCGAAGTAGTGTAAGCGTTCGACTGAGTTCATCCCTTTATCCGAATCAGCCAACTGCCTGATCGCGAGTTGAAGCTGTTGGACAACAGAGAGAAAGTAGCTAAGCACCAGACCGCTGATCGAAGGGTTCGTATTGAATCGTGAGGTGACCACGAGGATACCGACGATAAATATGAGGGCATTGCCTAGGACATCAAGTCGTACGGTGAGCCATCGCTGATTAGCGAATGTTAAATAGTACGCTGCATTCATCGTGTCGATCGACGAACGCAAGTCGTCGATGAATCGGCTTTCCAGACCGTAGGCCTGAATAGTACCGGAAGCGATACCACCAAGTCCCTCAGTGAACTTGGCAACAACTTTGGATTGTAGAGTGGAGTGGTACCTCTTGACCTCACGTGCCGAGGCGCGATAGTAAGATGCAGCTCCAACATAGAGGGCGTAGAAGGGGACCAATGCGATGACAAAGTAGTAGAAGTAGGCTATAGTGAGGATGAATATAGCAATGGCTGTGCCCGTGGTGATAAGAAATGCCTTGATAGCCTCTGCTAGCCTGTTGTCCAAGAGGTCAACATCAGTTGAAAAGCGATTGACGATTCGACCAAGAGGTGTTGTATCAAAGAAAGATATTGGGGCGTGCAAGACTCGAGTCATAGCTTGCCGAAACATAGCTTTGCTGGCTCTCGTCCCCAGAACCGATACCATCGTCGAAAAAGCGAACATTAGCAGTGTCTGTGCGACACCAAGCGCAATGTAGACACCGATATTGAGCCCGATCGAGTAGTGAAATTTATTTGAGACCCAGAAAGAGAGCCAGAGGTTCGTGACTATACCAGACCCTTGATACAATATCAAAAGCACAAGACCAAGAGGCGCATTTAGTATCGTCCCTGAAGCGCGCACGTAGGCGCCATAGGTTGACCAAGGTACTGAATACTGAGCCCGCTCCTCTTCCCGTATGAGCGGCGTGGCCTTTGATTGCGGGCCGCTTTTCTTCTGACTCGTCGTATCGTTAAGGGGGGCAGGAGACTCTTTGATGTCGTCTATAGTGTCTTTGACCACGCCGTCCTCTGCTTCGTCTTTCTCCTCTGCTTTTGTGAAAGTTGTTTCGACAAGGGATCTGAAGGCTTGGTGATGGCTCATCAAGTCCTCGAACGTACCGGTGGTCTGAATCCGACCATTGTCCATCCAGACTATGCGATCACAGCGATCCAATACCCAGAGTTGATGCGTGGCCAAGATGATGCACTTGCCTCTTCCTTTCAGCAAGCCGAGAATAGCATTATCAAATATGTGACGTCCGACATAAGCGTCAACGGCACTGAGAGGATCGTCCATTAATACGATATCGGCGTCAGAGTAGATAGCTCTTGCAATGTTCAGGCGCTGTTTCTGACCGCCGGAAATTGTGATACCTCGCTCACCAATCTCGGTTTGGTCACCATGAGGAAGAACTTCTAGATCGGGCTCAAGCGCACAACTATGAGGGCCATTAGCTACCGATCTCTTATAGCACGTGGAGACATAGGTGTGCGGACAAACTTACGCTTCAATGACTTCCTTGTAGCGATCTTGATCTAGTGTCTTGCCAAAAATGATATTGTTCTGTAGCGAAGTATTCTGGATCCACGCAGACTGGGGGCAATAGGCTCTAGAGGCGCCCAAGATCGTATCTCCATCGGTCCGGCGCATATGACCTGCCAGGGCGGATAACAAGGAGCTCTTGCCACTACCGACCGTCCCGATAACCGCAATCAGCTCATTACGACCAGCTTTGAAGCTCACATCCGGCAGCTTAAAGGACTCTGGCTCATCGAAAGACACGGTGGCGCTATTATCGGACAAGGCCTTGTTGTCTTCAATAGCTCCGACTTTTTCGGGGTCCGTCTTTGGTTGCTTGTCTTTCCCCTGTGCAGCAGCGGCGCCTTTACTTTCAGCGTTGTTCTCTTGCTTGCGAGTATTTTCCCATGTGAAAGTCGCGCTTCGCAGCTCGATCGCACTCTCTCCCTCGGGATTCCAGATAATTTTCTCATCCCTCTCTTCCTCTAGGAGAAACTTTTCGATTCTCTTGATAGATGACCACGCGTCAATGGTCTCACTAAGAGTAATGTGCAGAAGATTCAAGGGAATGCGCAGGGAGTTGAACAAAGCTAGCGATGAGAAAACCCTCGCAGGTTCCAAGCTGTTTTGGGTAAGAGAATAGGTGACGAAAGCAAGAGTGGATGCGAAAACGGGCAGCGAAAAGCTAAAGGAGTTGATTCCAATTCGAATGCTCAGTAGAGCCTGGAGGGCGCTTATCTCCTTGGTACGAAGCTTCTCCAGGCGATCTAAAAAGGCCGGCTCCCAGCCGAAGAATTTGACGAAACGTACAGATTGGATGACCTCTTGTGTAAGTGATACACGCTCATCGGTAGTCTTGTTGATGGCTCTCCGTCTACGAGCTACTCTCTTGATAGCCATCGTCAGAAGGGGCGTGCCGATGACGAGAAGCGCAAAGCCTGGAAGAGCGCTGTACGTTAGGTTGATTGAGAGCAGAATTAGGACGATAACACAAGAAAGTGGCGAGGCCCATGCCAGATGCGCAAAGTCACAAGCTGAATCAATCCGACTGGTATCGATGCTCATGAGGGTCGCGATACGCCCATTGGTCCATCCAATTTGGTCGTTTCCCTTTTTCGATTTCTTTTCAGTCGTATCATCCGGTGTCTCACCGGCTTTTGCACGGCTCGAGATGACCATGGCCTTTTCATAGATCATGCCATTCAGCACACCACGGGTTTGACCACCAAGAATCAAGCTCTGATAGTGGAAGTGGTTATTTGCCAGACTTTGAATGGATACCATGGCGGTGACTCCAATAACCAAGCCGATTCCATGCGCTATTGGTGGCGCATCTTGATGTAGCAATTTGGCATTATAAGCGTCGACGGCGAATTGAATGAGAAATCGAAGGACGAAAGGAGTAAGGACCTGAAGAGCGGAGTATATAAAGCAGAAGAATCCGCCAGCCCAAATCTCGAATTTGAACGTATCATGTAAAGCATCCAAGAGTGGCCTTTTGCTCTCGGTATTCCGTCGCCGCTCAAAGGCCTCCTTTAGCTTTTGGGTCAAAGGCTCAGTGCTTCTGTCAGGATTTATACTCCAAATATCGCGTTCATCAAGTTGACGTTTGTAGCCAGTCTTGACAGACGATCAGTATCAATCTATCCTGAACGAGTTAGAGGCTCGAGACTCACAACCATCAAGGGGGTTAACCAACCAAAGGTCAATTGGCTGAGAAATCCGGCCTTGTACTCGGGCGATTCGACTGGCTCTTTAGGGATCGGTGGGATGCCGCCCCATCGGAGCGGATTTGGTGTTTTGTACCATGGTTTCTGCGTTTCGCTATCTGACATAGCGAAGTCACTCGAGCATGAGGGCTGGAAAAGAAGGACAAATCCAACTTTGAGTCGAAAAGAAGAGAAGGCTTATTGTGTTAAACGCGGTACTCGAGATGTAAGCCAAGCCATTTTATAAGTAAAAAGTTCGTACCCACATTGCCCATATCGGGTACCCTGTCTCCTTTTTAACGGTAAGTCAGACCCGACTCGACACAATCCCACTTGACCCCATCTCTTATTACCCCGGCAGGGACCCTTATCGTAGTTTGCTAGCTCATGTATGTCGTAATCGGGCACCTCCCACATTTGAGCTTTCATTTGTCCCCTCGCGATCAGCAAGTCGCCAAAAAACTTGACTTCTTTTGAGTTATTCTCACATACTCGTCGATTCACAGTCTCTTCTCTTCATTTTCAATCCGAGTCCACATATTCTCATCTTAAATTACATTATACGGTTATTCCAATATCTCAAACGATGCCTCCAAATCGCCGTCTTGCCGCCTTTCTCCGTCCATGCGGCATGATTTGGGCCTCTATGGGCCGTAGGTTCGCTATTGCCTGTTGCTTGCGCACCTTGCTAATCAATCATGATAGTTTGTTGGAACGGCTTCAAGGACGCTGTTCGTGAATATGGCTTGGGGGCACTCGCGCGTCTGCCGCAGATTCGGGATGCCGCTCTAGCAACCATGTTCAATAAAACATGTAAACTCACTCGGCGTTCCTTCACTCGCCTGATAGCTGACCATTATACCACAGCCAAGAATTTCATCACGTTCGAAAACACCACCGTCGTTCCCTCGCTCGTACAGGCCGCTTCTGGTGTTGTTCTTGAGCTAGGACCTGGGCCGGGCAATCAGATTCATCGTTTCAACACCTCTGTGACTCATATCTACGGTGTTGAGCCTAACCTCAACTACAAGGACGCTATAGAAGCCAAAGTTAAAGAGCATGGCTTACATAACAAGTACAAATTTATAGCGGCCCGCCTCGAAGATAGCGATGTCCTGGAAGAGGCTGGAATAACCGAGGGGAGCCTAGACACGGTACTATGCATTCAAGTCCTCTGTTCGGTACAGGACCCCAAAAAGGTGATGAAGCAGGTTTGGAAGCTGCTCAAACCGGGCGGCAAATTCATATTCTGGGAGCATGGATGGAGCAAGCATCCTTTGACTATGGTAGAGCAAGCGATACTGAACCCCGCCTGGAGCACGTTTGTAGGCTGTCATATGACTCGGAATGTGTTGGCCGACATCCTCGGTGGGGGGGAATGGGAAAATCCAGGAGAGATCGAAGCGCCCGAAGATATTTACAGTGTCTTGCCCAGGATTCAGGGCGTTCTCATCAAGAAGGCTTAATTTAACTCTGGTCGAGGATGGTTTGGTGTAAGCGGCAGGCTAAATAACTCCGACTTTTATGATATCTACAGTACAATGCCGGCCGTGATCTATGTATACAGGTTCGAACGAGTGTCGCAGGTTTCAATAGAGAAATATTATCTTAGAACGGCGTTTGCCATTCTACTACTACAGTCCATCCACTGCCCGAAACATTTGCTGCATGGCCAGCGCCATGACTCGCCCATCATAGCTCCCTAGTATTTTCACGTTAGCCAGAATGCAGAGCCTCGAAGCAAATGACATCTACGTACCATGTTGCTTCATCATGCAATTTCTCGATCGCGTCAACGAGTTCGTCAACACCGGGGCCGTTGGGACAATTTGTCCAGTTGGGCCCATCCCTGATGCAATAGATCTGCTCGTTCAATCGAAGCGTGCCGCTGATACGCACGCTCACCTACTCATAGACTTTAGTGAGCACATGACAACATGAAAAGATAAAATTCTCGACAGCGCATGACGACAAGACGCATGATTGTTTCTGAAAGAAAAGAAAAGAGAAGAGATATTTCACTGACATCTTTGGAGTGTTGCACACTTTTCACTAGCAGATCATGACCGTACGCACCACCATCTCGGGCCATGCAACTGTCGATGGGCGCAAGATCTACCGTGTGATTAGAAGCGCAGGCCTCGTAGTGCTCGCGTGCTGGAATCTGGTGGTAGTCGGCTGTCAGACACTCGACGAAGCCGACGAGAGTTTGAGAGTCTGGATACAGCTGCTCCTGGGTGCAAAGCTCGAAAGTGCTTCCTTCGCATTCACTTGGCCCATGCAAACACTCGACGGAACCATCTTCGGATAACCTGAGAAAGACGTGATTAGAACGGACTCCCTGGCTCAGGTACAGCGTTGTGTCATGCTGATAGGGAACTGCTGCGACGGGATGACTCACTCTTTAGCAATGATACTTAGTTTGAAGTCAACCTTGTCGTGGACACGCTCGATAGTGGGGAGTACCAACTCCGTCAAGGCATGCTGTATATGCGAAAGCCCTATCCATTAGCAAAGCTTTTCGGTTGAGAAGGAGGCGTATTTAGTCAAATGGCTTACCATTGCGTTCGGACATTTCGAAATGATGTGTAATTCAAGCGCTGGTGTCTTCTTTTCCGTGCTGGGAGACGGCCATGTGAGACGTTGCCTGAGTGGTGAAAATTGGAAAACATTATACACGACAACGAGGATGAGTGCGAGAAACGCCGTCAGACGGAGGGCTTGAGAGAATCCCCAGGGTTGACGGCGTGGCTTCTCGGTAGGCGTGCCGACGACGATTACCGTCGACAGCTTCGTATTCATCATGATGGAGATAGGTGAAGGCTGATGGCGAGTGTGGAAACTGCTCTCTCTCACTCTCTCTCCTTGGAGCTCGCGTAGGAATGAAGACTAATTCTCGAGGAGAGCGAGTAAAAGGTGGCCACACGTTTGAGCAGGTGACTTTCTCGTGATCGCCAGCATACGAAAGGCCTCGACTGCCATCTTTACTCAATACGGGAACAAAAAGGACATAGTAAACGCGCAAAGTGTATACGCATCCTTTGAACAGGGGAGAAGCAGGGACGAGATTACAAGAAGCGAAAGATGTAACGTATGGTCTGGGGTTATTGTATACAGTATTATCAAGCACGGAGTACTTGTTATTGACCTATTCCCTACGAACCATGACTTTGGCAAGTACCCGCGCTAGACAAGGCTTTGGTGTGCATGGGATAAGATAGCTTTCGTTTTGAAGCTTTTGGTATAAGTATCTCGACAAAAGATACTTTTGACGTAGTGGGCCACATATTAGCGCGCCAGGAGTACCTGACCGGGTGTTTATCAGGGGTTAACCTTAGGTCAGCACTTATGCCAGGTGGATACTTGCTAACGGCAGAAACGGCGACGGTTAACATCCCGGAGGATGTGTTGCTCCACAATCCGGGAACATGGTTTCGGGAACTATTGGCACGTATTTCACAGAGCCGCTAGTCGTTCCCGGGATATGCTGTGGGGCGACTCTGACCCCGCATTGCTGGAAGTCTACTATGTAGTGCATATGATGATCATGAAACCGACCCGGGTAATAGTCCATGGAGGAGTGAGCTGGGCAAAATTTGGTAATCAAGTACTGCTAGGGTCGCGCAAAGTATCTTTTTACGCCGAGTTTACCCCTGTCAACTGGCCATCCTAAGGGTATCTATACTAATCAAAGGGATTCGTGCGCTAGACAGGGTCGTGGCGGGTGTCTTGATAAGGGCTTCATTGCAGCAAGAAGATACTTTAGTCAGCCATCCGTGAAAACAACCACTTACAACCCCTGTAATGGCTTATGAGTGGTCAGTGTCATACGAGGGTCCACATATGATATCCATGTACTATGGTTGGCGATGCGAAAAAGTCGACCACACCAATACTATGTCACAGTCGGAAGATTGCAACTGATGTTGCAAGTTGACTTTTCTAACTAGTCTTGTTATGCCGAGGCAACTTACCCCCCTGGAGCCCCAGCATCCATGAGCTTGCAGCTATTCTGATTTCTCACCCGGGGAGACCGATAACAAGTCGCTCGCGGCACAGACAAGATGTCAGGAAAGTCATTGCGAAACAGCGGTGTAGCAACGGAAACGGTACTCATTATTTCCAGGCCTTGACCAACTGATGAGGAGGTCGGGGCCATGGAGGCGAGGGCTATGGGGCAAGAGACAAGTTAGCTGAAAACGATTAGACCGCTTTTTATTTCTATGCTCAAGTAAAGATATAGTCGAAATTACCTAGCTAATCAGTTCATGCAAAGCACGGTAGGTATAAGCGGGATATCAGGTAATTGAAGCTTATAGGATAAAAATCAAGGGCGAAAAGGTAAGACAATTGGGTCGAAGTCGATCTCGTAATAGAGGTATAGGCACCATTAGCACATGGACCGCCATTTCAATTCTAAAATCCAGGATTTAGAATCGAGGAGAAAATCTTGGTCTGCTTCTCAATTATGCAATACCTAAAAGATTTAATACAGGCTTTATGCCTGCTACAAGCCGCTATACATCATTATAAGCCGGTATAAAAAACCAAAATTTTATACCCCCTTTTTATGTATTATACGCTGCAATACTATATTTGCAATACTACGGTTTGCAAACGTTGTACATCATTGTGTTGCAAGCGTATAGCTACGGCAAATAGCCGTACGGTTGGCCTTCGCGGCAATTAGTAGTATTAGCGATCCGTACGGATTTATAGCTATAGTGGTATCTGCTTATATAGTTTCAACTTTTTAGATCCCTTAGAATTAAAAAGTAAATACAGATTCACATACAGAATCGCCAGAGTGCACTTTTGTAACACGCGAGAGAAGGAGAGGGGTATAAAACAGGTTTTGTACAGGAAAACAGGGTCTGATTTCTCCTCAGATCCTGGATTTCAAAATTGAGATAGCGGGCTGTGTGGTAATGGCCTATCATCGGAATACACATACAGGCTCCTTAGTGAATTTTTCGTGACAGGTCACTATTAGAAACTCGAATATGAGACTATCGTTATGAAGATGGATGCGCCCAGATGTCGAACGCCTAAATACGGTGTCTTATGCCTCAAGTCTATATAAATTTCTACTAGCTAGATCAGCTAAGCGAGTACATGTATGTGGCTTAAGTTTGCTCTTCAGCACCTTGCACAGACTTCTGTGGCGAAGCATTATGCTTCAACCCATAGTCGTGGATGCATAAGCACGCGCAGAGATGAATGATGATGAGCACGGCAAAAGAGGCAAATACCGCATGAATGCCGTCCATATATCCCCGCGACACCAAACCCTTTTCTTCTTCTGTGAGATGCATATGTTCTAGCGCGAAGGCCGATGAGATCAATTTGGCTATCGTTTCTTGACTGAATCTCGATTTCAGCTGACTATGGAGCACGTTGCTTAAGATAGCGCCAGAAACTAGAATTGAATACACAAAGTCAGCTCCGGTAAAATAAAGATAAAAAGAGCGTAATCATTTGTTCGATACGTACCAGTAGTACTACTTGCTCCTCCTATATCTCGGATGAAGTTCCGCAATCCAGTCAAGACGGCCCGATCTTCGGTGTCGGATCCTGCAAAAAGACCGACAAGAACTGCCAGAAGAATAGTATTGGTGAGCCATTCACTGCAGGGAGAACGACTCCGGGGAAGAGGCGGTACGGTACTACTTACCAGGCTGTAAAGAACATCCGACGCCGACGCCATCGAGGATACCGACGGCGATGATACTCCAAATCGGCGTATTCTGATCGTAATACAACTTCGCAACAGCAGCCAGGGACCAGCAAACAGCACCTGTCACGATAATGGGTTTATAGTGTCCGAAGAGAGATATGAGAATGCCAGTCAGTGCTGAGGTCATGCCATGGGCAATAGTCATCGAAAGGATAAGAAGTCCGGCCCGGGACGGACTCGCCCCTCGAACGTTTTGTAGGTACAGAGGAAGAATAAATAGATTACCCCAGTAAATCCAACCGATCAGCACATTGATAAAAATCAAGATGTTTGTGGACCGACCGTAGGTAAATAGTCGCGCCGGCAATAGGGGAAGCTTCGCAAACCTCCATTCGACGGCCAAAAAGACGCCAAGCAAGGTTGCGCCTACGACAACCATTCCGAGGGTCACCGGCGAGGACCAAGACATGGTGGCGCCTCCTTGTGAGATGGGGATCTGGCTCGACAAAACGTTAGTGCCGGATACGGACTAACCTTCCTAGTCCGAGCAACCGCTGGCAGCGGCAACACGATGGATATACACACCAAGATCAGTGCAATCCCGAACAGACTCGCGAGGGCCCCAGCCCAGTCGACCAACTTCAACTTGCTCCACACTCGGCCATTGGTACCGGAATCCAGGGAAGAAGACACGGGCCACACGGACGCAAGATAGCCGATGGCCACGACGCATAAGGGACAGACAAACCAGAATGCCCAGCGCCATCCGGCCGTCTGCGACAGAGCGCCTCCGATGACGGGACCGAGCCCGTTCCCCAGCGCGGTCGCAACCCCGACCATGCCGAAGTAGTAGCCGCGCTGCTCCAATGTAGTAATGTCGGCAATGGCGATTTGTACCAGCGCGTTGATAGCGCCGGCGCCAAAGCCGGTAAATGCTCTGGCAGCGAATAGCTGTGGGGACGTCACAGAGTAGCCAGACAACAGATTTCCCACGCCCATAATAGCAAGAGCGGCGACCAGCGAGGTCTTACGGCCGAATATGTCGGAGAGCCTGCCATTGATGAGCTGGATGCTGGTGCTAGTGATGAGAAAACACGCGCCGACTAAGGATATGGAGGCGCCGGTGTTAAGCGCAGCCGCGATAGCGGGTAGACTGGTCGATATAGATGTTTGGTCTAGGAAGGAGGTGAATTGTATTAGAGCAAGAGCAGGAAAAATCACCAAAAGCCGTTTTCGCGGCAGCGAGTGCGACTGATTTTGGAGAAGGGGAGTTGTCTCGTCCATAATCGTAATCTACACATGCGACGAAACAAGCAAACAAACAGATTGTAGACAACTCAGACGATAAGTGACGGCAACCTGCACTGAGTCAGTATGTTCGGTACATCGCCATGGAAAACCAACCCAAAAATTACCCCCCCTGCTAATCTGTCATGTGTATATGGATCTATGTGACCGTTGATACTACACGGCAGTGGTAAAGGCGTTGCCGGCTAAGCATAGCGCTACGTCCATACGGCGTAAGTAAGGAGTTATGTCAGCCTATTGAGTATTAGATCGTGCTATAAAAGAGTACTACTAGTATAGTATAATCTTACGTATATGTGGACCTCGCGGCACGGTAGCATTAACGGAGTCGTTTTATCTCCGCGACACAGAGGAAATAACTTTAGAAAGAGGCTTAAGTATTAGCTTATTAAGCTAATTTTTAGCGGCAAGGTACATACCACGTATGACGACTTCCAGACATGCTACTTGTCTAGCTAACCAGATGTGGAAAAGACGTTAACATGGATCACAAGCGATATTATTTGATAATCACCACTTGTTCCTAGGTACCGCTGTCAACGAGGTGTGAATCGCGTGGTTCTTGCGTATTTCGGGTTTCTTATCCTTTCCTCGACGATTCACTGTTCAATAGGAATAATAGTAGTCGTGTCTTGAGAAAAAGCATGAAGCTCGACGCGCTTCTTCGTCATGTAAAATCGCCTCGGCAGAGGGGTTCACGTATACCAGTATGGCCTGCGATTACCCTCTCTATTCTCCTCTTCTTCTCTTATCAGATTTACAACTGGGGATCGACGCTGAAATGGGCCGGTCCTTCTACGTTTGACCTTCACCAGACACTTCTGTCCACCCCCTCTCGTGAACATGTACGTAATTGGAGTGCCTACTACACGTCTGAGACACATCTTGCTGGTCAAGGCTGGGAGCAAGCACAATGGACTCAGGCCAAGTGGAAGGAATTTGGTATTGAAAACACCACCATTTCCTCACATGATACCAAACTACCCATAACAACAACCAACCAGCAGCGGCTTGCCCTTCTGAAAAATGACCAAGTCATCTACGAGGCGCCCCTGGCCGACGCCAACGCCTCTGCAGGCTTCGTGCCGGCCTACTTCGGATTTTCGGTCAACGGAAATATCTCTGGCTCTTATGTGTTCTGCAATTTCGGTAGTCAGGAGGACTTTGAGGATCTCGCCAGGCATAATGTTAGTCTCGAGGGAAAGATTGCCATTATCAAGCTGTCCAACGCATCCCCATTTCTGCTTGAGAAGGGCTTGACCGTATTCCGTGTTCTCTCGGTGCTCAACGCCGAGAAAGCGGGAATGATTGGCGTGGTTCAGTACACCGATCCTGGAAATGACGGCCCTATGACCGAAGGGAATGGGTACGAACCTTTTCCTGCTGGGCCAGCCCGACCGCTCGAAGCAATCGAGAGAGGAGGCTTCGGCAACATGGGTCAGTATATCGCCATTTTCTTTTCTTACACTTCGGTACATCAGCTCCGTTTGCTCACTCCTATCATCCTATAGCGGACATCAAAAGGGGGCAGTTGCCTACAATTCCCTGCATGCCCATGTCGTCTCTCGATGCAATTCGGCTCTTGAGCAAGCTGAATGATAATGGCCCGTCAGCGAAGGAGCTTGGCGACCGCTGGCAAGTCGGTGGCTTGGGTTATTACGGCGTTCAGTATAATGTCGGACCGTCGCCTCCTGAGCTCACCTTACACCTCGTAAACCACGCCGACATCCGAGATACGCAAGTCCACAACGTGATCGGCACCATTCCCGGCAGAACATCCGACGAGATTGTCATTGTAGGTAACCATCGCGATGCCTGGGGCCCCGGGGCTGGAGATCCCGGAAGTGGCTCCGCCGCACTGAACGAGGTCGTTCGTAGCTTTGGTGCAGCCCTTCAGCAGGGCTGGCGGCCAGAACGTACCATCGTCTTTGGTAGCTTCGAAGGCGAGGAATTCGCCCAGATAGGCTCTCTACTCTGGGTCAGCAAACACGTCGACTGGCTGCGGGCAACCGGTGTCGCATACCTTAATGTCGTCGTCGCGGCGTCCGGCAGCAAATTCCATGCCAAGGCTAGTCCGCTGCTCTACTCGGCAATTACGTCGGCGACTGCACACATCCCGTCGCCAAATCAAACATTGCCCGGTCAGTCGGTGCGAGACGTCTGGGGCGGTACCATCACTGCGGCTGGAAGCGGCGATGCAAATCGTTTCATGTCCATCCCTTGCGTCTCCACGGTCGATTTTGGATTCACGCCGGCCGTAGGAGAGCCTGCCTTTCCGTACCACACGGGATTCGATAGTTTCGAGTGGATGGACACGTTTGGTGACCCTGAATGGGAGTATCACCTCACCACCACCAAGCTGTGGTCCCTCATGACCGCTCACCTCGTCGATCCCGCTGTGCTGAACATGAGAGCCACAGATTACGCCCTGGCTTTCCGGCAGTGGATAGACGAACTGGACCTAAAAGACCATGAGATTGATCTGAGCATTATGATTGATGCGGTGGAGCGGCTTTACAAGGTTGCTCGGCGTTTTGACGCCCTCGCCCATTCCTTAACAGAATCCCGGTGCACCACGGGATGGAAGTTCTGGTCTAGATGCGAGCAGAGCCCGTCGATTCGTAGAGTGAACAAGGCTTACATAGCACTGGAACGCCAGTTCTATCACGAACAGGGATTGGATGGACACGAGGACCATCATCATGTCTTGTTCACGCCATCTGCTTGGCACAACACCCCGCCGGCTATGCCTGGCCTAAACAAGAGTATTCAGAGAGGAGACTGGAAGAATGCCATGGTAAGCTTTTTCTTTTCTTTTCTATCTCTGGCAATCATAAATTTCAGCGAGGCTAACTTTAACGACAGAGATGGAGAGACATCATAACGGATAAGATTAACAATGCTGCGGCTTTGCTAGAAGAAAATCTGCAGATCACGGAGTAGTAAGTACTCGCTACTTGAGCTGCATGGTAGTAATAAGTAACAGTGAAGAGTATGAGGATGAGCGTACGTATCAAAATGTATATAGATAAATTAATCTGATGATTGCGTCTCAAGAAGTCGTCAACTTGATTTATTAGTGCTGAACAACTGAAAGAATTAGTGGATTGGCCCCTAAAAGCTGGTGAGTTAGTCCCTGGAAGATTGCTTAGTAACTTGGCCGCCCAAAAAGGTATTTCCTATTGAAACAAGAACAGTGAGCAAAGGCGATTCTTGATTGGTTCCGCATCTGAATCGATGTTTGCACTAGTTAGGTAGTCACAAGAATGTGAAATACCCGTGATTTCTAAATTTGTCTATTCTGTTGGTTCGATATTGTATACTAAAAGTACAAATTGACTCATTGTCCTCTGGCGCGCAGTTCAATTGAAGAACAATAAATACCATCTACCAAATACGATTTACGTAGATGTTGAATTGCCTTATGAAACAATCGCTGGTGCGTTCGCGAGCAGCATCAAGACGGTACCCAACGCGAACAGTATCCCTTCGACTAAGAAAGGCATGCCAAACCAAGCATAACCTAGACCTAGACCGACTTTGAAAGTCCAAGCCAGAAAAGGTCCCCCAACAGCAAGGGCACCGTGCGATGCGATGGTCACGGCCGTGGATAGAACACCCATATAACGGGGATCTACTAGCGTTGTTACGAAGCTACGTGCCGTGACGGAAAAAGAGAACCCAAAAGCGGCCACAACCTGTCCGGATATAAGGGCCGCCGGTGTTTCCGCTGCAAAGATCATAACAGACCCAACGGCGAGCAAGACGCCACTAGCCACGGTGATGTACTGGTCAATGAGTGGTGAAGATACTTCCTTTTTCCTAAAGAAGCGTGTAACACCGGGGATGAGAGCAAAGAGCACGACTATATTGATTGCGGCTCGTACGGAAACGAGATACGATGCCTAGATATAGGTCAAGGAGTAAGCAGTGAGCGTAGGAGTTGTGGATTTCTAATTACCTTGGCATAGTCCCAATGAACCTTGATAGAACTGTATTGGAGCAGCAAATCGGACGCCTCCCGGTTGACTAAAACACAGAAGAAGGCGAAAAGTACCAATGCGACATCTTTGGTAATCCATGAAATCGCACCATACCGACGTTGTGCACCTGTCTCGTTTGAGAGAGGCGAAGATTCATCAACATCATTCGTAGGCGATTTCTTCGTAAGCCGTTCTGCGTCCCCATATCTGACCGAGGCAGCAAAAAGAACCAGCGTGAATACGATCCGTGTTGCGATGGCAGTCACAATGGGAATCCACGGGTTCACGGCTATAAATGCGGCGCCCAGAGGCGTAGAGATGAGTTCCGAAAGAAGAAATCCTACTTGTAACATTGAAAAGGCCGTAGTTCTAAATCGCAAGCCACATCAGTTTCTAAGTCAAAGGGTAGGGATTTCATTACATCGATGAAAAGATCTGTGATCTCACCGCTGGTCGGCACGACACGCATCACTGATAATCGCAAATGCCATGGATACGACTGTCGTAGGACCTCCACCGACGAGAGTGAATACGCCAGAGAACAAGGCAGCTCGAATGGGAAAGACTTGTGGCCACGCACAGACTATAGCGACCCAAGACTCATTCATAATGACTCCGCAGAATGCCAGAGTCAACACCTTACTACGTCCAAAGCGATCTGCCAGAGCGCCATATGGAATGGAAAGTGCCAAACCTGTGAGGTGGTTTTATCAGCAAGGTCGAGCGGCGAGCCTATGAGAGAGGATATGAAAGAACTAAGGAAGTTTTCATGCTTACCAGGAAGCAAGCTAAGTGTCTTTTCCCATCCATTGATGAATGCTACTTCACTCTGGACCGGTCCGATCTTGCAATCGGGCGCCCCTGCGATGTCTGTCCTGTCGCCATAGTACTGTCTACAGATTACATCCTCAAAAATGGCCAGCCGAGGCGCTATGGTTATGACGCTGGAAAAGTTGGCCAGCATAAGCATAGCGCTAATGGCAATGGTAACCGCATAGGCGCTCTGGGTCTTAGAAGGTTGGCGGCAGACATCGCTCCCATCACGGATCTCATCTGATCTCGGTATGAGAGACGTGCGCTCATCGACCTCTCGATCATATGGTCCATATTCATCAACCTCGGACGCCCTCCCAGGTGCCGGGTCTAAGCCATTATGCTTCTTTGGAGGCATAGAGAGTGAATGACGTAGGATGTCTCGATGTCCTACTGTATCTAGATAGGTGGTGGCAGTCGTAGTAGCTCGTTGACAATTCTCTTGGTCTTCTTCCCTTGGTGTGTGATGTCCTATGGGAACACGAACTCAAAGCAGAATGATCAGAACCACCACACAACTACGGTACTCTGTACGAAATACATGCCCCTGCTGTTCGCCACACAATGAGCGGTCCTTTGAGCCCCTACAGGAAGAGTAAAACAGTGCTTACCAACCACCTAAATTCGGCAACGAATGCATCTTTCGGTCCTCTACCACGGCCCCACCTCATTTCCCTCTATTGCTCGTATTTCAGGAGGCATCTCGGCAGTATTGAGCCGTAGGTAGCTATCCCAGGTCGAGCGTAGAAAATACGGCGTACGATTGTTGCACAAGCTTATGGACCTTCTGCATGATGCTGTCGTCATCGTGCAAACCACTGCTTACGGTCAAGCGTTTGAAAAGTCGAACCGGAAGGATGGGGGCTAATGTTTCAGGCATCCGACCAAGACTTCACGCAGTCTTACGCTTCTATCATAGCATCTAGGATGCCGAAGCTTAGCGTCTTGCATACTATAGTGCGTGATAAGCGGTGAGAGGTGTACCGTATGTGAACTCCAGTATGGCAGTAGTGTTCATTTCCAGTTCCTCGGCTATAACAGGGTTCCTAGCACGCAATTGAATATCTAATTTGGATTTTCGTCTATCCAAGCTATCCTGAGGTTTTTAGGATCCGCCTACTTAGTAGTTATAGACTTATTCTTGAAAGGGTTAGAAACGGATATCGAAATACGCCGTGATAAAAAGTCAATATAACTTCAGTATGAAGAATTTGTGGAACTAGACTCATGGATGATATTCTAATTGGAGGGAAACCGACGCTATTTTAAACCCTTGACGGATAATAAGTGGTCAAAAAGTGACAAGGTCTGATTGGCCTTTAATTGGTTACTAAGCGATGTGGTATGGAGTAGTATCTTGCCAAGCTAAGATTTCCCGAAGCCAAGAAGGAAGCTTTGGTAGCTCGTGCGCGTTCCACGTTGACGGTTTTGCCCAGGAACTAACCCCAGAAACCGGCATTATGGCCACCAATAGTTGAATATTTTCTTATCTGGTACCACGCGAGCCACCTCCGCATCTGACACTCCACGAGCCCCGCTGTTGAGCCGCACTTGCCGGATTCCGCTTCACACTGTGAGGGTTTCTGCAGTACATGCGAAATACAAAGTAAATACCTGGTGGGGCTAGAATTAACCATCCCTGTCATTTACAAGCCATGGCCTGCTTCACATTATACTCGGCGTATAACTATGTATAGGTCTTCAGAACGACAATTATTTAGCGCCGCACTAGGGCTTATACTGAGACGGTGAATACTTGGTGGGTAGGAAGCCGCTCTGCCGCTATCTACTGTTGAACAGGGTTGTTGAGTGGCAAAAAAGATTCGAGACTGATTAACAATAAATTTTCTATGGAAGCCGAGGGAGTCTCGTGAGTAACAACCGAGACAGTTACAAGTACTCTTACTTTTCTACCTAGTGCAGCGCTAAGAAACTACCTTTATTTCTTACCTACCCTGTGAAGTTGCATGCAAAGTTCCATACAGAGTACAACGAGTACAGGGCAATTACTGGCGTCCCCCACTGTAAGAGATGCTATGCGGGCAAAATGCATCTTCCGTATAACTAAACTGCCGAGGCGCCAGACTTTTTCCACCAGGTACAATCTATGGCACATCCTGAGATAGCACTGTTGTACGAACTAACTGATCCACTGAGGTGGTTCGATCGGCTAAACCCCTGACCCACACCATCTATAGTAGGTACCCTACGTGCATACGGACGGGGACTAAGCTACGTACAGAGTACAAGAAAATCGTCGCTTACTAACAACTCAGACGACCGACCATTGAACTGTGTATTATTCTGCACCAAGTCTCTTCAATATTATAGTCATTTCCGTGCTCAACGAGGTCCAAGACAGACTGCATGTACATATGGTGTATCAATTTAGTAATTTATCCGATTATCAATGGAAGGACGCGTCATGCGTCATACTGAGGCGTCCGTGATCTTACACTATCAACACATGTAGTGATAACGAACTATTGAGGGGACGCAAGATCCCCCCAATTGATTTCACTCAAACTATTACCAAAACTCCCTGTGAATGTTACAGTACATAGAATGTAGATGGGACTAACTATTTTGTAGCCCGGATTATTCTCACCTATGACCTATCTCGTTCCATGGTCGAGTGAAGGGTGTGCTGCTTCATGAGTGAGATGCACACCAGCGCAATAACTGACATGGCCAACATTGTCATGAAGACTGCATGAAATGCTTCCATAAAGGATTGCATCGCTCCTTGATACCAGCCCTCTGGGAGGTGTTGGAGCTCCGACATGTCATTGCGAATCCGAGAAATCTCCTCGGCTGCGCCAGGATAGCCTGTGAACTTTTCCCACAGCTTGGCATTAAGCACATTCTGGTACACTGCCGAGCTGATCGTCACTCCTAGAGCACTTCCAACGCTTCGGGCCAAGTCTGCAGCAGCGTAATGTTAGATACAGTTCTACGTAAAGTAAAATAACAAAAGAGACAAGGAGGGGGTGGATGGGTTAACGAACATGTAGCAGATGTAATAACAGCTTGTTGACCGTGCTCTACTGCAGCTATGCAAGCCAATAACGTGGTCGTCAACATAGACGCGTATCCCAGTCCGGAGAGGAAGAACAAAAGGGATGTCAGCCATGCCGGAGTCGTCTGGTTATGCAGCTGGAGGATCACGACGCCAGCCAACATCACGAAGCCGCTGGCTATGCCGAGGGCTACGTATCGCCCTGTCTTGTTCATGATGATACCCGCTCCGAATGAGCTGATAGCACTGCCCAGAGGGGCAAATAGAATGAGAAGACCAACTCGCGTCGCAGTGAATCCGCGAACCTGCAAATAAAGCGGGACGTAGAACATGATAGAGAACTGAACCATGGTACAAAAGAAATTGGATAAACAAGCGGACAGCACCGTTCGATCCACTAAAAGCTTAACTGGGATGATCGGCTGCACGGCGTTCGATTCCCACCAGGAGAACAAGCCAAATGCGACGAGGGAGGAGGCGATGGCCGCAATCGGCAGTGGATGAGTCCAGGGAAGAATGTTTCCTCCGGTATTCAAACCCATGAGAAGCAGGACAAGGAAGGTTGCGATCAGAAGTGCCCCAAGAAAATCTATGCGCGAGAGATAGGATTTCGAAGACTGTTTCGGCGGAATTCTCACGAAGAAATATACGGCGACAGCAGCTAGAAGAGAGGGAGGAGCCTGGACGAGGAAGGCGAGACGCCACCCTAATACAGTATGATCATTGAAGAGACCGCCAATGACGCCGCCCAATATGGCACCGGACCCGAAGAACAAGTTCAGGATGCCTTGGGCGACGCCTCTCTTTCTCAACGGGGCGAGATCAGAAGCCACGAACGTGGCAATGCTCATAAGTCCTCCACCGCCGATGCCGGCCACGACTCTACCAACAATCATCTGGTACTCATTGGCGGCAAAGCCACAGATGAGATTGCCGGCGGAGAAGAAGACGTGACTGAAGATCAGGCCAGGTCCGCGACCGAAAATGTCTGTTAGGCGACCCGATATGGGCTGGCATACCGCATTCGATATCAGGTATGCCGAGGCCAGCCACGACAACAAGCGGAGAGAGTGGAAGTCATTGGAGATGGGCGCCGTGAGCGTCGCGATGATGGTAGAGTCGATGGCCCCGAGAAAAACTCCCATGCAGACGGTTAAAGAGATGATGACGAGCCTTTTGAAGGGCAGCTCCTGGTTTATCACCGTCGTCTCGTCTTCCTGGGAAGTAGATCCGTTCTCATTCCCATTGGGCTTGATGAGTGGTGTGCGTTCATTTGCTGCTGTGTTTCTCTCGAGATCTGCTCTTGGTTGTGGACTACTACTCGAAGCGCCGTTGGCGCCTTTGAGCTGTGCCATTCTCTCTTATTTCGCGTATGTCTGTGAACGCTGTGCGTATGTATGCGTACGTGTATGTGTGTTATATGTGGTGTTTAGATAATGATGGGAGATGCGGCGAATCCTTGAAGAACTTGTACCAGAGTCCTCAAATGTTCGCTCACATTTGTGAAATGAGTGAACAAGACCACAGTTGGTTGATATCAGTGCGGTGCAGAAATCTATCTCGTGCGAAATTTCTGACCCTGGCTTGAGATTCATTCTGCTGATGTGGAGTCTACCGTCAAGGCTTCAGTGGGCTAATCCTAGACTCTTTCGTAATACCTAGCTGATAGTCTGACTTGCTAATCTTTCTTGACACCCACACTCCAGAAAATGGCTTAATACGTATGTACGTGGCATGGATGTGGACCTACCTTGTCTGTAATCATGTGCTCCGTGCTGCACGCATGGCAAGGAGGTATCCCCATTCACCCCGGGAATCTTCGCAATAACTCCTGCTAGACATACTCCGTAGTAACAAGTCCGGCTCAAGCCTACCTCGTACGGCTAAGTCCCAGCTGACACTGTCAACGTCAAATATCTTATCTATCTGTCTCAATAGATGCTGAGTAGACTCAAGGTCGAATCTCTCTATCAAGTAACTGCCCCTTTACCGGCTCTTCTATTGCGTGCTAGCTAATCCCTAGGCTTGAGCATTATTTCTACAATGCGTCTTTTAGTCCGTCAAGCTTGCGCTTTGCCACTGTCACCAAAGCTCCATAGTAGAAATCATCAGCGTAGAGCATATGCTCTCGTTGCTGGCTCAGCTACTGCCACTAGTCCCTCCAATGGCCACAATGCTACTTTACAGCCCTTAACAGTGCCTCACTTAACTGCCCCAACTATCGGATACTCGAAGGAGCAGGATCATGTCCGTCAAGTCGATGCTCAGCTCCGGAAACATGGCATCCTCAAGATTAGTCTGAAGTTTGCCGACCCAGACAGCCGGTATCTCGAGCAACTTGTTCTGGGTCTCAACAAGCACTGCGGTCATCAGGCTCCCATCTCACACAGCGCCACGCGAGGATGGTTCTGGGACGTCAGGCCTGAAACTAACTCGTTCCAGACGGCCAACCACCAAGCCAGGTCCGAGACCATGGAAGACTTCCCCTGGCACACGGACTGTAGCTACGAAGAGCTAGTTCCGCGATACTTTGCCCTCCAAGTCCTCCAGCACGACAGGTATGGCGGGGGGACTCTGTCGGCCATGAATATCCAGCGGCTGAACCAACTGCTCTCTCCGTCTACCCAAGCGTCGTTGATGCGAAAGGAATACGGCATCAACATTCCCAAAGAGTTCGTTAAGAACTCGGCGAAGGGACAGATAGTCGGAAATCTGATGGCTATTGATCCCGAAAGCCAATCGTGCCTGATGCGCTTCAGGAGAGACATCTTGACGCCGCTCACACAGAGCGCCTCGGACGCGCTCAAGGAGCTTGATGCTTGCTTACGGGCCCCAGAATCCGCGGTTGAGTCGAGGCTTTCCATGTCAACAGTCCACCTTACCTCAGCTGACTTCCCCTCGGGGACCATTATCATGATGGATAACCGCCGTTGGTTACATGCTCGTAACAATATCAAAGATCCAAAGCGTCATCTCCGTCGCCTACGCTGGGATGCTGTTCCGTTTCCAGTCTAAATTTGTTTGATTACGAGATTGAGGCAATTTCAGTTTAGCGCTTTGAATACGGTCCGATAACCTTGTCTGTGATTTTTCTTTTTTACATAGTTGTGTGATGTGCTGTGTTTACCCTTCAGTCACTTGGTTTGGTGGTCGAGTACCTCGGTAACTTAGTTTGTCACTGTAAAGTACACTAACTTCTGCAACTTACATCTTACGGGGATCTGAACATGTCGGCATTATGTTAGCGTTAAAAGGGCCGTTCTTACTAGCTTATCGGAATTTGTGTCAAGATCAGTGGGGGGTGTAGAAATTACATCATAATATCCCGGTTCTCGCTTGTACACGTATCTAGTTAGTCTAATGTTAGGTAATTTTACTCATCCTCGCCGACTACCAACCATCACGAAGAAACCAGCTTCAGGCCGAGCTCCCCCCTCGTCATGTTCGGAGCCATGCCGTTAATGACATCCTGTGCAAAAAGGTCCAGATTCTGGACCCGATGAATGCGCACGATTTTCATAATTGTCGCGTCTACCCTGTCATCCACGACCTTTCCGTTCCCTTTTCCGTGCACCGTCACCGCCGCTCCTCTCTGGCCCTCCTTGTCTACGTCCAGGTCGGAGAGACACCCGCCGTCAACCTTGGAGATGACGTTGGTGCAGAAGTCGACAGACTTGGAGATCTCCTGCCTCGTGAGGTTTCCGCCCGCTTCGATGATACCTTGGATGACTGGTAATCACACTCGTTAGATCAGGAACGCATAGATAGATACGGGTGGGAAGATATCACGTACTTGGTTTGAAGTGTTCAAACGCGTCGTCGAACCCGGGGTCCTCCATCGGGCTCAGAATGTGCTCCTCGCGACCGTATATCTGGTCTAGAGAACCGGTCACCACCAAGAGGAAACGAGTATATCCCTCTGCGACCTTGAGCGTGTGCCACTGCATCGCCTCTTCCTCCGTACATTGGCCTTTCATAGCAGCACAGATAGTGACCGCTGCCGAGAGGCCGCTGTTGACGGCGAGATGCACGCCGGACGAGTAAAGCGGATCAATGAAGCAGCCGGCGTCCCCAGCGATGCGGATGTTTTGGCTCGCGTACTCCGACGCGCTGTATGACCAGTCCGACGCCGTTCGAAGCTCGTCGGACACCAGCTCAGCCTTCGCAAGGTGGCCCGCAATAACAGGCGTCTCATTTTTGAGAACGTGTAAGTAGAAATCCTTCGTACCCAAACCACCCAACGCCTTCTTCTTAGGCGCAACAAGGTGTTGCTTGATAGTCAGGCCTACCGACACCGTCCCGTTATGCAAGGGAATAAGCCATGCCCAACCGCTTCCATCTGTATTCGTCGCTTCTCGTTAGCACTTGTCTTCTCGTATGTTAAGTGTTTACCTACCCGAAAGTGCCTCAAAGAAGGGATCACCCACGCCAGGGCCGTGGTGCTCTCCGTTCTTGAAGTAGCCCCAAATTGCGATACTCTTGAGGCCTTGGTTATATCTTCGGTTCTTCATGTACTTCTGACTCACGATACCGTTCCGACCGGAAGCGTCGACGAGGTACTTGAATTTTATCGTTCCTGAGCGGCCGGTCTCTTTTTGTGACCAGGTCGCGGCGACTGGCTTGCCCAGGGAGGTTGCGGGCGTGTCCTTCTTGACGCCGTTGCTGTTCCCGTTGCTGTTTCCGTTGGTCACTGTTTCGCTCTTTTCGAATTCTATCTCGTTCACTTTGGTCTTGTCAAAGACCTTCGCGCCACACTCTCTTGCGTGCTTGAAAATGAGATGATCCGCTTCGGAGCGAACCACGTTCCATGAGTGATTCCCGGCCCCGCCAGCAGCGAGAAAGTCCGTGACTTAACGTCCAATTGTTCAAGTCAGCCATAGTACAGATGAGTTACTGATAGGGTATTGCGTCAATCCTTACATCCCGGCTTCTTCGAGTTGAACTTGAATGTAGATCCATTCTTGTGAACGAACCCGTGGGCATCGAACTTTTCATACAAGTCTATGAACTCGAGAAAATATTTCATCGACGGTAACAAACTTTCGCCAATGTGATACCTGTGATATGTTTGGTCAGCAGGTATAAACAAAGACGAACTAACACTAGTTCATGACATCTTATTTCTCCGGGCTTCAATTTACCTAGGGAACGAGTCGGCTTCTAGCAGGACGGTATCAATCCCCTCTCGAGCCAAAACTGAAGCGGTATACGAGCCAGCAGGCCCGCCACCAATTACCAGTACTTCGCATTGAGTCGGGATGGATGTTCCCGTGGCTCCGGCTCTAGGAGAGCTTTCATAAAAGTCAACAGGACACATGATGGGCAGCTTGTCGTTGTAAAAGATCAAACACAATGGAGATGAATTGTTCTTTTCTCAGCAGTTCGAAATGAGTAGAGCTTATTCTCGAGATAAACTCGCTGCACTCCACGACGTTCAGCGTATTCTTTGTCTATTCCAAAATAGCCCGCTTGTACGGAATTTTGAGTATATCCACTGTTACTCATGGACTCGTTCCGGGGGATCAAGTACTTTCGTACTAATATTACATACAGGGTTTAGAATAAAGTGACCGGCAACATGGACTACGGACTCCGCAGAAAACCAAGTACCGCAGGTCACGAACTAGGGGAAATTGGGCGAGCGAAGTCCTGCTAGGGTCGAAAGTATCTTTCTGCACAACCCAGACTAAATATTCCATGCTAAAACCCCGGCTAGCGTGCTATTCAATAGGATACCTTTTACGCTACTATAACGTCCTTAGTCTATACTTCAGGAACAGACGTCTGACGATTTGGACCAAGATCGTGCAAAGGTTTGTTTCTTCACCGCTCTGCTAAGTACGGAGGGGGCGAGATAGATCCGCTCGGGACTAGTTCTCCGTCGCCGGGTTTGTGCACGCCCGATCGCTACTTGCTCTCGATACATCCGAGATCTTACCCTCCTACCTGCCCATGAAGTAGACATGGATCGCACTATGGGCCGAACCTCGCCAACTAGGACGACGTAAGCATTGCTGACAAAGAACTAATAGCCTAACATACGTGCAACGTTTCGAAATCCTGCCCCACAACATGATTGTCTTATTGTTCTACTTATACGGAACAACTAAGGTACAAACGTATACGTACAAGAACTCACGGTTTCTGAGCCCCAACCTCTCCCCCATCATAACATTCGAGGTTCATGCACCATGATAAGGGCGTTGGTCAAAATACAAGCTATACCCTCGCTAAATCTTGCACCGTCTGCTCTAGAGATAGTAAAATAGGCATTCATTACGAGGATAACGTCTTTGGACACCGAGTTCTAAATTTAATCCTTTCTGTGTTGCCTCCACTCTCGACCATATTGAGTGCACAAACTTGGAATTCAAAGATTGCCGTAAGCTTTGATCAAACTTCGTCGTTGCCCATTCTTACAACTCACTCTCCATCTACACTGTGTCGCCTTCACCCCTGTCCTCAAGCATATCGACAAAAGCCGCCACATTGTTACGGTGGAAGAAAACCAAGTCTCAGCACCTCGTGACCATGGAGGTTCACCCTGCTGCCGGTATTCCGGACATCAAGCATGTAGACACGTCGCCGAGTTCGAACCATTTTGACGAGCTCGTTGCCTCGTTGACAGAGACATTGAATCTTGTGTCTGACCTTATGTCCGACAACATCAACGTATCTTTGATGATGCGACTGATGAGTCAGTATGATAGTCAAGAGCGTGACTGGGCAAGATACGCTTTTGGTGATAGCAATACAGGCTATACTAGGAACCTGGTTGACGAAGGAAACGGCAAGGGCAATCTGGTAAGTAGACTACATCCCCGGTCAAGCCAATCCCGGTTCTCTGTAACTGACGAATCACGTATGGCTTGTACTCGTGTGGACTCCGGGGAGGGGAAGTCCAATTCATGATCACGGGAACGCCCACTGTGTCATGAAGATTCTCAAGGGCAGCTTGACAGAGACACGATATGCCTTTCCACCGCAAGGACCTAGTCACCCACTAGATACAATATCAGAGAAGACTCACGGCAAAAACGAAGTCATATACATGTCCGATGAGCTTGGCATACATCGGATGTTTAACAAAGGCGAAGACTTTGCTGTATCACTTCATTGTAAGCCCGGCAAGAAATGTCACATACACAATTAACCTGCTACGTTGCATGACTAATCATTTGAAATCCAGTATACACCCCTCCTCATGTAGCCCTCAAGGGTTGTTGCATTTTTGATGAGGGAACAGGAAGAAAGCTTCACATCCCAAGTTCGTCATATTACTCAGCCTTTGGTAGGCTTCTCAAAGAGGAGAAGTAGGATGGTTATCATATTCAAAGACGTCAATGAAGACTAAAGCACATTAAAAAAGTTTAGGGCTCCAACCCGATTCCATAGCGTGATAAGGAATGAGACCATCGATATAATCAATACGGCGTAATTCCTAAGATCTATGTACGTGTGAGAACGACCAAATTCATGAAATAATCACACCGCCAGACATGCATACGAGGATCACTAAACAAGTGCATCTGCTAAATTCTCACACACTCAGGTTACACAACCGAGTAGAACTAAGATCAATAAAGCCAAACATCATCGGAGGTAAGACTGGGGCATTAGCGCGCGCGATGTACTTCGTCCTCTGTACTTGCTATTCGGGCACCGCCTATCTTCATTATTAGTGGATAGGAATGAAGCCGCAACGACGCCAAAAGTTTAAACCATATCTTTGCTCATTACTAATAAGCGATGCCGCTGGCAGCGATGGATCGAATGATCTGCGTATTCTAATTCCCGGCGCCGGCGGGTTCCGGTAACTGTGGTCCGAGGACCCGGAGCCGAGCCGAGACCAAACCCAGTATAGTGGTACTCAACCGAAGATTATACTGTAAATATAGTACAAGGGTGAGATTGGCGAGTTTCGCGCTAGACGGGGGTTGTTGCAAGTTGGCGAAACTTCTTCGACAAGGTTGCCGTCATCCTGGTCGAGCGCACACGTGGACTCAGGTGGACCCTGAATCCATCTCATGGGTCTCTATTATGACCAGGGTAACTTGATATAACCCCTATAAGATGAAGCCCTTGTCAGGTACCTCTGACGCGCTAACCTATGACCCACTGCGTAAGAAGTATCTCGTCCCAAGATACTCACATCTTCAGTGCGGAGAGCCGCCCGTGCGCTGCCTCGTTCTAAGCGCCCCAAAGCCTTGCCTAGCGCGGATACTTGCCAAACAAAGCATTGCTTCATTAGTTCGCAGGGGCTTAGGTCAGCACTATTAACGAGAAACTTACCCATGCTTTCCATAGCACGGGCTAGGGTCGAGAAAAGTACCATCGATATCGTCGCCGAGTCTTATACGGAGTACTGCACGTAAACTGTCTTTCCTTGAGGTCCCACACTGCAGAAGCGGAATGCACTTCGCTATGGATAACGACCTGGATGCAGTGATTATACGATACTTGGTGAGACATGATGGGGCGTTGTGTGCTGAGCCTCGAGCGATCCGCGCAGGCTAAGGACATAACGAAGAGCTTGACAAAAGGTACATAGTACATCCGTACAGACTACAGTGTATCAAACGCATATCCATGGCGAGGGAGGAGCCGCCTTTGTCAGTCTACTATCTGGGAATTCTGCGTGGACAGCGTCACAGCAGGATACAGAGGGCAAGCAAGCGTCCTACAACCTCTTCGTATGTGCACGGGAAAGGATGAATATCATATTGTTTGCTGTCGTCGTCGTCTTGGCTGTAGTGGCCCTTGTGCGCTATTACTTCCAGCGCGATTCGAAAGTCCATCGCTCACCAGACCTCGAGTTGAAAGACTTGATAGCCCTAGACGTACGGCATGATGTTCACTCGGCATTCGTAAGGTTGGTCAACGACGAAGGTGCTGGATCATGGCCTCCAAGGGCGACGCATGACCGGTTTCCGCCGGCCCTCCAGGCCTATGCGGAAATCTATGCCCTCATGGCACCATCGCTTCCCACTGTCAAGCCATCGCTCGACGATGAGCTCAACAAGCTGCGTTGTCTACAGTTCCGCTCGCGCATGCAAGCTCTGCTCTCCGAGAAGATTGACATGAAGGCTGCTCGAGAGGCTCTGGAAAGAGTTCAGTCTGGCTACTGGGATGCCTTTCCGCGGGATACCTATAACGGTTTCTATTCGTGTATTGCTTGCTTACGCCACGCATATCGGTCAGTGAACATCTTGAATCACACGCGTTCACCATTTCATTGGCCTCATTCAAGTTAACGTCCTATGTAATCTGCAGATGGGCGACAAACCCAGTTGTCAAGGCGGCACAGGATGAACGGCAGCTTGCTTTCCCCGTGGAGTTAGACATGCCTTGGCAATATCTACAGCGCAGGTTCAACATCACATCGCCCAGCGGGAATGTAATAGCAAATGCTATTTGCAACCTCAGTCCACAGGGACAGGTCGTTTACTCGATAAACGAAGGAATGCCTGATGTGGTCAGAAGCACAGAGCTTGAATGGTCTCTTTTGTTTCACAAAATGGAAACTATGGTAAGTACTTCAGTCCTCCTACACACATCCTCCTTACTAATAACCTAAGTCTATTCCAATTTACGGCGCCATGATTCAAGCCATCGTAGCCTCCGAACGGGGTGACAAGAAGTCATGCCTCGCTCATTCGGAAACGGCCTTCGTTAATCTACGCAAGGTAATGCGATTTGTGTATGAGAGGATGAATGACCCTTATATAGCACGGTCTATATGGGTCAGGCACGTGTCCGGAATCCACAGTTGGGGGTTGACACTCGAGACCGATGATCCTCCGGTCGAGTATGGGGGTCTGTCTGGTAGCCAGGCTTTACTGTTCATGGCGGTTGATGCATTCCTGGGAATTAATCAGTACCATTCAGATAGCGAGCTGAAAATGCATGTCTCGGGAAACATGAGAGATGTGGCTGCGGCATTTCGCAGGCATTCCTTCCGAAACTTGCTCTCGGAGAAATCTGAGGATGATATCGCCATTCGAAATGTGCTCAAGCAAATGGCCAATCAGTTGCGTTCTTTCAGAGCTGTTCACAAGGTTCGAGCAGTTCGCTATCTCTCAGCGCCCGCCCCGGAGCGAGTCCCCATGACAGCGGCACTTTCTGTCTTGCCTAGCCAGGGAGAAGATAAGCTGCCCGTCGAGTCTTATGAATCCATCAATGGGATCTTGATCAAAAGGTTGGAAGAGACCGTTTAGAAATTGTAAATACAAATTCCAAGCTGTATATTTGTTTACATAGAACGATAAGAGAACTATGGATACTCTCCAGGATCGGAGGTTCATTCTTGCGAGCCTTAATGAACTTAGCCAACCCCAATTGCAATTCTTATTGGCCCATATTATATATATAATTATTTATACACTGTTATGGAGTAGTGAAATATCTGTTTCTTGGACAATCAGTGAAGTTGCCTAGATGTGGCGTTTAGACGAATCCATATACCCGACTTTCATGTACAAAAGACAGTTAGAAGAGAGAAAGGACACACATGATTGCTATTAGTTGACATTTAATACAGCAAGTAGCAGGTACCCTGAATGAGAACTATGAGGCTATCTTAATGCGAAGTATTACAAGCTGTCCGGGCACTAACTAGAGTAGTTCATTAAGCAGTAGCCGACACCGGCAGAGCAAACATGCCCAAGAATTCAACGTCAGGCGGCGGATTGTGCACGGAGAAGAAGTCTCTGCCACAATCGCCAGCATAGAAGAAGTCCTCGATAACCTGTCTCTTGATAGGTTTTCCAGTCGCCGTATCCGGCAGTTCCTCTTCACCGTCCAGGATTCGGAGGACAGTAGGTCTCATCGAGACATCCAAGTCGCCCTCGAGATCAGCCCTGATCCGCGCTAAGTCGATCTTTTCATTGACATTTTTGAGTCTGATGACAGCGCCGCACAATTGCTTTTTTTCTTCAACCGGTACGGCAACAACGCACGCTGCAGCAATGTAGGGAAGCCTCAATAAGCTATGCTCTACCTTCTGGGTTGAAATTCGGGAGTCGCCCCAGACGATATCTACAGGAAAAGTGAAGGTGTGAGTTTTACTTTAGGAAAGGCGAGCGACAGATAGAATGAAAATAACACTTACAGTCATCCCGTTCGCGACCGTATAGGAGCACCTCACCATCTCTCAGCTCAGCAATGTCTCCGGTTTTGTAGAAACCCTCTTCGTCGAAAACTGCACGGGTTGCCTCTTCCATCCCAAGATATCTGACATCACCGAGGTTAGTTCAAAAAAGCTGATTTCTGTATGAATATAAACAAATGTTGAGGAAGTCTCTCACCCTAAGAATCTATGAGGAGACTTGACGAGCATCCTCCCGTACTTGCCCTCAGATAGCTTTATCTCGATATCTGAGTCGGCTTTTCCAACGGAACCCTTATGATAGAGGAGTTAGCAAAGTCTTAGCGAAGTAGAGAAATGGGCGCAGGACCGGTGCGCATGTCTATTTATGTAGTTACTTACATAGATCTTGGTCAATCCCGTCGTTACGACCCCTGCCAGCTCGCTGGCGCCGTATCGGTTCTGTAGCGGAAGTCCAATGACAGCTTCCCAAAAGTCTACAGTCGGCTGATCGACCAGCCCGCCGATGCAGAAGAAGAAGCTAAGCGACTTAAAATGGGTTGAAAACGACACTCGCTTTTCCTCTGTGAGCTTTTCATGGCCCAGCAGAATATCTTTCATGCCCCGGAGGAGGGCCGGATTGAAAATAAAGTAGGTGACCTGATTTTTCATAAATATGTCGAGAACGTCTTGGGAGCTGGCAGGACATTCGAGAGCGAACACCATTTTCCCAAGAGCTACGGTCTCGACGGTGTTCTTGGCACCTCCGAGCCAGTGACTCTCGTTGTAATTGACAGCGATGCCGCCTTCTTCTTCTAACAGCCCAGACGTCAAGTTTACCGGATGATATGTGAGACATGTTCGGCGTATTACTACCCCTTTCGAATACCCAGTTGTCCCCGACGTCATGCACACAAACCCAGGGCCATTCGGATCCAGATAGAGATTCTCATCAATGCTGACACTGCTTACCGGTATGGCAGCTGAGTTGAAAGTGATAGGCAATTTAAGCAGAGACTTTCCCTCAGTCTTATTGACGTAGTCAAGTAGTTGTCCGAGCTCGGCAGTACACTTCTGATCAAATAATACACATACTGCGTTCGCTCTGGAAACAACGATAGCCTGTCTCTCAACGCCTGCTCTAGGATCTACTCCTATATTAGCTTTCCTTGATTTTAGACGCTGAAAATGTAGGCTACCTACCTAGTGGCACATAGGCTCCTCCTAGAGCCCTGACAGCAAAAAAAGCGACTACATACTCGTAGCCGGTTCGAGTGAAAGCTGTGACGAACACATGCTCATCGCGAAGTAGACCCCTTTCGTCGAAATGAGAAGCCGGCAACAACGACTTGAGTTGATCACGAGTCGCCAAGACGTCCGCCAGCAGCTCTGGGTATGTCTTCTCGAAACCGAGGAAGTCTTTGACTATGACGTGTGAGCTTGAAACACGATTCGCGGACCCAAGCAGCTTGACGAGAAGCGGGTCATTGGGCAAACGGAGGTTCATCTCTTTCATCTTGGGCTTGACTTGTCTGTTTCCTATGGACTACAAAGGTGGTAAGAAGCAGACCGTATCGGACTAAATTCTTCTAAGTATATTATCTCTCCGGCGGCCACTGAGGGAATACCTTAGAAGTAGTTTCTTATGCTTATTCCGTAACGTGACGGGAAACTACAGTGTATGGACTATACAAGAGCTGTGGATACATGGTCCACGATGGCACCTAGTGGCTCTGAGGAAATTGCACATATTCGCCTCCCCCCCATACAAGAAAGTTTCCACGCTAGGCAAAGCTCTAGAGCTCTAGGCAGAAAGCAACGCACGAACTAGAAATTAGGTCCTTGTACGGAAGCTTTTCGGGCAAGTATTTCGAGATAAGATACTTATTATACGGTGGGTCATGAATTAGCGTGCTAAGAGTACCGAGTGGAGTTAACTGCATCATCCCCTGATCCACAAAGCAGTATGTGGGTATGTGCCGCAGCCATTCTTTGCGCTAGACAGGGGCTCAACAGGGGTTTTCTGGGGAGTTATATAGTACAAAAAGGTACTTGGGCAACGCTAAGCAGGGCTAATTCGCATATTCCTGCCCCCCTTGAACCTTTATAGACTTGACGAAGTAGTTGTAAGTTTAGGTGTTAATTACATTGAAGTACGTATTTCGTACAGAGCCTTCTACAACCCTTACAGTATCACCCTAAGCCTTGCTAGTCCTACATTTTACAGTACAAGACGTACTGTATGAAGTATGTCATGGGTGGGACGGGGGGGGTCGGACTCATGCGAAAGAAGGGACCATAATCCGGGGATATACGGCATCCCCAATAGCAGACAGAAAGAGCCAAGTGCTTTTCGAGACAAGTTTGAAGATATCGTATAACTGAAAATTTTTTCTAACAGACTTACAAATAATATTGGATACTGTGGGGTTGAAGAATCACGACGACGTCGTTTCACAATTACCGTGATTAGTCGAAGGATCTCGCAAAATGATGACGCTCGCCAGAGGCTTAACTATTCCTAGAATATAGAAACAGAGTATTTCTTGTTGATTACTCAGTAATAACGTACGGCGATATCATACGACAGCGGTGATAAGTTACCGAGAGATCCACTATCAAGCGTGCCCAGCTAGTTTTTCCAGCTGACTTGGGCAGAGATACTCTGTACATACTTCGCACTTACGCCGTACTCCGTTGTTGACAAGTGGAAAAAAACTTCGATTTTTTCCTGTGTTCATTTTCGTTTTAGCTTTGTAAATTTATGTAATTAAAAGGGAATTTCTCACTTTTATGTGAATATAGTTAATCTGTGTTATAAAAGTTTGAAGAATAGGTAATCTTGCCTGTGTCTTAGCTTTCTCAAGACTAGAGTCTGTTGTAAACATGAATATCTCGGAAGTGCTCAACAGCACCAGGGCGATAGCCCAGCCCATGCCTTACTGGCAGCAGATCAACTTATCAGAGCTTGTAGCTTCCAGCGTTGCGCGACAGCTGCTGTTGGCATGCTTAGCCATAATATGTTGTGCTTCCTTCTTCTCAGCACGCAAGCCGGCCCTTCGGTTTCCTGGGCCGGCTGGTTGGCCCATCGTCGGAAATCTAGCCTCAATATACCACTGTCACGCTGAGAGGCAGTTTTACCAGTGGGCAAAGGTGTATGGAGATGTCATTGAAGTAAAATTTGGGCCCATGAAAGTCATCGTCGTCAACTCAGCAGCGGCAGCCAAGGATATTTTTGCTGCGAGCGCTACAGCTTTATCATCGAGACCTATTTTCCACACATTCCATCATGTACGTAGCCCATCTACATCGCCTCCCATATCCTTTGTCTTAAGCAAGTCTAATCACAAGCATGATCAGGTCATTGCTGGCACACTAGGGACAACTATTGGTACTGCCACCTTTGGTGATGCTCTCAAAAAGGGTCGAAAGGCCACGGCGGCGGAGCTCAGCAAACCTGCCGTCAAGGCAAATCTCGGGAAGATTGACCTTGAGACCCGGCACCTCCTCCAAGAACTCATGGTTTATGGCAGCGAGGGTCAACGTGCGGTGCAGGTCTCAAAGCCCATCAAGAGATTAACACTAAGTCTCTCACTGTCTATATGCTATGGTCGGCGTGTGTATTTGGGCGACCCCCTCACCCACGACATCATCGACGTCGAAGACGAGATTCTTCGGTTGCGGAGCATGACAGACAATCTTCAGGATTTTATTCCACTATTTCGCTATTGGCCCTTCAATTCGTATTATGGTAAAGCTTTAAAGTTGCGTAAGCGCCGCGACGCCTACGTTCTAAGGCTCAACGAGGAGATCGAGGCCAAAATTCAGGCCGGAACTCACCAGGACTGTCTATACGCGAAGAATATGACGAGTGCTCACCCACTTCCAGTCAATGAGCTTTCTACGGTGCTACTGACTTTCCTATCTGGAGGATTGGCGACGGCAAGCAGCACAATACATTGGACCTTGACGCTCCTCGCAACACGACCGGATATTCAAGATACCGCATACAAGGCAATACGCAGTGTGTATCCCAATGACAAACAGCTTTTCGCGTCATGTGAGCAGGACTCTGAGGAAATTCCTTATATATCTGCTCTGGTCCGCGAATCTTTACGGTAAATATTTCCCTCAGTCTAAATTAGACACCACAGTGATTTGTTAACTTCCTCGACAGATACTATACGCCATCTAGGTTGGCTCTCCCCCGACTAACAGTTCAAGACGTTCAATATGAAGGTAAAACCATAGCCGAGGGGGCCACGGTCATATTAAATACATACGCATGTAACATGGGTAAGTACTGCGAACTGTACAAAATGACCCAAGCCAAGTCTAATACATTCTAACTCCTTAATTAGACTCTGCTGTATATAAAGATCCCGCGACTTTCCGTCCAGAGAGATGGCTTGAAGACCCTGATTTGCCTATTTTCAGTTATGGGTTAGGATACCGCATGTGTGCTGGCTACACGCTCGCGAACCGGGAGATGTATATCCTCATTGCGCGCATTATCGCCCTTTTTGAGATTGGCCCAAGTCCTGAGACTGACGCTGATCATATCACTGGCTGTGCGGACGCCGCCCATCAGGCAATGGCTCCGAAAAACACTGGTATCCACTTTCGTCCTCGCGATGTCAATAAGGTCAGGGACATCTTGGGACAAGGTCATGTTGAAATTTTCTAGAATTCGCAGATAATACAAATTCTTCTTACTGACCATATCCCAATTGATTGGTTTAGATGTTGTGGGCGCTCGGTGATTCCGATTCTAGGTCACCTAAAAGGTAGTTAGTTGCTCAAAAGAAATAGATATTAGAAGTTGTTGGAAATGAGTCATTATTAAACTCTAAAGTTACGAAAGTTGTCAGAGTGCAAAGGACAAGAAAAGAAATCATTGATTGCTCATATTTGGCTAAATTCTTCTCCTAACCTTATGAAAAGTACACATATCAAGGTAATTGTAGACTGTAGACAACGCGGCCTACCAGGCCCCGAACGTTTCTGGTCAAACACATGAAATATTGAATCCTGCTCCTATGACCTATTATGGGCTAGAGTTCAAGAATAGGAGAACAAGAGGACCTAGATTTCGAAACACATACAAGACCAGGGGGATTGACAACGCAAGATACTCTACCGAGGTCAGACAAGAAGAAGCGGTGGTCAGCAGTCATTTTCACACAGACCGCTACTATTCCGCATCAATCGTGACCCAAAACGAATCCTCTATTGCCGACCCTCCCCGCGTCACCAAGAACCTATCTTAGTCAGGATACCATACTGTGGGACCGTAGATATTGTTCACACTGGTTGTGGGGAAGGACCGCGCGCATGCTTGACGCTTTCTACGAAGCACATACGCTACTAGGAACCCTTGTCGAGCACATACTTAGTCATTTGTACATACCAGGTATATAGGCAGATCTCTATAGGAATACGCAAACGCATACTACTGGTCCTCCACTTTCTGGGGTATGTTCCCCCCTTCAACACCCTGTCGCTATTTCTCCAGTAAATCTTAACCTCTTCGAAGATGAGATAAGGGATGCCGCTCTGAATGGTCATGACAGAAGCGGTGAGCTGTATGGTAGGTGCCCCGTATGGGCCGTCTGCTTTGTAATTCTTGGAAGCCGCGGTCTTGGTGTACAACGCAGAAGCATTGACATGGGCAAGGCGGACCTTTTGGGAGGCCGAACGAATATATAAACCTCCCTTTCCACCCATCTTCACGACTGTTTTCTCTTTCCTCATCAGCCCAACAAACTTCCAACTTAACTCAACTTATCAACCAAACAACCAACTCACTCACCCCCCCAACATTTCAAAATGTGCCCCGTCGACATGGATGCCTGCGCCTGTGCCTGCGCCTGCGCCTGCGGTGAGTAACTCAAACATATCATTAATTCCTTGGAAGGATAAGTCGCTGATTATACAACTAGCTTGCGCCTGCTAAATTTGATGCCAACTGGCCTTTTCAATGAGCGGCAATACTACAACCCCAGAAGCTCTAGCTGCCTTCCCACAATTCATCATGGCAGGGCGAGGGACATGATCCACACGCGTCGTCTCGTCAAGACTAGAGCTGCGAGCTCAACTTGTTAAGGTGTCAATGGGCAGTTCTTGAAGGAGTAGAAAATCGGTGACAGAAAATTGGTGGAGGACAGACTTGTCTGATGCGGGACAACAATGTAGTGCTAGCGACACGATGAACGAATCGACATGATGACCTTCCCGACTTTTTCTCTCCCAGTGCCCCTGACTTATGTGTAATGTGAATGTGCTAGAATAATGGAGTAAGAAGAGCTCACCGTTAAACATTTCCGGCTCCGTGTGACCAGAAGCCTGGACTTCTTTGGCTTCATAACAAAAGAGATATAAGTGTGTCGGACAGCAGAGCTTGGTGTCGTTGATGGCTTCTATATAGAATAACTCAATCAGATTGACATGGCTTGTGGGATCTTCATAGTACCGATGATTGTATAGATGGGCGATGAACGACAGCAGCGGGAGTAGCTGAAAAACTATCACATGTTAGTGTTACTATGCAGTATCACTTACCCCCCATATTTCCCATTGTTGATCTTGTTTGATCCCACTATCATCCACGTTCATGTCTTTGCAGGATCTACAAGGAGCGTCAAACGACATAAATGTGACGTCCATGTTAGTGCGTGAGCATGCTCGCCTCTCTGAGAATAAATTTTATATTAGTGTTAAAGACATTACGGGCCAGCGGGCTGACACAAATAGAAAGATGAGATGATGATAATATATCTGCCTATTAATAGTGAAGCTGGATTGTAATATATGACGCCAGCACTAATGGCCAATGGTTCGAAATAAGGGTATTCAAAATCTGAATCCATGTGTGATATAGATGTTTGGACTTCAGTCCCTATAATCTCAACTTAAAAGTGCCAAAACTCAGTTAGAGAAGCTTATGTGTGTATATGACAAGGCAAAACTTTCTTACGGCTTGAACGGCGAACGAAGCTGAAATTTGCTTTTGGGCCGTGCATGGTATGATCCTGAAGCGTCACTAATGACTGAATAGTTGAGAAAAGACAAATTGCACTAGATTAATTAGTGATGTTACAGGCGTTGCTGCTCGTACTGCAACGTATCATTAAGATTAATATCGTCCTCACCTTTCGTTTCAACATAATAAGTGTCATGATGCTGTCATCTGGATTGTAGCGGGACTCTCCGCGTGATATAGTAACGTAACAGTTGATATAACTGTGCGAATGCTCAAATGAAAGAGAGATGAGTGTTTGTTCGAAAATCAATATGTTCGGAAATGAGAACTATGCCCGAAGTCAAATAGTCAGTACATCCTCAAATCCAATTTTACAAGTGTTAGACAACATGCATGAAGATGATGCAACCAAAAAAAAAAAAAAAAAAGCATGAATGAGGAAGGACAGTTTTCCTGATTGACGGCACGTATTGAAGCCAGAGGGTCACGATTATGACGAGACCTAACAGCGCGGAAGTCATGCTCTCACTTTGGTTGAACACAGTGCCACTGTTCTTGAAGCTTTGAGCAAAGTACACAACACTTTCAGATTTGAAAATCTATTCCCTTAACTCTCACCTTGAGATGGTTTGGACATGAAAAGACTAATCACGAGATCCCCCAAGTCTGAACCTACACCTCGAGAAGGGTTACTCTTTAGGACCGCCAGGCCAAGAGCCGAGTAACATTCCTCTTGAGACCGAACAAGATTGCGTTTTACAGCAGACCATCTCCATCCCAAGCAATTGTGCGTGAGGAGACTTGGTCAACGTCAAAGACCGATAATTATATGTCACTCAGACTAGCTCCTTGGTATTAGAATTGCAACTACCCGTATAACAGGTCGGCGACACATGTAATCAATTTGCGAAGCGGTGTTTCGTACATTCGGCTACCCGTACCTATTCTTGTTATTGTCTTTTCTCAATCCTTCTGATCCTATTGAACAATATTATAATAGCGATACAGACTTAAATTAGCCAGGCCAGGCAAGCTAGAGTGCTAGTATACTTAAACGCAGATCTCCTTGTCTAGAAAGAAGGACTTAAAATTAAATAGCTAAGAAGCCCAAGAAAGATTATTGCAATATAGAATACTGTGTCAAGCCCTAGTACGCTCGCCATTATTACATTATGCTTAATACTGCTCGAAGATAGATTGAATAAAGTTCATAATATCAATTTTATATATCAGGATATGTGCTGTTGTGTGATGCTTCCCAAGCTGCGTCGTTTAAGATGTCGAAAACGTTCCATCTCAAGGTACTTACAGATTATTGCCGTACAATAAATGGGCTGCGTAATCAGAGAGCGAACCGAACCAATGAAAGATCCGACAATAGGGGTTATCCTAAAAGGTGGACCGGCAGCCAGGGAATTTATGGGCGGCTCGAATCTCGAGAAGCGTGGGAATTTCGATATGGTCGGCATTGTGGCAATTGCGGGCTCAGGTGAGATACAGTACGAGAGATCTTCAATGATTATGGCCGTTAAATCTCTGAGGGAACAACTGTCCTTTCTGGCTTATAAGAGGGAATAGATAGGCTGGCGCATGCCTCACGTTAGTAAAGGATATATTAATTGTAACTAAAATTTCTATGCTTGAATAGTATAAATGAATTAAACTTGTCATACTCTCGCGATACTTCACGATACCTAGAACAAGGCGGCACTTTGTATATCGATCCCTAGCCTGTAGATCTCGTGGTTGGACCTCCTTGACCTATAGTAGGTATTAAGGATTTGCCGCTACATTGCTATCAGTTTCTAGAGGTCATGACACTCCGTTACCGTTGACTTTCTATGAGAATATGTTGACATTTTATGCTACAGAAACTGGTGATATCGAAGTTGATAATCAATGACTATAGGCCAACTTTGCGCTATACCTTGATGATTCCGAAGCCTGGGCATTTTGAAGTCATTCCCGCTAGACTATCGTGATAGAGGCAACCCATGCTCGATACTAATCGCAGGTACGAGTTCAAGAGGACTTTTGATAAGGACTCTAGTGTCTGGGTGCAGGTGGAGATAGGGGCACCTAGCCGAACACACGGTTCTTATCTATGATATCCTTGTGCCCTTCTTTCTTGATAAATCATCATGCTTTCACTTTAGTCCTCGGACTTCGTCTATTAGATTTTAAATCAGACTTCTACCTAACTAGAGTATAAGATTGGCAGCCTTTACAGACCATTAATAGAAGAACGAAAAAAGAGAATCCTGCCTCAGCCAAAATATGGCTGAAATACATTAGCAAAGAAAGAAATAATATAAAAAGCCCTTCCTGTTCATCAATTAAAGTACGTGTAAACATTATGTTAGAATTAATGTTTAACGAACTTCGTAGCCTTTATTTCAAATATACCATGGCTGGTACCAGTTATGTTATATAATAAATATTCCTGAAGCTCTTATTTAAGATAATCTTGAATATGAACTTAACATATTAAAGAACTACTATAATAATGATAGGACTAGCTACTACTTAAGCTGCCAAAAACAGCCTACATAGGTGTACTATACCCAAGCTTTCATATTTATTTCATCACTCACTACTTGTGACAACTAACAAGCGACATCTGCACACTAGGCATTTACATACAAAGTGCCCTCTTTGTTCTATAACTCTAGGGTGATATGCAGCTGTAGGTATCGAGGGTATGATACGGAGAAAACACACATTTAGCATTTTTTAAACATTATACTAAACTCTCATACCTCCCATTACTAGGCTCAGTAGCAGCACTTAGATCCGTATCGTATCTTTGCTCAGGTTAACTCTGCAATTTTCTCAACCTTGCTTGACGCCAGGGTGTTTTATACTAATCCTTTCGCTAGTTCTTCTCCTCTTCACCCAAAACTCTTGCACAATGCTAATTGGCTATGTCACGGGTTCCAGAAGAAACCTTTCTACTGAGATCCCACTTGTTATGCGAGAATAGTTACGACCAATTGCTACCTCCTACTCTAGCCCTTTAGGAATACAATGCTTCAGCAAGATCCTCTATACTCTATACTCCTAAATAGCGATACGCTTTAATCCTATCTAGTCTAGTCAACTATGTTCTATCATTGACCTTTTCTATCTCAAGGCCCATAGTACCGGCATTTCATCCCCGCCCATGTGACAAGGACGTTAAGAACTACCGTTTATTCGGTCGAAGCCGACTGTTGGCTAACTCGTACGCATAAACCATGCTAGCGTGCTTAAACGGAAGACAGTCGGAATCGTGTAAGTCAGCATAGAATAATGTGTGCCTACAATTATATTGGACAATGTATTGCCCAGCCTTTCAAAGCATTTATCGGCCCCTCTCTCCACCAGAGATCAGCTATGTCACAACCCCACGATCAGTTTCACAATCATATCATCAACTTCTCTTGATTCACACTGAGCATGGTATGTTATATTCCGCGGTATATAAGTATCTTACGCAAATTCTACCAAACGGCCGGCTGTCCTCGTGTATCCCCTATTGCTCAGGTGATCGATCTGTTTCTGCCGGGCCTGTATACCTAAAACTCAACGTTTCCAATCAGTAATGTGAACGAAGTTGGAACTATAAATGCCGCCTTGATCCTAACTTACAATTTGCGTGTCTCTATATTCACGGGTGTTGCCAGACCTGCAAGCCCAAGGTGGTGCGGAAGTTATCGGGAGCCGTCACGGTGCAGGAGCTGTGAGGGCTGATGTAGTAGCAGACCACACCATAGATAACTGCTGTCAGGGTGCTTCCGGACTCGTTCTCGAGCGAGATAATGTCGTCCTCCACAGACATAGTCGCCCAGCCTTTAGCGCTAGCAACCTGCGCATCGCCACTCTGGACGAAGCTGGCGGAGGCGACTTGGCCGCAACCCGCGCAGCCACATTCTGCTACGCAAGTGTCGGCCGCTAAGGCGGCGGGGAGGAGGGAGAGGATGGAGAGGATGGCGGTGGCGGCCTTCATCTTGAAATGTCCAGGGTTGCGACTTTCTCGAATATGATGAACGGTAGGTGTACTGAAGGTGGATGATGGAAGGAGAGTAGGCGTCTGGGAATCAGCCATCTTTTACATAGTCCCTAGGTGTAGACATCTCTCCACAACCTGTCCGATATTTACCGGCTTCGTAATGTTGATGTAATCGTAAAGTACTTTACTATCATATGTTTGCTATCGTCTATCCGTACCGAATCTGGTCGTTGCTCCGTGTTAGGTGGGCATTCGGTACCATATATAGAGAAAAAGTTCGGGGTCTCGTACGAGTCAAAGTTGCGCAAATCGAAATTCAGAATCAATTCTCAATTATCAGTGGTGGATTAAACGCTTGACACTAAGCGCCTTGGAGCTCCAATATTACACGTGTTATGCGTAGTAGTACCTACCTCTTGGCAAATGTAATGCAACATCGGGTGAAATAAAGTTTAGCAACCTCTCGTATTGTTATCGTTAGTGCACAAACATCCGAAACACCTACCGCAACTGTACTGATATAGATTCTATTATAGATTTGCTCTTCAGGAAGGAGAATAAGATATCCGATGATACATTTGGATGTAGTAAGTCAACAAAGTAATAGCTAATGAATTATAGATAACCTGACGTTGTGCTATGATCTTAACTGTCAACTCGCCTATAGAATCTCTTTATAGTTACTAACAGACGACAGACATACTTCAGCCTAACCTACTACATATTAAAACAGTTGGCAAGAGATGTTAAGAATGAAACGGTGGCATTGACAAGGGTTCGTCCGTCCGTTGTCTCCAATCCCAAAGCGTAAACCCATAATAATTCTTGTAGTGAGTAGGTAGCTAAGGGCTCCCGACTGGCTATACATGAATGGCTTGGCTTCAAATGTCTCCGCTGCAGGTCATTGCATAGTAGTAGTCTGCTCTGGTGATGTAGTCTGTTGCTTGCCGCTTTCATGGCTGAGGTTTAACACTCTGCACTGCTAGATCACATAACAGAAAATTTTACGCCGAGCGACTATATTCGCTGCACTTATGTAGTCCTTGTACAGATCTGGAGGCTGTCCTCGAGGTGGAGATAGATACTACAAAACGACCATGTTCAGACTGCTGTAATGAGTCAGTAGATGTTTTCACACCGAGTATCTAATGTTGTGAGATATTTAATTTGCGTACTGGTTAAACATTTTATTGTTTTTCTACCTTCGAAAGACTCATGCTGATAAGAGCTTAGCATAGCTGTTTCGCCTTATATATAATCTTTATTCTCAAGCAGTCACCGGTTTCATAGAGAACTAATGTATAGAATACTTAATGATACATTGGCTGTATCGAGTCAACCGTTATAATAATCAAGAGATAATCCGAGTCCCCAACACTGTTCAAGTTCAGTGAATAGGCTTTCGGTATTCGGCCATTGCAGTACGCGTTTTATCATGCGGTGCTTCGTAGCAGGTTTCCATATTCCGATCCGTCCGATCTCACTGAGTGTATTGACATATCCCCTTGCCCGGAGGTATGCCGGGTCCGGATTCGGATCGTACGTTCGCGCAAAAGAGCTAAACGAATCCACGACGAATTGCTGGAAAGGCAAGTCGTGTTCATCTCGCATAGGAAGGCCCTCGCGCGCGAGGTTGCCAAAGAGATAATACAATTCGCCGGAATGGCACTTGAAATACTCCCCATTGGGATCCCCGAGTGGATAGGCCGTTGATTTTGGCGGCTCGCAGACGTCCAGTTGGGGATAACCCGTGAGCTGGTACGTGCGGTTAAATTCGTAGTAATAAATAGAACCAAGCCTATCATTGGATAGAGCTGCATAGGCGGTCGCCTGATCGATACACCGGAATATGCCGTCTGTGGCGAGTCGAGCGGTCATGTTGAATAAGCCCAGCGTTTTATTTGCGATATTGGGAATCGGAAAGAGTTTCGTAGAAGGCGCATCAAATCCAAGAGACGATAGATAGGCTGATTGGTTTGTGTTTGTCGGATATCCGATGAAGGCGGCACCGTCATCTCGGGTTGTACCCATCATGAGATGAAAGGGAAACTTTGATCCCTTGGATAAGTCAAGTTCGTCCGAGACTAGATAAGTACCGTCCACGACTAGAGACGATGCAGTAGTTCCAAGACTGCTGAGTTCGGATGCCGGGATAGAACGGAGGCAATCAACCTGGGAGGCCGCATTTGTACAGTTGGTCGATGTGAGAATTGCATTACCGACTTCCTTCACTTCCTCCTCTATAGTCATGTATTTTGAGTAACTAGTTCCATAATTGATACCCCCTAGGTTGCTGAGGGGAATAGCCGCCGCGAACTTGCCGAGGGCCTTGGGCGATGCCATCATAGCTCGTACGCTGGCAGCTCCGGCAGATTGGCCAAAAATAGTGATTCTTGCCGGATCGCCGCCAAACTTGTGAATGTTGCTTTTCACCCAGTCCAGTGCCGTGATCTCTTTGACAGTTCATAGTTAGTTATTTATTTTATGAACTGATATAAGGTGCGATGAATTGGAAGTATTAAGAAGCGGTTAAGATGTGGCAAATCATTTTCCCAAGTGGTTACCGTACAAGAATCAGGGACCTGTATCAGGGGGATGGTAGAAGACTAACGAGAATTTTGGGGCTACTTACGATCCGCAAGACCGAAATTCCCATTGGTCACTCCGTCATCGAGGGCGAGGAAGCCAAAGGTCCCCAAACGATAGTTGATGGCTACAACAACGACATCGCTTCTAGAGGCTAAATTGCCACCGTCGAAGTCATTGTCGTTCGCAGTACCACTTATGAATGCGCCGCCACTTTATTCAAGCGAGTTAGAAGTGATCCAGAGTATTCAACAGTTGAGACGGCAACGACATTTAACTGTCAAGCGTATTTTGTCCAATGAAGACATCTCAGCGTTAACTGCAACAAAACCTTCGATTGACATGCATTGGTTGTAAAGGATTGAGGTTAGTCTCAGTGGGACAACAAACAGACCCAACTTACTGTATCCAGAACTACCAAAAAATGAATGTTGTTAGCATATTTTCACTGCTTGTGTACTGTTGGGTACATATTATCATACCATAACAGGCTTCAAAGATCGTTCAATTGATTTTGGGCCTGGAAGATAAGGAGTCCAAATGTTAAGGAAGTGGCAATCCTCGTTGCCAGAACTTCCTTGAATACACGCAGATCCATATTGCATCGCAGACACATGACTATTATTGCCGACGTAGGGCGTTGGGTATGCGAACCTCTTTGGCTGGGTAGCATACCTAATCCCAAGGAACCGAAAGCTTAAGCGATCTCGAAACCTAAACAGTCAATAATCAGGTTTAGCCGCCTGCTTGAAATATAAGAGAGCCTTACCCAGTAATATAGTCGTTATTTGAGCGAACTTCCACCTGCCATTTTTCGCTTTTGTCTTGGAAGGTTTCGTTTGAAAAGGGGGCGGAATGCGTACATAGAATAGGTAGTTCAAGGGCTTCGGATATGCTCGACACACGACCAGTTATGTCTATAGCCCTCGCAATCGAGTTTTCCGGTTTAATCCAGAACCTTTGCAATTCCTTATATTCTTCCATGTACTCCAAGTACCCCAAGCTCATTTGAATGTTGGATATTCCCAGCTCGGGAGACCATAGCCGTTCGCCAAGCTCCTGGCATGACTTAGAAGCACTAGCGGGCGAACGTGGACCAAGGACAATCAGCCCGGAGTTAGCATAGAGACTATTCGTACCTGAGAATCTCGTTAATGGAATAATTGACCGTATCTTTATGGAAGCTTCACCTTGTAGGTCATTGATAATGAGGGTCGTGATGGACGAGTTCAGGGACTCAGGTGAAGGGGCGCCTGCGACACAATATGCCCGCAGAAGACCCAGCGACCACAATATACCCAAGGTTATGCATCCCATTATAATGATCTTCAAGACCTACGTCTACAGTTATATACAAAACACATGAGATATTGGGAAACGAAGAAGCATTGTTTCACAATATCCTAGATAATATGGAAATCGGCTCTGCTCCGTAGGTGGCAATTCATTCGGTATGAGCGAGCGGATTAGGCAGGTAGTTAACGATTACAGGCAGCTTGGTGGGGTTCTATGCATCCATCCTTGAACAGGCCGGTTAAGCTCCCTCTTCACAAGCAAAAGTAATTACAGCATACCTCTTTTTCCCTCAATTTACGTAGTAAGGCGATTCGAATGACGTTTTCGTGAGGGTCGTAGACTCGATAGATGCTCAAGGGAAAAAGGCTATGTATATCTCAAGCTTCACTCAGTCGTATAGCGAGATACCACCAGGACGCTAAACACTATCGATCAACCAATCCAATGAATCAATTAAATTACATGCAGGTACGTGTGTCTATGTCAATAGAGCTCCGCACTGCGTCAAAAAAACTATTTATCCGCGGAAATAGGTATGCGAAATGCTACACACAAGTTTACCCCAACTCTTAGACAAAAGTCCTGGATGCAGGCGACGTCGCCGTTCCCTCTCTGTTGTTAGGAACCCACAGTCTACATGCTTCGTCTCGCGGGTCGAGTTGATGTTCAGCATCATGATAGTTCGAAGGTGCTGTGGCATCTTCATTTTGAGTCGTCCGTTATCGATGATGATCAGAGTGCAAAGACTAATTTAATTGTCTGTGAATCGGGCCAGATGCTCCTTGTCGAAAAGAGAAAAAGAAAACGATAGTCGATCGAGCGAAGAAAGCCGGCAAAAGGAGGATTTAGCCCAAGGATAGTTGGGTAGCTCTGGCTAGTTGGAAGCTAAACGAAGCTTCATGATTTTACGGACAAGGCGTTATTGTCATCATTCCGTTTTTCATGTTCGGAGAAATCCTGGAGACAAGCTGTGATTAGAACTCGTATCTTGAGGTTTGTCATGATGTCTTTAGAAGAGGCGATGCTGAAGTCTCCATGAAGATAACTCCGTTGCGAATCTGAGAATTCATTCCTTTTCACTTGATCATGTGATGCACTTACCTTCTTCCAGATGGGCCACCGAGATTCTTCACGATAGCACGAAGCTCGCTAGCCCTAGGCCATTAATCGTCCAGTTCGTCCAACTTTTCATTGCATGCTTCGTCTGCCTCTTCATTTTGCGATCGAGGAACCCATATGTACTCCACTGAGCCCAGTTCCTTGACCTTATCATCGAGGTTGGAGGCTTTCTCGATCAAGTCACGGTTTGCTACCTCATAGCCAGCTGCGTTTGTCCATCCGTTGCGCGCCCACTTGTAGATCCACTCGTTCATACATCCGATAGCGTATCTAGAGTCGGAGTGAATCTGGACATCAAGTCGGGGAGACAAGTCCAATTCTTGGTATTTCTCCAAAGCCCATTTGAGAGCCATGATGATAGAAGTGAGCTCGGCTCGTTGGTTGGTGGGAGTAACCGATCGCCGTGATAATTCTTTCGTTCGGTGAAAGGATAAGGTCCGTGTTTTGAGAACGCACGCGGCGGCCCCAATCGCCCATGGTTTACCATTGTAACGACAGCCTCCGTCAACATAAAATACCATGATATAAACCATGATGCCAGCGATTCTCGAGGATTCCTGGCGCGCTTTAAGCTGGGTTATCCAAGAGAGGACGAGGATAAGGTACGGGCGCCTGTATGGCCCGTGCGCTCATGAAATAAGGTCTATGAATGCAGTGAGATGGGATGGATAGATACTCTGCGGCGATCTAGGTTTAAGTACACGAGAGCTTTTCCTTTCGCTTGCCTAACCCTGCCTGTTCGGGTCCGATTGCTATTATTGTGGCCTGTGGAACACAAAGAGTAATGCGCGTAGCTGAATGCAAGCCACCGTTCGTAGGATACTTACATGATATCGGCGGTCCTAGCCCCTATTTTCGGATGTGAGCTATTACCTTGGTCCGTGTGAATACTGTGTCACAAGGGCTAGTATCTAGGGCTTGGAAAGGGTATTCAATATTGCAATAACCTTCTTGGGCATTAAGAAGGCCGTACAGGTCTGCTTTCCTCCTTGAGCCTTCGCGGCGAACCTAGGTCTATGTACACGAAGAGCTTCGCATTTACTTGCGCAAATAATTCAGGTCCGTTTCGTAGCATCGAGCAAACACGGGTAGCTGAATTATTCCAAACACCGACCTGCAAATTAAACACCGACTTGCAGATTGGTTACACAATGTTGCTGGCTTAGCCCTAGTAGACGGGTAGTTGCATTACCCTACCTGAGGGCTAATCCGTGTAACATACTAGTTTTAAAAGTAATACTTAATAATATTTTTATACATGATAGGCTACCTTATCTTGAAAGGGCTCTTTTACAGGTTAACCATAATATTTTTGAACTACAATATGAAATTATTTTTATAACTAAATTAAACTTAAAGTTGTGCACTTCAATCTCTTGCCGATTATTCCCTGACACTTCCTGTAATATAGAATATTAGCGTGTATTATATGTTCCTGGAACACCACGTGATCCGCGCTATGGCTGCCTATTGTAATATAACTGCCGACTTTCTTATAGTGTACATTCTATACTTGGAACCATCCATGAGGTCAGCGTCACTGTTGTATAGGTACGGCCCGATTCTGCCTTCTTGAACTCACTGTTTGATTATGGATGACCTGTCTGCCTTAGGCTGAATCCTGGTTGTCAGATGGCAACGTGGACTCGCATGAAGTTTTTTCCGATGCCGAATGTTACATTGTGATAGACTTAAATCAAGATTTCCGTTTACAAGGCGACAACTAACGGCCTAGTGCGTCTCAGTCGTGATAATCTGCATTCCTCTACGTATCTGGCCATTGATGAGCTTGATGCAATTGGTTTCTTTTGTTAATTAGAACCTCTTATTAGCTTACCTTTTCAACACATTTATTCTATTTTGAAAATGCGACTGTTGGAACTGCAAGGGAGTGGCAGCCTCCGTCTGACCAAAAATTTCAGTGGAGATATACCCCCCTATGCTATTCTTTCGCACACCTGGGCAAGAGAAGATGAAGATGAAGTCAGCTATAATGACATGCTGAGAGGCATCATAACACATAAGCCAGGCTACCAAAAACTCCATTTCTGCAGAAAGCAGGCTGTGCTCGATGGAATCAAATACTTCTGGGTCGATACCTGTTGCATTAATCAGTCTAATTTCACAGAGGTAACTCTAGCAATAAACTCCATGTTTGGCTGGTATCAGAACTCTGCCAAATGTTACGTATATCTACAAGATGTACCTAGCAGTGGCCAAAATCTGAGACATACATCATCGCCACCAGAATGGGAGTCAGCATTCCGAAAAAGCAGGTGGTTTACTCGGGGTTGGACGCTCCAAGAGTTACTGGCTCCATCATCTGTGGAATTCTTCTCATCTGATCATCAGGCACTTGGGGATAGAACATCCCTCGCGCAGCAGATCCATGAAATCACCCGAATCCCAATTAGTGTACTTCGAGGGATGCCATTTGCACACTTCAGTATCGAAGAACGCATATCATGGTCATACAGACGCGAAACTAAACAAGAAGAAGACATAGTGTATAGCATGCTAGGCTTATTTCAAGTTCACATGTCGCTTATATACGGAGAGGGAAGGAGTAACGCATTCATTCGATTGCGAAGCAAGATTAATAAACGTCAATCTCTCGTACCAAGAGTATTCAACCTCACTCATGGCTATATTTCATGTGAGTGTATCTAGCTGATATGACCCTCCTATTGAACTTAGAGTTACCCTTTGCTAACTGTAAATGTGTAGCCCATAAGAGAGCTCTTTGGACTATACCATTTGGACGCAATAAGAATTTCGTGGGCCGTGAACCTATCTTAACACAACTCATCCACACGGTTCATCCAGGCACAGATGAGGACGACTGTCAAAACACTGTCATTGAAGGCCTCGGGGGAATTGGTAAGACTCAGATCGCACTCGAGCTTGCGTATCGCATGCGTAGGCTCGATCCGGAATGTTCTATTCTTTGGGTTCCTGCGATTAACGCGGCCGGTTTCGAGAATGGCTATCGAGACATTGCCAGAGAGCTGCAACTAGTTCAGACTGAGAACAACAATGGAGACATTATGTCACTTGTTAAAGATGCTTTAAGCGAAGAAGAAATGGGCTCTTGGTTACTGATTATAGACAATGCAGATGCCCTAGACATGGTCTTGGGGAAACAGGGGTTCGCTAAGCATTTGCCGTTTAGCCGAAAGGGATCCATCCTCTTCACAACTCGAAACCACGAGATTACAGTTGGACTTGATGTTCCTCTGGAAAACATATTTTCTGTGAAGGAGCTGGACAAGGCGGATGCTTCTGCTTTACTGCAAAAGAGTCTAGCTAGGAGACAGGTGCAGAACGATACAAGCACGGAGGAATTGTTAGCCCTTCTAGCAAATATTCCCCTAGCCATTAGACAAGCCTCCTCTTACATGTCTAGAACCGGTATAAACACTGCCAAATATCTCGAACACTGTCAGTCTAGCCATCAGTCATTCGTGAAATTACTGAGCGAAGACTTCGAGGACAGGCACCGCTACAAGGCCACGCAGAATCCGATTGCTACTACATGGCTAATATCGTTCAATCTCATTTTGAAAGAGAAACCACTTGCTGCTAGGTACCTTAGATTCATGTGCCTGCTGTCAGAGAGAGATATTCCGGTCGCCCTGCTTCCAGTGGTGAACACAGAATTGGAGGTATACGAAGCCATCGGCACCTTGAAAGGTTATGCGTTCATCGACGAAAGAATTGGCTCTGATTCCTTTGATATGCATCGCCTGGTTCGGCTAGCAACTCAAAATTGGGTAAAGATGGAAGGGAGAGTGGAAGCCTGCGTCAATGAGGTTATCCTACGCCTTAATCAAGTTTGTCCGAGCCCGCAGCACAGAAGTAGCGCCGTATGGATGAAGTATCTACCACATGCTCATGCCGCTCTACAGTTCCGAAAAGAAACCAGCGAGACAAGGGCGTTGATATTGCTCCTGTCTAGGGTAGCCGAAGGCAACGAGATCATAGGAAAATACGATACGGCTGAGCAGATACACCGTGAGACACTGGAGTTGCGACATCAAGTGCTTGGTGAAGATCACCCTGATACATTAACTAGCTTCGAACGTCTTGCACGTACGCTTCGAAAGCGTGGAAAATTAGAAGATGCTAAAGAAATGCAAGACAAAACACTTGCTTTGTCGCGTAAGATACTGGGTCCGAACCATCCAATTACGCTTCAGACGTTAAATGATGTCGCAAGTACTTTACAACGACAGGGGAAGTATGAGGAGGCCGAGCATTTACATCGCGAGACACTTTCAATGGCAACAGCGGTACTGGGGGAGGAACACCCAACTACACTTGAGAGCACCAGAAACGTTGCGTATACCTTACGGAAGCAGGGAAAATATGACAAGGCAGCAGAACTCCAAAGAAAAGCTCTTGCATTCACCGAATCTATGTTCGGCCTGGAACACCCCGAATCACTTCAGAACCTAAACAATCTCGCAAGTACACTCTTGGAGCAAGGACATGTTCAAGAGGCCCAACATATGTATCGGCTAACAATGAACCTTTTAACGAGGTTAATTGGTGAAGACCATCCGAAAACACTTAAAAGTAAGAGCAACCTTGCACACGCGCTCAGTAGATTGGGAGAATATGGGACGGCCGAGAGAATGCAACGTGAAACACTCCGATCAATGGAGACGGTGCTTGGGCGGCAACATCAGGATACGCTAAAAAGTATGAGCAAGCTGGGAATTACTCTGTGGAGTCAAGAGAAATATTTAGAGGCAGAGCAGATTCACCGAGCTGTACTTGGACTGTATAACACTACACTCGGTCGAACGCACCCTGATACAGTGAAGGGCGTAGAAAACCTAGCTATGGCCCTTACTAGCCAAGGTAAGTTTAAAGAGGCTAACAACTTATATAAAAATCGCGAACAGTAGCATAAAAGCTAGTTGCATTAATGCTATATGTAAATTTTTCAGGTAAAAGAAAAAGACGAAAGGGGAAAATTATTATCGAGCTATAAAATTAATGTAATCCTTTAATATCTAAAATATTATGCATTTGATTTTAGATTATTTGAAAAGGTAATGGCAACCTCTAAAGCCCACAAAGAATCACGTGGATTGGCGGCGTTCAAGGCTGTATGTCGACGTATAGCTTTCTCTTCCCTATTCAAACATTTCGATTATGCAAATTGAACCTTACCTACATTATCGCAGCATGCCAGACAGGGAAATTGAAAAGGCCCTTAGAGTGCATATGCGTAAGTTATATCTGGGAACAGTGGCAGAAACCTTCAATTGTTTCAATAGCCTACGTAACTAGAATACTAAGTAATATGTGCCAGACTTTCCCGAAATATTAAGCCGACTCGGGTTGCGTTGTATCTAGTTCAACTTGTTCTGTCCCCTTGGATAGGTGGTGATGAAAGATAATCAATCAAGATAGCTCGACAAACCGTAGTCTTTGTTGTCAAACACAAAATCGCCTTTAGATCAGTAAGCTCTGACTATCTTTTTGTAAATTTTAGAACAAGGCATTTGTTTCTTGCGTTGTAAAACTACTTAAACGCGCACTCTCCGTGCATCATCAACTAAGAATTGCATAACGAAACATAGCACACATCAACTTAGCACACATCAAAACATACAACATTAGAGACATTTATACCCCTTTACCTCTTCGATCTTCATCAAGACAAATTTCTTTACTAAAGCCTACAATGTCATCAACTCGAAGTAACCAAACGTTTGAATGGTTCGGCGTCCTAGCAGGCGGTGGCTTAATCAAAACCGCATGTGGAATCTGCAACCTGCAACTTTCTGTTCATCATCCGCCAAAAGAAAATCAGGTTGAGTCTTTTACTATATTGCCATGCGGGCACGCCTTCGGATACAAGTGCATTCAAGCTCGGTTTCAAACAGATAACTCAGCGCTATGCCCATCTTGTGAGGTGTCTGCTAAACACAGTGGTTGCGGCCACTTGGCAAAACTTCGTAAAATGCAGCAAGAGGACAAAACCTTAAAGATGGAGATGGTAGATAAGGATGGTTTACCTTCTCGTTGCGACTACTGTGTACATCACAACCTCGGGAAATCATCAAAGCAATCTTTAAAAAAGACTTAGGTCGGGGCTTTCTAGGTCCCCTAGGGGCGCACTATCTGACTACATCAATTAGAACCTCATTGTGCAGCTGTCCCTGTAACTTATCTAAGAGTTACCGAAGTCTGTCCGTAAAAGACATTTAGAATTGGAATACATAGGTAGCTAGCTAAGCCCTATTCAATGAAAACACTAATTATAAGATATCTTTGAAAAGGGAGCCTATCCCCTTTTCCATATTTCTCATGCAATTACGTAACATGTCAATTAGTGATCAACGATAGTCGTAATAATAAGCCATTCACAAATCACAAGAACGATTTTCCTTAAGTAGTTTGTAAATATTGCCAGAGATATGATACATTTAACACATAAAGCTTCCCACGATTGAACGTGATGAGTTATTTAGCAGAATCTCTTTGTTTTGACTACCCAACTCTGCGATTAGGATATGTGCTCTCAAATGCAAGTCGCGTGTGGAACACGAGTCCAATTAGAAAGGCTCACGCATCCCAAGGCCCGGAGCCTACAAAACGCAATTCCTCCTTACTCAGGTTAATCTCGAAAGTCACATTGGACTGCAGTCCAGCCTCAACTAGAGCTTTGAGCCTTGCCGGTACCGCGCCTTGTTCACCCGCTGCTTCAAAAGCGAGAAAGTCTGAGTACACCTCGTCCACAGTGGGAAATCCCGACTTATTGATGATGCTCTTCGCATAGCTAATTGCATAACGGTCCCAGCCCGCCACGCGTCTGGCGAATTTGTCGACGAAGCTATCAAATTTGTCATCCGGAATAGCACGATTAATCCCTGTAATGCCAGATACGTTAGCTAAGGAGATCACTGCAACGCCGAGTGTCGAACGTCTTACATCCGTATAGAGCAGCTGTATCAGCATCGAAATCATCGGCACCAAGTACGATCTCCAGTGTTCGACTGCGGCCGGTCAGCCTAGGTAGTATTCGTAGTCCTCCGCCGCCCGGGAACACTCCTAAATATTATTGGTAAGCAGCGTTCTTTCACAATGGAGAGATATAAGTCATATCACACCGGTTCCAACCTCAAACTGCCCAATGATAGCCTTCTTGCTACCAAATCGTACATCTAGGGCAGCTGCCAGCTCGGCGCCGCCACCACGGACTATGCCGTTGATTGCGGCGACAGTTAGCACAGGAAGATTGGCTAGTCGCGTGACGTTGCCCCAGTATGCTGGTCCAGTAAGGTCAGGCGAGACTGGGTTGAGAAGATCAAAGTGAGAGATGAAGAACTGTTCCACGCTGGAGTCAAAAACGACAACCTTGACGTCTGGGTCGTCCGCGATATTATCGACGAGGGAGTAGAAATCTTCAAAGAAGGCATTATCCATAACATTGAACGGCGGGTTCGAAATTGTTGCTCGCCAGTAAGAGGGGGTTACTTTGGTGGTAGTAATTCGTGAGGCAAGGGCAGTAGCCAATGTCCAAGCGGTTAGAAAGATGGTAGGAGAATGCATGATGAATGCTATATCCGTTACAGACCGTTGATTACTCTTTTAGTCTCTTGTGAATAGTAAATTGAACATGCAGAAGCCATGATCTTTATAGCCGCTCTCCAGAGAGTGCATCTGTAGCTCAGTTGCTTACCAAGATACTAAGGCGATGAAACATTTGTAAGCTTAGGATGCCTGAGGGCGTAAGGTCGACGTGTAATCAAGGAGTAGCTCAGGAAGAGCGGAAACAGCATAGACCTTGATTTCAAAGTTTCATTCCTAGCTTGCCGTAGAAGGAATACCGGCGCATTTCGTGAGCTTTTCTCTGACCTAGGATACTTAATTAAGCCTCAGTAATAGAATCAGGCTGACCAATGCTCGTCGAAGGTATCATGCACTAAGTACGTAGAAGGCTAGCGGCCATCGAGGTAGAGGGAAAATAGTCTTGATCACTAAACAAAAAATCAGGAGACTCGGCCGCTAGCTAGCCTAGCCCCAAAGTCGGGAGGATGAGCATGACTTCTCACGTAACTATATAAAAGTCCGAATCCTCCCAAACAATTGGGAGCGACTTAAAAACGAACAATATTAAGACCTCGTTATTTCTACTATCACCTGTACCTGCGACTTAACCTCACATTGGGAACACATAATCCTAACAACAGGCCACAAGCAATCATTCAAGTAATTGTAGGAAGTATTGAGCAAGGTTGGCGCTGTAAATTTTTTAACGAAGGAAATAAGAGCGCTAAGTAAGAGCTGAGAGAGTAGCTGGAGTTACCTAGCCTCTGTCAGTCTTCCTTCTTCTTGGCAATTTGAAATTCCTCGTGGTTTATACATGCGGAGACAACACATTGTTGGCTGTTACTACATAACTGCCAATCGCACTATTTCACCACGAAGCCACTAACCTAGCATTTCTGTGTCATTCACACAGAAGCATTGATCCTCCGATCTTCAAATCTGGGCACCTCAGCAAGTATCACACACTCGGAATACATCGTTCTCATGGAAGGTCCAATACCTAACCATACCTTATAGATCCCGACACGGCCTGAAGTTAGTCAGCCGCTCTAGCAGGGAGGTAACTAAATAAGAGCAAGGGATATAATTATGAAGGATTAGAGCGGTGCTTACTGCGGGTGCGGATACGATATATTGGATCTGCTGCTGGTACTGGCCAAGGGACTCATTAAGCCAATGCACCTCATCAGCTCGGAGGACTCTCCCTTCGCGATCCATAGACCAACTTTCTAGCTGTTCTCTCATTTCGTCCAACTCATCAATCTGGCCATAGAAGTCATCTTCTTCGAGGTTTTGGCCAATGTAGCCATGATCCTCCGTCGTTAGCTCGTCATAGAAGTAATCTGGAATTTCGACCATCGGGCGGAGCTTCATGGAGCAACCAAGAGAGCTGAGAGTCTCCCAGACGGCCATCTATTACAGTTAGTATTGCTATAAAATCCGCGTCGGAAAATCCTCGCGTTTCGTGGCTTGAAATTCAAAGCCAAGCAGAGATCGGCCTCTGGTCTTAGTAGTGTACAGTGATTTGAAGTGATAGGATACATACTAAGTACCGTCGTTAGCTTTGCATATGCCACGCCAATACCATTAGTAATCTATTCACGTACCATCTGCTCCCTTGAGGGTATGAGGAAGACATGAGAGATCGTTTGAGTGGGGATATCTATGGGTTGTATAGAAGCCGATATAGCCACCTGCTTGCCAACACCGCAATGGTAAGCATAAGTGCATGTATACATTACGCGCGTGGACGTGGTTGGGATCATAAGCGTAAACATTACCTTCAGGTAGAACTGTTTTTTGTTTCAAAAAACCGCTCAAATTCTTGTACAGGGTTAGAGTTGTCACATCCACGGCGTTGCTGAGTCCTGTGATCGCGCCACCTCCATAAGTAGCGTAGAGGTTGTAGGTAAGGGTTATACGATGGCCCGATTTTACCTCGAGGACCTCGTGCAAGCAGTCGCTGTAGAAGGCCCCCCACTGAATGACCGGCGCCTTCTTGATGTCTCCCTCGCTAGTTGCCCAGTCGAAGACGACATCCAATCCTCGATACTGGACCTTCAGCTGTCCGCCCGTATGTGCTACAGGTAGGCAGACGACTAAGGAACCGAACTGGTTGATGGAGCGTGGCGTGTCGACATGGGCGCGGAAGTGGCCCGACGGACCTGAATAAACCTAGTTAAGTGTTCATAATTAGTCAAATACGCCTAAGAAATAGAGAGGGATAGATAGTTATGATATAGTAACATAGTGTTACTAACATTCAGTTTATAAAGCTCAGCACGGACTCCACGTTTCAACTCGTGGACTTTCGCGTTATCGCCAATCTGGAGGTTAGGAAGCAACATCTGGGCTACAGCATCCACGATACCGAGCTCGTATGGATTAAATGTTGTGGCGAAGTGTGATATATCCATCTTCGAAGCCTTCCGATAAGACTCGTCATAGACATCTTCACCCCCTACGCCAAAGGTGGCTGGCTGCATGTCACCTAGAAGCCCTTCGAGGATCTTCTGCTCTCCACCCCCAAGTGGAAAGGTCAGTTTGCATTGGGGAGCGGGAGTAGAGGGATCTTCGGGGTCCCAACGAAGAGTGATGGGCGAAGAACATGATTCGTTACCGGACCTTGAGTCTGAATCTGAGCCTGGCCCCGAGTCTGACTTCGAGCCCGAGTCGTCGACCGACCCCGGACCCGAGCGCGACGGGGACACATCAGCAATGGGGATACTTCCACCACACGCGAAGATGAAATCGTGGGGGGCAGAACCGAACGACCACTGGAACTCGGTGAATGCATCATCGGATGGTTCCATGATGGGTACTACCGGGGTCGGCTGCGCCAAGTTTTGGCTGTGGACTGTGTGCAACAAGAGCTTGAAGGAATATAAGATATGGAGTCAAGGAAGTCTTGAGGGTTTGGGTCCTTTTTTTTCGAACAGGGGCGGGAGATCGCAATTTATGTATTCGAGTAGCCTTGCTTCGCTCTGCCTGTGTATGGAGGATTTGCATTAGTACGTGGAGATGTCTCACAATAAAAAAAGGGAGAGACAGTGCGGAAGACCGCTTTAATGCACAGAATTTCTTCAGGTGTGAATAATAGTGAGCTTTCTATGTCACCGCTAGGCAGTAACACTGCTGGTTAGTACACCAAAATTCACAGGCAATTGTTGATCTGTCCAGATGATGTGTGCTGCTGTCTGTCAGTGCGTCATCAAAAAATCAAACAGCGGATAGGCAGATATTGGACTTGAGACAAGCACTTATAGGGGATGTCGAAGTGAAATGTCTAGGTCACTCTTGCACTGGGTCTTTGCAGAAAGCGGCGAAATACCTGCTTACCTACATTAAGAGATACTTTGTGCATTCATGGGTACAACACTAATAACTCCTCACCGTAAACTGCACGGTCGATGAGTGTTATCTGAGTTGAATGAAACCATTGCGTCATTAGATCGTTTGCACCCATAGCCCGCCTTTACCCATTTCATAGTATCTGCTGCCTTTCTCGGCTTGAATAATAGTGGATGGTAATTTCTAGTGTAGGCGGTAGAGAGGTTTGTGGAACACGAGTCTCAAGTCTGCTCAGATGATACAGTTGACGCTATGCTTTCCTGGTCAGATGGGCCAACATCGTCGGGGAGCAAATATAGCTAAACCGATTGACATGACCGAAGGAGAAGATCATTCAGCTACATGGCACGGTTTGCCGTGTCATAGCTTTGTATGCTGGTAGACGGGTGCCAGACCAGTTCCTGAGGACCTGAGGAGTGCGTGCCAGTTTGAGGCACAGGCAGATGCAGAGCTATGTGCTTACAGGTGGCGAGGGTAGCATAACGAACCTGGCCGAAAAACCGGGAGAAGCGAGGATATTCTGGAATTTTTCAGACGCATAGTGAGGCGCCATATACTGGACTTAAACCAAATACAGCAGGAAAGAATGTTGGTAGCGGCGCTGGCATAGGCAAGCAATCTATTTCTGCCACTATAACCGCTCGGGGCTCACGATTGAGCGAAGAGGCAAACATACAGTCAGGGAGAGAATGTAAACACGATCACACGTTAAACTCAAATATCCCGGCCTCAGGAATCAAGATAATGCATGTTTTGAGGGGAAAACCACGTAATCGACTTGAACATGGAATATTACGAAATTTTTTCAGAACTATTTTAGATACTGTACCGGTTTCCACCCATTTTTTAGATAGGTGGGTAGTGGTAGTGGTGATTTGTATGAAGTTGAACATAATGCCTAGAACCGTTTTCTACAACAACAAGGTTGTTGAATTAATGCACATTATAGAACAATGTCCTCAGTCATTTATCTTTTCTTGTACGAATTGCAGGTTTGCACATCGTCACATCCTTTTCTAGTATACAAGCCAGTCCAGCAAAGGCATCGGTGTTTGTGGACAAACAGAACAAAGACAACCTCCCATTTCCGCAAACGTCGGTATAATAATTAATTGTGAGGAAACAATACCATTCAAAGTGTGTTCAATGTAGTACAGAAACTAAAGTTGTTATTTCCCTCTCAATGAGCAACAACTATCCTAGGAGCCATGTACTTTCCTACCTAAGGCGAACTCTCAAGATCTCTGTGGCGCCTACCTAGGTAATATGCAAATGATGCCACATACTATCAACCAGCCGCCGAAAGATGCCCCCTCATATAAGATGAGTTACTACCCAGGATATGATCACGGCTCGTTCGACCGCACCAAGATGCGCAAATCCCAACGCAGACCCGCCCACGGTGCGTCCACGAAAAAGACGTCATCAGCAAGGCGCCAACCCAAAAAGCAGCAGACAGCGCACTTCTTCGCCGCGCTCTTCGCCGCGTTTTTCGTCGTGTTCGCAGCATGGGCCCTGAGATCTCCCCATTCTCGTAATCCGCTCCCCTCGCCGGCGCAGGAAGAACAAGCGCACGAGGTACCGCACGTGACGAACACCAGCTCGCGGATGACGCCCTTCTGGCGCGACTACAGACAGCTCGTGACGGCAGTCGAAGACTACGACGACTGGTTCGTGGACGTCGACGCCGCGACACAGGCGATCGACACGATGTGGGCGCGGGTCCTGGTCAAGGACGAGGAATGGCACTGGTTTTACCAGCGACTTATCTTGTCGCGGGCAAAACAGATCGACCTCGCGCACGCGTGCTGGAGCAATTTCGTCGGTAACCGCGAGCGAGTTATTGTCGAACTGGTGGGCTCTGCTAGGGCGTTGTGGTGGGTAGATGTCGACGGGCGACCGGTCGACGACGCTGAGATGGGCGAGCTGAAGAAACGTTGGGCGTCCGTGTTGTCAAATGGTTCCGATGTAATAGATATGGGGTCGTTGGCTTACGAGGAGAAAGGGGAAGCGGAGGTGGAGGAGACGGGAAACAGAACGTTGTCTCCCCCCCTTAAGGGCTTCGCGGCGCTCAGGTTCGCGTCGCGCCGGATCACGGAAGAACTAGTTCGCACGCATACGGAGCTGTTCGAGGACCTGGACGCGGCATACGCACACATGCAAGAGGCTGAGGAAGTTGACAGGGAGCTGAAGGATCTGGTCAACCAGATGACAAAGGGGTGGTTGGAGAAAGGATTCTATACCTCGCAGATGGCTATATCCGTCAGCAAGTTGAAGAGACGCATGCAAAATCTACAAAACAAGCGGGAGACTATGGCGATCGGGCTAGAGCGATTACAGAGACAATTCCCGGCGGACATCGAGAACTCGCCCGAGAAGATAGCGGACCGGGTCGCATGGTCGGAGGGCGCGAAGGAGCTCCTGCACGAATGGGCCGCGGCACTGTTAGACGTGCAAGAAGGCGTGCTTTTCCTGCTCAGACGGAGGGAGCTTCCGCGTGAGAAGCGCCTGATTCTTAATTATGTAGCCATATGGGAGGCGTGGAAGCGTCGAAACTGCGGCGGCACATCCTGCTACAATGCACCGAGCGTGACGGCGAATATTAGAACCGCCATCAACTGGGGGAAGCCGGTGGCTAATGTAGCGCAAGACGAGGTAGATTGGATTCGAAGCCTTGGGGGAGACGGACAGCCTAGGGTTTGGAGAGAAGTGTATGATAAGGCTTGTTGTCAGGTATCGATGCTTAGGGATCGAATTAAGCACGGCTCGGACCAACCATTTGTGGGTGGCCGTCAAATACTAAGAGTGTAAGTTAGAGTCATATGTAACGCACTGTAGAGACTTAGCAGATATGAATGTTTTGTTGTTTTCTGGTTTATTACTACAGTGGATATCCCTCATCGACTGATCACGTCGGTGTTTGGCATTGCGTGCCGTTATGATTCTCAACACATCATAACCTGTTGAAGGCCTTCATGGTCTCCTCCATCAACAATACACGTAATTCGTAAACGACTTCATTTCCCCGCACGTTCATTCCGCACCTCGATTTCCTAGCATTGGTGCATCGTCGACGTTGTCGCCACTTTCACGGATTTCTAGCTGCAACGAAGCCTCGTGAAGAGCTCTGATGCTCTGAAATGTACTGACATGAACCATTCGGCCAGATGCTCTTAATCTAGCCATGGTCACCAGTCCGGGGCGATGAGCCAGCGCGCTTTCAATATCACGCACGGCCGCGACCTCAGGAACAAGCGCAAAAGAGCAGACTGGGTGAGCAGCGGGACCGGGTCCAGATCCATGGCACATTATACCGAGGTTGACCACGGCGAAGCGGTAATGATGACTGGAATAGGGATGGACGTATATTTGGTGAAGCCGTTGTCGCATTTGCTGGGTTTGCTGGGGTTGGCCTTGACCTTGACCTTGACCTTGTGGAACGGCTGGATTGGCCTGATTCTCATCATGAGTAGGGTTGCGCGTCGGTGGGCGGGGATTGAAAGGAAAATTCTCCATGTTGAGTACTGGTAAGTGTCTGTGAGGCTGTACTGCTTCGGACCTGCGACGTCTGTGCCTACTTCGTTCTGAATTCCTCGTGGGATTGTTTCTTGGTCGAGCTTCCAAATGTATGATGGAAGTCTGCTCCTTGTGCTTTCTGGTGCCCTTTTCGTATTGTTTCTCTCCAGCGTGGCGAGGTATGCGCACACAAAAAAAGTCCATTACCTGATATCATATAGTATCTGGGGAGATACCACGGTTGATATGACAACTACGTCCATTTCACCTAGAAGCTTCCCCTAGAGGGGAGAAACGGTCGTCATGCTTTGAAATAGATCAAAGACATAATAAAATGTGCTGCTTGCTCGATCTGCTTTCAACGCGAAGCAAGCATGGATGAGATGTATTCAGTGCTCCATCAAACTCACCTAACGAGGCAAAGAGCGAAGTGAATGGATTCGCTTCCTCCTTGAAGAGTTGTACATTTTGATTGTTATTTCATATGGGAACATTAGATATTTCTGTGCTCTGATGCCTACGGATGTTCTTGGTTGGCGGTGCAAACAAGTCCAAATGGTCTGTGAATGATGAGTCTGTTAATGAATTGGCAGAGCTATATGTGAAGACATAAGAGGTAAGTATTGATAAGAGGGGTGGGGGCCTGCCTTATCGATTTGTATGCATCGAACGCATCTAGAACAAGTGTCCTCTTTTTGCCATCCATTGCTGCTTTAGCTCCCTGTAGCTCCTCGCCACAGCAGGTAGACTTTAAGGGATGCTTGGTGCGCCGCAAACCGCTGGACAAAGAACAAAAGTCGCCGATATACATTTTTCCCCTTCCATCATTCTCCATCTACTTCCTCTCAAAACCCACAGCGGAGCAGAAGATTAGTGCGCTTCACGTGTAATTTATTTTACCACGACTCATCTTCCTTTTTATTCTTGTTCTGCTTCTCCAGGTGGTTGTCCTTTGCTCCGTCCACTCTCTTCGTCGCAAACCCTCCCATCACCACAATCGCCAAAATGGGTCTCCTCAGCCCCCAGATGTAAGTCGCGTGGTCTCACCAGACCCGCCGTCGATCTGCTATCCATCGTTGCCAGCTCGCTAACGACCTATGCGCCCGACAGAACCAACCTGGTCATCATCCTTCTGATGATGCAGGTTGCCAAGAAGATCCCCTTCGAAGACCCTACCGTTCTCAACGGAGTCCGAGCCCTCTATATCGGTAGCAATGTTCTTATCGCTGCCATCTACGGCTATGTCTTGCTGCAGATCAACAAGAAGAAAGGTACGAGCCACGGCGCTCAGATAGCATGAGTAACGAGAGGCAGCATCGACGACGCATACTGACAATTACTTCGCACACAGATCTGACAACGCTCAAATATGTCGAGCCCGCACCCATGGGTTCTTCGGAGGAGGGCAAGCTCGTGACCACGACGGTGCAAGCCTACGATGCGCAGCAGATCAAGGCCAACTTCCGATCGCAGCTCATGGGTCTCGCCATGATGGGCTTCATGCACATCTATATGAAATACACCAACCCCCTCCTGATCCAGTCCATCATCCCTCTCAAGGGCGCCTTCGAGGCCAACCTGGTCCAGATCCACCTGTTCGGCAAGCCAGCCACCGGCGACCTCAAGCGCCCTTTCAAGCAGCCCGCCGGTCTCATGAGTGGCCTGCAGCAGGGCGCTGCACAGAGCGACAAGAAGGCGATCGAGGCGGCCGAGCGATCCGGTCGTGGTGGTGTCAAGGAAGATTAGAAGGGGGGTTTCGGGAATGACAAAATGTGTACATCAATCACCTACCTAAGAGACTTCCTGTCTCGATATGGGACGAACATCCTAGGTTAGATCATTGCGGCTAATACTGATGATCTTGGGTTGGGTTACCCAGATAATAATAGATTTGGTATATCGCATGTTTCAACTTTTGGCGTGACATTTCCGCTTGCAGTAGTGTCTCAACCGGAGCACGTGGGTGTGCTCAATCGCGAAAACCAGCAATATTGGAAAAGATTTAAATGCATCTCTTGCTTGTCGATGTAAATGTCGCGAGTTTCGTCGAAATTGTTGATCAATGAGTTTTTCTATGGTAGCGCAAAACGGTAATCCCAGATGGAAAAAAACCCCGACGTCACCGATTCTATCCGGCTAGTTCTGCCTAACCTTTTGTCATGATCGATTCATAATACATGCATGTACTCTCATTTCACTTTCATTTCCACACTACCTATTCCACTCAATTCTCAACACTGGCTTCCCAATAACTTTCCTTGATTTCTATGCAACAAGCGAGCAACAAGACCAAGACGTTGAAGACCAGATCATGGAGCGGCCGACCACGCCTCCCCGCGCCGCTGCCCCAAGTTCCACGCCACTTACACCAGAAGTAACCCGTCGCATAGTGAGTGCCACTACGTCACAAATCTTCAAAGCTCAGCGAGAACCTATTTCTCACCCAAACTACCTATCATTAGGAAATAAACAGGTTAAAAGCCAAAGCGATCCGCGACCAAAAGGATGCCGCCTTGCGTGCCGCCGGCCAGCAATCCCACAGCACACCATCAGGCTTCGTCGCCACCGACGATATCCGCATCCCCAACACCCGCAAGCGGGCCTACGAGTCCATATCCAGATCCAGCATCCCATCGACGAGCCGCGATGGCCGCGTTAACGGCGCGTCGCCACCGCAGGCGACCTCCTCCAAAGATGGTGCGGAACAGCAGAAAGAGGGCGAGAAAGACGGCGCCATCCGGCCCGCGCGCAAGTTCACCAAGTTCGTGGACTACGACCTCGGGAAGATGACGGATACGAAGGGCGGGTTTCTGAGCACCGAAGACGATCCATGGAACAAGGCCATGTCCGGGGGTCCCAGCGGGCAGGGGAAGGGGGGCGCACCCGAGGGGGAGGAGGAGCAGAGACCCAAGGGCATGACGCTGCAGGAGTGGGAGAGGCTGCAGCTCCTGAAGAAGCTGAGACGGCAGAAGGCCGGCCCCTTCGAGCCCGGGATGAGCGCCCTCGTCGACGAGAAGGAGCGCAAGAAGTGTCGCGAGTGCGGAAACCTCGAGATCGACTTCGTCTGGGAGGAGGTCTTCGGCTGCGCCGTGTGCAATGCCTGCAAGGAGAAGTGCCCCGAGAAATACAGTCTCTTGACGAAGACGGAGTGTAGGGAGGATTATCTTCTGACGGATCGTATGTACCGTTCATATCGCCGTCCTCTTTTTTCTTTATATCTCGCTCCCCCTTCCTATTCTTTCTTCTCGTTTTCATCCTCTTTCCTCATGTAACATAGCTAACACACAAAAACAGCCGAACTCCGTGACCCCGAGCTCCTCCCCCATCTCTCACGACCCAACCCGCATAAGTCGCACTGGCACGACATGATGCTGTTTCTGCGATACCAGGTCGAGGAATACGCGCTCGGCGAAAAGAAGTGGGGGTCGGCGGAGGCGCTGGACGCCGAGTTCGAGCGCCGCGAGGCCGACAAGAAGAGGCGGAAGGAGGCCAAGTTCAAGGAGAAGCTGCTGGATCTCAAGAAGCGTACGCGCACGGACGCGTATCTGAGGGGACAGGGACGCTTCGGTGGTGCGGGAGGCGCGGGGAAGGCGAAGTTTGGGGATGCCGTGGCGGACGGGGGCAAGCATGTTCATGAATGGGGACGCGTCATTGAGAATGAGGATGGTGCCACAGTGAAGACTTGTACCACCTGTGGGATGGAAGTTGAGGAATTGGAGTTTTGATACCCCCCCCCCCCCCCCCTTTTTTTTTTTTTGATGGGAAGCCTTGTGGGATATAGTTGTCTAGATGACGATAATTTTCATTCTTTGCGGATCACCACTAAGAGCGACTATTGCTAATATCTTCAATGCTGTTTTTAATCCATCCGGTCCTTACTTCGCGTAACATCTTATTCCACAATATCCAAGGATACTTCAAGGACATCTCCCTCGAAGCAGTTATGTCTTATACTAACACCTCGTAACACCTACGTTTCTACAATGCCTCCTTTCAAAGGAGCAGCAGAAAATCCCAATCACCCACTTCGTCGCAGCCTCAATCCTCATCATAAATACAGTTTTCGACAGCCTGTGATGCTGAAAGCTTTGTTCCCAGCTATGATAGTAGCTAGGCTCAAGAACGTTATACTTCCCATCCGAACATAATTCTTCTCTTGGTCAACTACTATATCTTGTCGCAATTCGTCAAGAAAAACTTGTTAAATAGGGGATAGGGACGTAGTTGTGGTAGACCGCAATGTAGATATGGTAATGGAGATGGTGATCCGGTGCTGTAATAGGCGTGAAGATGAGCGAGCTGTTGAAGTTCAGTCGACCGAATCTTGATGATATAGCTTATAGTGAATACCTTTCCTTTAAAGAGTAAGAGAAAAGGTTCGATATGCTGTGATAGGTGTGTGAATTATAGAACTGCAGTGGATTAGCGGTCGCGACAGCAATCTTTTTGGTTGAAATTGATTTTAAACAATGCAGGATAACCCCTTCCATGAGAAGTAGGTATTGCCTCCATTATAGTAAGCCGAAACCTCTCCTGCATACCAGGCGCGACTTCTTTTGTTAACAACCTTGGGTTCATGGCAGGCTCGAGTGGGCAGACGAGTGTTAGAACTGCTAACGCGAGGTTTGTGGGAGTTACGAGTATGGAATTCGAGAGTGTAGTAGACTTGGTGTCTATCCAAGTTCGATGTTATTTCAGGATCAAAACCCTCAAACAGTTTAACATGAACGATGTCATGCGGCTGGCAGCGTGACATCCTCCATCGCCTCTAACATTTTCGTCATTGTGATTTTCCGTAGATGATAATTTTTATCTAGTCAATGGATATAGACCTTTTCCAGTTAAGCGGATGCTTATTCGTATAATATTTGGGTAATTCATTCCCTTTGTCTAGAAGCGTCCTGATACGTCTAAAGTTGATGACATAAAACAACTTCACTAAATCTAATTCACAATTAATTTTTTCTTAATAACGAAAAAAAAGTTTTAATAAGCTTAGAAGTGAACACGAATATTATCCAGCATATTCATATTAGAAAAAGACTTAATAATTATCGCTCGGTTATAAGTAAGCGAAATGGGATCAGGCGGTGCAAGATTTTAATAAACTGCTGCATACCATAAAACTAATTTAAGCGTTACTTAACTAGAACGGTAGCTTACGACTCTCGCGTCTTGTCTCAGCTCTTCAAAAATAGTCACTAAACTAGCTGTAATCTGGAAATTATGTTCGTGTCTTATAATATCTCCGTGGGACCCGAGTCGCCGCCGCATGTTTTAACATGGCAAGGCTTCGAAAGTCTCCTTTGATGAGACACAGTTTTCGCTTGGCTGCTAATTTTACCTTACGTACACGCTGTATTAAGTTCTCAATAAATGATTCTTCAAGCTACTTCACGAAATTTTCAACTCTTACTTACAGCTTTCGGGGTAGCTAGCACCCTCTGTTCTTCCATGGGTATTCAGAAAAAAAAATTCTTTGACACTTCAATACTAGACTCACTGTCACGGCCGATAATTAAGCTCTTACGGGGAGACATCGCCTCTCGAGACGAAGACTTGGCAGCAAAAAGGGGTATCTCAAATTCTCAAATCTACGCGGTAGCAATGTCTACAGCTCCGCGATCTAGCCTCACATTGTCATGGACTTCCATTTCACCCCGTCCAATACTGACCCCATATCGCGTATTCATCTCTCGTTCCGCGGAACTTGAATTCGATCGGCAATACGTGCTGGAACCCTTCCTTCACAGTAGGTTCGCGCATACGGGAGAAGTATCCATTGAACGCGAGGGCAGGTAGAGCTGAACGGGCTTCTGGGTTCAACTACGGGATAGAACAATTGGGTTAGTTCTGGGGTTTTGCTTCTGAGAGGGTCAGGGTGGATGATAGGGTCCTCGAGCGAGACGGGCTATGAGCACGTGTGATTCCAGGACTGACTTACGGGCTTATTCAATGCTCGCACGGCATCGTTGTGTTCGCAGAGCGCTCTTGGGATCTTGAACCAGACACAACGGATAGGCACGTCGTGTTTCCGTGCAAGGTCTATCCACTCCTTCCGTCCGTCGGGGTCGGGATTCGTGTTATCTACATGCCATTAGACAATGCCGTCCAAAAAGCGTACAGCCGCCAAAGCACCAAGGGCCCTGATAGACAGAGAACGGCAGATTGAAAAATACTCACCTACGGCGATTGAGCACCCATCATCCAAGAACTCCGCCGCCGCCTTGAAGCACTTAGCCCTGGACTTCAGGGTATCCTGATTAATACGTTCATAGCCGAGTGGTTTGAGGTATTTCCAGAAAAAAGTACTCTTCCCAGCGCCGGGGGGGCCGCAGAACAGCACGATATCGCGAGTATTCGTCTTCTCGAACAACACCTCCTCCTTACCCTCTTTCCCTTCACTAGCATCGGCGAACGGATGCCCGGCAAGGTCGAAGTCGCGCGCAAATTCGCGGGGCGGCTCGTCGAGGAAGAACTCCTCGGGTGTCAGGTACTTGACGCCGACATTATGCGCAAAGTTGCGATCGGAACAGCTAAAGTCCTTGGCCGTGGCCGCAGCCTTCCCGCCAGCATCGCTAACCTTTGCGGTGCGACCTCCTGCATCGCCGACGAAGACGCTGCCTTCTAGGTCAACCTCGCCCTCCGGAATGTTGTAGTCCACACACGTCTCGCGCCACATGCCCGTGCGCGGCTTGCGGAAGTGGTCGCGGGCCGTGGCAGCGTAGATAGTGGTTGGGATGTTGAGCTGTGCCAGCACGGCGGCGCACTTCTGCTTGAAGTTCGCTACCTTGGCTTTTCCTGCGTTCTTGGGCCCTTTTGCGTTTGGATCTGGGTGCAGGGTCAGGCCGGCTTGGTTGCTCAGTATCACCACGCGGTAGCTGTGCATGCTTCCATCAGCTCTGCATTTCTCACTCCATTTCTCATCTCATGGATATCGCAACATCACAGGAGATCCATCCAGAAGCAAACATCAATAAGAGACATATTAAACCTACCCTTCTTCAGCATACATCCTCCGCAACCGTGCCGGCACCGTCGGATCCCACCACTTCCAGTCGGCCGGATCATTGCCGAATTTCTTGCCGGAGGAAGTGATAATGAGTGTAGAATCGAGATCGAATGCAGCAATCTTTCTTCTCTTGATCTCCTTCTCGCCACCCTCTGGCTCAAAGCGGCCCACAAGTAACGTGGGCGGACCCTCATCACCGCTGCGTTCTGTCCACACGGTGCGCTCCTTCGGCTTCTGTGATGTGGGCGTGAAGAAGCTGGCCACAGCGCCCTGTGATATCGCGCTGTGCGCCTTGCGCTTCACAGGCGGGGGCGAGATGGGTCTATCAGTGGAGGCTTTGCGCTTGGTGCTGTTGCTACCACCACCACCGCTATCTCGTGATGGGGGTGCCATTCTATGGGGTGTTGAATGGAAATGACAGGCTGGAAGAACAAGAAGATTAATCAACTTCCAAAATCTTGGGTGTCGTGGGCGCGAGAATAAGAGGAGGGATGGCGGGCAACAGGACAGCATGAATTTGACGTTGACGCGGCGCGTTAAAGTTGGAAGAGTTGTGACGCGGGGTGCAGTTTTAATTGAACTCAATTCGTCCCAGTCCCCCTGGCAATCGCGAGATCACGGGATCTGGGGTGTCTGCAACGCCCTGCGTACCCGCAACGGGCTACCCGGAATACCGGATACATCCAATGGCTTGTGGAGTGTAGTAGGTATTCGTCATTTTCGCTTTTATGATTCGTGGGTTTGGTTCTTATGAATCAACAATGGCGGAAAATATGGTACAGGAGCTTTATAAAGGCATTTCTCATGTGTAGTGTTCAATCGCATTATTTTACTCAAAACCAAGTTTAGTATGAGTTATATAAATAAAATATAATTGTGACTTAAAAGAAGAATTGCAAGTAAAGAAGCACCGAATATATCACTCTATAACCTTTACCATACTAACTTGTAGGATACCTCTAGTGTGGGAATACGATAGTTCACAGGTTGAAAACAAGACACGAAGATGAAAAATTGTATGTATATTGGCATTGTCTATTTGTCAAAATTAGTGGCAAGAGCGCAGACAGTGGAAGGTCTATGTCTTTACCCCAGAAACAATCTAGGCTTTTCCTCGTGCCACGCTCGTGTTGAATGTCTCGAGCATCACAGGTAAATGCAAACCGCAAACCACCAATTTTCTTCACCAACACCTCGGGCGCATATCTCGTCACCCCCCGTCGTCAATGTTCCTCTCCCGAGCCGCGTCTCCGCGACATTAACCACCCCGGGATTATTGAAAGTTTGAAAAGTCCGTGGTATCATACTAGCCGCATTTCCCGATATCATGGTAATACAACGTCATTCATCGTACATTTTAAACATACGCCGTCGTTCCCTCGCGCATTCCGCAACTCCCCTTCGTCCCCGGTAACTCAGCCGAAGCGAGCGGCACCACCGGTCTCGATGGCTTCGATCTCAGCGAGGGTAAGGGGCGCTCTGCGGAAGCGCGCGGGCAGCTCGTTGCGGTCGAAGTACTGGCCCTTGGGCGCCTCGACGGGGCCGAGTCTGGAAGCGGCCTGAGCACCCAGAGACTTTCGCAGAGGGCCGTGTTGCTGGGCCGAGTCGCGGTATGAGGAGAAGCTCGTATGGGAGTTGCCGTTGCCCTTGCCGAAGTTGGTTGGGAGAGAGCCGGTTGGGGAGGCGGGATGTGGGTGGGGGGAGTGGTCGATGTTGGCTGGTGGGACATGTCAGTAAGAAGAATCGAAATAGGAAGTTGTAGAAGAGGGGCATATAATATGCTTACAAGGGATTTCTCGCTTGCCAATGAAGCGAATGAGAGGCGTGCGCTCAGCGCCGTGGGCGGCGGCCTGTCGGAAAGCTCGAGTTGCGAACATGGTCGTGAAGTATTTGGAAAACGTGAAAAAAAAAGAATCGCAAGAGCGGTTTTCGTCCAGTCCCTCCTCAGATATGAATCTTATTGAACTAGCAAAAATCTGGAATCCCGGTGAAACCCCGCAGGCTCAATTGAGAATACGGATGCGAATCGTCGAAGTAATGCGAGTTGGTTGTGTTGGCCGTTTGACCAAGTGAACGGCGAATAAGATGGTGACGGCGACAAGAATGCGCGAGTGTGAATATTTATCGCAAGCTAAGATTGGTCGTGCTTGTTGTGTATCTTTGGTACGATGTGGATTCAGTTCAGTATCAACGGAGCAATGCAAAATGTTCAATTGGTTCTCAAGCAGGCTATTTTTAAAGAGAGGCTACGCAAGACGGTTTTGATGCTGTCTTTGCTGAGATAATGGCGTGCGAATTGGGGGGGAGGAGGTAATATGGAATGATCAAGAAAGAATGACCGGGCGGTTCCGGGTGCCTAAGTACTGCTCGATCAAGTCCCGTTATCGCCGAGGTGCTAGAGAGATATCGAGCCGGGGTGGCCCTGAGTTGCGGCTTCGGACAAAGGGCCATGCGTCCGTGGTGTGTTCTAGGCGGGGCTTATCTACTGCAGAACAGGGGTAGTTAAGGCAGCAGGTGGTGTGCTTGCAGCACGGTGCACCCGACACAGTTCGTAACAGTTGACCTATTCCTACTGTACCAGGTATCATTAACATGTTAAACCACCATCTCTGTCATCTGCCTTGCGCCGGCCTGCCGAGGCAGATGACTTGGGAAGCTCATGAAAATTCTAAACAAAATATTATCCGGTTTGGTACAAACATAAGTACATAGGTAGTATTCAAAGGGGAGATGCGATTGATAAGTGAGCAAGCGATTACCGAGCACCATTATGTAAAGGAAATAAAGGGAATTAGCATCTATATACGTGGTACGTATCGAAAGTAGGCTTCCAACACTGATTGATACACCTAACATTTAGACTAAGAGAAGGATTCAATAAGCCCGACTATGGGAAGTCTTGTCACAACAACTAACAAGTAAGTTGCAGGTAGAACATGTTATTGTTTAAAGTTGAGGCTCGGTGTAGATATCCTTTCGCTAGCAGGCGAAATCTGCAAATTTACCAAGTCCTACTCTGTATAAGCATACTGATAATTCAGCAGAGGTAAAAGACATTTATAATGTCTTTATTGCCAGAGGGAATGAGAAAAAGAATTTGGGTCAGCCACAGTTAACAAGCCACGAAGTCTAAGGCGGGGTTTAGGTTAGGATAAGATAAGTGAGAGGGGCTCCACTAGGGCAGTCTCAAAACGACCCAATCAGATCACACACACGCAACATCGGATCGGAAAAGCATTGATACCCGGCGACCAGCACACACGCACAGAAACCTCGCCCTCTACCAAAAATCTTGAAAAGTGGTAGCTCGGAATTGTGACGCTTCCTTTCCATCGACAAGTCCACCACACCACACACCGTCACCATGGTGAGTCCAACAATGCCGCGCACCCGTTCGATGGCTTCGCTATTTCTTGGAACAAATGCTCGAGATTGCCACGTCGCCTTCCCGTTACTGCCGCGTTGCTGCGACACGATACCTGCTCGACAGAATTGGAGACATACCAATACCGACACCCGCCACGCATCGGCCGCATCCTCGAACTATGTGCACCGCATCTAAATCACGTCTATCAATGTGCAAATTCATGAATGATGGAGTGGTGTCAGGGAATATTGGTACTTGCACGAACAGTCTCGGCAAAAAGCAACATCGGCCGGCACTCGAGCATTTGCGACATAATATACGGAGCCTCGGACAGCGCAACATCCTCAATAATTATGGCAGTGCTGATACCTCATCTAGTCGCTCGTATCGGGGGAGAAGTCGAACTTTCAGGTGAGCAAGCATTTTGTTAGCGAGTTTGGTCATTTAAGATCTCGGTCTACCCGCAGACGTTATCGTGTTGCCGAGACTTGAAGCAGAAGACTCTCAGTGTGTGTCCAAGGCTTTGCTGACTTTATGTGGACAGTTCATCATTCGTCTACTGTACGGGTTTCCCTCCTGATGCTCTTCCAAGCTTCGTGCCAATGGCCGTTTTGGTGATTTCGATTCATCACTTCAATAACGGCCCCGCACCAAACATTACATAACAAACACGTACTGACTACTGTTAAAGTAACACCAATGTCGACGGCAAGCAGAAGGCCCTCTGTGAGTATATCCTTATCTCAGCAGTCAGAAACCGACAGATTCTGTCGATCCTGCGACCTCGCAACACAGCGCGTTTACCATGTTCATTTACTAACCTGTGCGTAGACTCCCTGACCTCCATCAAGGGGTAAGAACATCCTAAAGATGGCCAAAATCCGACATGAACTAAAATTCAATGTAGTATTGGTCCTCGTTTCGCCGACTTGATCCTCAAGAAGGCCGATATTGACAAGAGCAAGCGGTAAGTTCTGATGCGAACCAAACATAGCAATTATTTAGAAATCTAATTTGGTGGATGCTTGTAGTGCCGGTGAGCTCACCGCCGAAGAGCTTGAGCGTGTTGTCCAAATCGTCAAGGACCCCGCTGCCTACAAGATCCCCGCTTGGTGTAAGTTCGAATCCTTAGTGAAATTTAGCGTAAACAAGCTAACAATGTACAGTCCTTAACAGACAAAGAGACATTGTCACCGGCCAGAACACCCACGCCATCTCATCTGCTGTTGACAGCAAGCTCCGTGAGGATCTTGAGCGCCTGAAGAAGATCCGCGCTCACCGTGGTCTCCGACACTACTGGGGTCTCCGTGTCCGTGGACAGCACACCAAGACAACGGGTCGCCGCGGTCGTACCGTCGGTGTCTCCAAGAAGAAGGGATAGAGAACGACAGTGGTTGTGGCGTGGAATGGTTTGGATCCAGAGAGGAGTTGGGTCACTCATAGGTCGCTACCGGACCGAGGCATAGGGATTATGGCTCAAATTGTTGACCATGATACGCATCCTCCTTGGAGGCAAACAGACAGGTAGAACAGATAAAAGCAGGTAGCCCCACTCGCCGCATGTCTCAGGGAGACTTCAAGACGACGTGTCTTTCCTGAATGATAATATGAATGTTCAAAAGTTATTTGTTCCATATGATAGTTTGGTACTGCCAGACAAGGGCATCAAACGTGATTCAATTTAATGACATGTAATCATATCAAACCTTTTTAAGATTCTTTACTACTCGAGGCCTGAGACAATATAATTCACAAATCCTGTCGCTCAAGCCCCATTCAATGAGAGGATTGCCCTAGTATATATATAGTCATCAAAAGGTTTCAATAAGTTCAAGGGCTGGAGTGATATCTCTCTCTTTGAATAACCGAAAATAAGGTGTGGAAAAATAAGGAAACCGGATTGTGAGCCGGGGCATCATATGCTAAGTGTAGGCACACTCATCATAATACCATCAACCGAAGCTTGTGATGAGCTACCAAGTATTTCGTAGTCTTGTCCTCAGTGTCCTAAATAAGCATAGAAGTTCCTAAGACTCTTGAGGACATGTCGCACACAGTATCGGCTACTGTCAAGCCTAAAACCCCTGTCATGCGTGCCGCACGCCACGCCTCAGACTGCCTTAAAGCCCACTACGATACCGGTGGAACGCAACCTTCGTGTGCGTGCTCTGGACAGGAGGAACTACGGAGATTCGGACAGCAGCAAGTGCAGTGCTACATTGGATCTGCGATGAACTGAACAGATGCAGAATACTATCGGCAGGGCTTCTTACCATAACAAAATTAGCTGTAACATGGATGACCAATTGTTGGGACCTACCCATCCGACCGTGTTTTCTGCTGTGTTCATATGCATTTACCTCCTCGCCAGTTGACGTGCTTGTCTGTTCTCACTTCTCCGTATAATAAGCAAAAATGTCGGAGCACCCCCAACGGGACACACAAGATCTTACGATTGAGCGTGCGAAATCAAAGTCTTATCAGACGAGGGAACGGAGTACCGGTAAGCTTGCCTGTCTGTCCTGGCCAATGCGGAGTACCCCGCTCAAATGCCCAACGTCCAACGAGCTAATCTGTTTATATCTGGACGTGGCACCATTGATCTGATCGTCGCTCCACGCTAGGTACATACATTTTGGCAGACAAGCTTACGCCCTTACGTACGGTCAGAAGTGGACCGGCAAGGAAACTGTACTTAATGTAACTATATGTAGACCATAAAACCTGCCAAATTGTACATAGTACTACTTCAACATGAGGTAAGATAATTTGATGAATCCTCAGATACAAGATTTAAACATGATTCCCTGGCTCCTTCTTTTGAAGGACTTGTTTGCCTGTTGTATCGAATTTCGAAGGAATAGGGTACCTGTTTTCTACCCCACAAGTTCAACACATCTCTATTAATAATGGCGGTACATTATTATGGTGCAATAGCGATTTCGGGCGCTTACATACCTACCTGCCTTGCTTCATCCCATGCATGCATGCATGAATGGATGCAGCTAAGTAAGCCCGGTTATCTCCTTTCCTATGTAGTCAGGTGACAGAGGTCTTGGTCGTTGTGCGGCCTCTCCCATTCGTTGTTTTCATCGTAGTGTGAAACGGAGACCAACTTGTTACAGTAAATCGATTTTGACAATAAAGTTAGCCTCTGTATCCACAGCGGGACTTACCCCGGATTCCTCCCTTCATGTTCCGACTGGTCTTTCATGGCCCCTAGAAAACTGTCGGCCGTAACTCGCAATGAGTTCGGGGTTACTTGTGGCTTTAATTATTGTTTTGCTAGGGCATCTAAAGTTCTACCTAGTATTCTTGAAATTGTGCCGGGATAGCGTTGCCGTTCTACTCTATGAACAAATCACCATGCTAGCTATTTTAAAAGTGGCATAGTATTAAAGGCTTTAATCTCAGAGCGAAGGTGGGTTAATGGTAGGTCGCTAATTGGCGAAACTCAAGATTTAGCATATCCAAACACACACATCAGGCAGAGCTAGTCAACCCTTTAGAACTCAATCAGTCATTCTAATGGCTTTAATGATTGATAGATCCATAAGAATAAAGCCACCAGCCACAATAGCGTTGAACCCAGCTACAATCCAACCAAGGACGATACCCGTTGGGCCAACTTGAGCTGTCACTAGGTCATATGCCCAGCGCCACCGATGTGCGGATGCTAATCCTAAAAGAGAGTCTGAACACTTATACACAAGGCACACTGTAATACTAGCCTAGAAGGAAACGGTCGTACCTCACGTGTCGAACCTTATGAGTCTTCTTCTTCTTCATGCCAGCCTGGGAAAATGCTGAAAAGATATATATCGATGAATATGAGCACTAGGGTGATGATACTGCAGACCTCGGGTCAGTGTTGCAGCCAGATGATCAATTGAGAGAGTGAGCTGCTGCCCGTTCTGCACCTAACATCAGCGCGTAGGAGAAAGTTCCCGTACGGACCCTTTCGACAAGTCGCGACATGTTCAAAGGGTCACCAATTCCTGTACGTTTGTGTTGCAAGATCATACGCCTGAATCGAGGGTGACACACAAGGCACCTTCAGAGATCTGACTTTCTCGTACATGCGTGATGTTTTCGTTCACAATCAATGGATCAGATATTGTCGGGGCTGGGCCTTTCTTGTAGGAAAGCGAGAGAGATAAACGTTGCTAAAGTCATTGGAAGATGTGTACCCGGCAAGATATGTTATTTATTGTCTATGTTGGCTCAACAAATCTTTAAACCACAGGCTACTTAACCCCCTTAACTGGATGGACCTCAAGTGTTAGCCTGCTGGTTTATGTTCTGCGTGTTATATATATCTAAGAGTCCTGTCAACGCAAGTGGTCTGGTCCCGGACCACTACAAATACCTACTAATTCGGGATGGGGATGTTACACCGTATTTCAGATCAAATCCAATACCTTCGATCGGTTCTAAATCAACAAGTGTCAATCAAACAGGACACTGGACACAATTAGCAGGTTATGCTTCGAGGTAACGCTAATGATGGCAAGGCTCACTTATGTGGTCAGCTCCCTGCGAGCCGTCAGGGGCTCTGTAGAGAAGTACAAAATCAATAGACAGCTAACTTCACCTTTGATAGCAAGTCAGCCTGGCTTCAATCTAGCCAAGATGGGGGCTGCAGGAAATGGAGTGGTAAATTCGCATAATTTATGAAACTGAGTATAGCATGCTTGAAACTAGACCCCACGACGACTGATAATTTTAGCCATGAACCGTGTAACCATCTCTACTTGGGTTAATCACCTACTTTACTTCAAAGACATGTGAGGCAATGGCATCGTGTTTCAACTTGAATCATCTTGTTTAGAAGATAAGATTGCCTTGCCTGTCATAGCATGTGAGCGAGCCCCTTTTTTATTCCATTCCCCAACACCACTCCCAAAGTGCAGAGAATTGAGCCTTACATTCACATCGAGCTTCCAGATAACAACTATATAGGTTGGCCATGAGCATAGATGATTCCCTCACCACTTTGTTTTGGCATTGCGCTGCCAGGATCGCCACTACTCCTTGACCCCATGAGCCCCGGTGAGTCACCCTGGCCTATCGACCTCAATAATGTGGCCGGGTGCAGCTCATACCTCTATGCATGGGCCGGGATATCAAACTTCACAGAAAATGACGTGTCATCGATCGTAGCTATGGGTTGCGACGAGCAAATACAGTAGGCTCCGATCTCGAGATACGACCTGATCACCCCCCGCAAGTCGACAATGCGTCCATAATTCACGCTCCTAAGTTCCCGGACACTCTGAACAACCCGTGTAAAGACCTCCCAAACCTTTACAAAGATTTAGCATACGTCCTCACTTCAGAAGCACTAGATCCTTTCTTTTCCGCGTCCATTTTCCCCAGCGGTATTCTCGCTTTCGATCATTCTGCTCTAGGCAGAGAGTCGATGGCCAAGTCAATAGTAGATGCCGTGATACTCAGACTCTGAATCGCCCATCATGACGTTGTCTGATCTAAGTGAAATCTCATTCCCAGAAAACGCCTCTATTACATCGCGAACGACAAGTCGCATCACGCAGGACACGCTCGAGACGAGGATCCTAGAGGCCCTTCTGGGCACAGTCCTTGCAATCTCCTGCTTATCCTAGATCGCGTCTCCAAGCACCAAGGTCCTCTTGCGCAATCTTATGAGCATCGCGAGCGTTGGCTGGCGGACGGAGACGACTTCGAGTTGTTACCGCGTAGTGCCCATGAAATGACGAAGTCAGAGTTGAAGGGTCTCTTTGAAGAAGAGTACTTTTACATGAGGATAGATAAATAAGGGCGGCTTGGGATCCATTCTAATACCAGGCCAGACTGGGAGCTCATCATCTATGAGTGAATTGGGTGCTTGTATGAAATGGGAGAAATAATTTCCAATAACAAAGCCCATGTGCTGAGCATATACCAGAATAATTTCCATTCGTCACAGCGTATCTTTTGTGCGAGCACATTATTCCCAGCCTGCCTACCTCATGCACTACATCTGACGATGCAATGTGTGGCTGTGTTCGTTATTCACGAATCACACTGCGGGGACGAAGGCGGAATCGCCACACTAAGCTGGGAAGAAACCAGTAATATTTCGCATTGAAATGTGTAGCCATTATAGGGAACAGTATGATGGCTGCAACTCTTTCTACTGCGCCTCAGAGTGGGGGGCATATTCGATTGCGCAGGCCGCCTATTGGGGTTGGGCAGTTTGTCTTGTTGCAGTCTTCAGTTATAGTTATACGTTTTACAGTTGTGTATATAAAGAAATCGACTGACCCTTATGTCTATAATGCAATGATAACTTGCTAGGTGGGCATATATAACTATTTGATGGTTGCTGGTTCGTCATACTCTTTGTTCTATCGCTGAGCTATATTGCCTCCAATTACAATTGATAGGCAAATCGAGACTTTGAAGATGGCAAACTTTGGAAAACTCCAAGCCTCCGCTACTTCAATTTCCAACGAAAATACGGCAGCTCTCATTAATATCAACTTAGACTTCTCGCTTTTTCGGTGCGACACAAAACCCGAGTTCTTACCCATAGGCCCGGCGTTGACTTCAAAACGACGAGAGGAGGCTGAGAATGGCCCGATCCATAGAACGGCTTGCACGCTTGGTTTCCTATTCAGCGATGCCCTCCCAGACGTGCCGACGCTCTTCAAGGCCTACGGACGGCGCGTGTCTGAGATTCTTGCTCATCCGGGGATCAATCCCGAGGGCACTGCCAGTGACGGGCCATTTCAATCCTATGTTGGGGCTGATTGCACTTCGATATGGGCTGCGGCTACTTCAAGCGATGCCTCGATTGCTGTTCATCTTCTCGCATGTATTCTTGCTCGTGCTTTCGACTCGAAGACAGCGACATCGATCTGGTTTGAAATAGTGCAGGAACGGAAGCAACAGGTTGACAAGCTTTTGAAAGACAACAAAATGATACACCCTTACACAATCATGGCCTCAAGACAGATAATAACCCGTCCGGACCTTGCGGCCTGGGATACTAGTGCTCGTGCTTGGCTAAGAAGGGCAGATGAATCAAAAGCATGGGAAAAGCACCAATTTGCGATCATCGTTGAAAATATAAATTTACCATATACTTCCCCTGGAACTACGTATTCAAAGGTGATGACAACATGGACCAAGTCAATGGAGGTCCTCAATCATCTCTTGGACAATATCCCACAGCAAGCTAGCGATCGTGCAATACTCTTGGCGATTTCGTCGTGGCATTTACATCCCAACCTCCTCGTCTTTCAAGATAAAGCGACAAAGGTTGACTTTAAAGATAAACTCTTCCTACCTTCAGCTGTTCTGACCGTTGGTTTAGAGTACCAACTACAGGCAGGGTGCACAGATATCCGGTGGTCTTTGGCTCTGTCGCATCTCCGGTACTACGGAGACCCCGTACCAGTGCGAAGCAACGAAGAACTATCTCGAGTTACGATGTCACAATTCTGGCTGGTAGCCCTAGGTTCGCTTTTTAGACTATGGGAGCTGCGAGGGTCTGATATCGTGAAAGCCATTGACTGGTTGGATGCTTTAGGTGACATGATATCCGTCGTCGCCGGGGAGGAGTATCTGGAAATCGACTGGATCCGTTCTTTTTGTAGCGCCGCCAAAACATTTCTGGACGGTGATGAGAGGAGGAGAGCGGTAAACCTTCAACTTGTCAAATTTGGGTGGCGACGAGCAACTTGCCTCTTTGGCAGGAACCAGTGCATACAGCAACCATTCTTTGGACTCCTCAACCCATATGTCTTAGGGGCATTAAAGGAAGAAGATTCCGCCAGCAAAGGCTTCGCATACCTTCGAGGACTTACTTCGAACTCCAAGATCGATGGCAGTCGGTTGTTGATTTCTTTTACGACCTTTGTTCAAGGTGATCTTTATTCTGAGTGGGCTACAGCGATTCCAGTTTCATCCCTACCATCACACAACAACGTGCAGCATTACAGATGGATACACTTTGATAATAGGGAAAGACTGTCTGAAGAGGGACTAAAGTTTCTACAGCAGCGACAGAGGGCTATCAAAGATATGGGCGAGGACTGTCAAATAATCTCCCATCCCGATGATATACCCTTCACCCCCCGAGGAGAAGGCCGGTTAGATTCAAGGGACTGGCCAAATCCGCCTCCTATTCTCAAACACTCCGAGTCCGAATCCAAGCGCGTTTTCCAGGAGATACTCTTAGAGACCAGAGAAGAAAATACGGGAGGCTTTTCTATCTGGGTAGACAAGGACACCTCCAGCGAGTTATTGATCCAACAGATAAGGTCAAGATCAAATGCAACAGGCTCAGCCCAGGAGTCCCTCGCTGTGCTCAAGCAGTTGAAATACTCGCAAGCTATCATTGACTATCTTCGGAGTATCATAGTACGTACGAGCAGCTCTCTAGTGAATACTTCATCTGACTTGTTCAGCTCCCTCCGCCGAATACGCCCCGCCATTTGCGGAAAAGGAAGCGATCTTCGAGCAATGCCAACGAAACACAGTATACGTTCCATGCCGTAGCAAATTCCGGCGCGCCTAACAGCTTGATGACACGCCAAAATCAGCTGTCATGGCCCTTCTTGCAGTCGATAACAGCCCTACAGATCGCAACCGTACTGTATCAGCAGCTCCCTGGGGCAACGGTATCTCTGCGCCTCGTCGACATGGAACTACACAAGGCAAGCTGGCTCCCAGATAGCTTCGCCGAAGAGCAGGACAACCTACAAAAGTACCAGTATTGGATACCCACACTCTCAGCTGCTGATTGGTTTCGGAAAATGACCAGAGCTGAGGCTCTTGGTTGTATTGCACTGTTTGAATCTGGTCGATTCGATATTAAAAAGGAGCACATGGCGGACGTGCTGGCTCTCTGTTCCGAAGATTCCATCTTTGTAGCAGGCATCATGTTGGGGGATCCTACATCACAATCGCTCTCGGGTCCTCAAATTCGCCATCTAGTCGGAAGTATTGGACAGGCAGGGCTAGTACTGCTCGTGTCTCCCTTGGATCCCCGGATTCGCCCAACCGGCTACAACCCGTGGGCTGTGCAGCACAAGCAGTATGACGGGAAACGCGAGAATAAGTTCGAGAGCGTTTCCTTACATTTATCTTTCACCGAGTGGAAGATGCCCCTGGATTGGGCAAGTACAGGAGAAATCGACCAGGAAGTGTTCCTCCTGGAATCAGTTCTCTCCGTGATGCACAGCGGGCAGTGGATCGGCGATATTGATGTTCTCGAACTCGAAAAGACACCAGTTGACATCTTCGAGACAGAGTGCAAGGGCGATTGCGAGGTCGAAGGGACTGATCATTCGCAAGCCGTGGAACTGATTAGTCTGGATACGTGGGAGGAATTGCTGGATCCACCGCCGTCAGTGGGCGTCTTTCGGGCGAAATCGAACTGGGCTGCCAGGTTAGCCGCAGCATCGATTTCATCTCATCAGAATAATCCACGTGCGATTCTTTTGATCGGTGGTACGGAGTTGTGCTGGAAGTGCTTAGTTAGTCATTATTCATATCCTGAACTTCACCTCCCCCAAATCGTCATCGACTGAGGAGATGACCAAGGAGGTGAACGGACGTGAGAGAATATATATAGTGCTATTTTTCGGGTTGATAATTCGCATTAATTATAACTATAAGTCAACAAGTGGTGAGTGTATGATTTTTAGCTACTCAATTCAGTGATAGCAAAACCCTAATGGCCGACATACAACCGCGAAAGGGTCTATCCATCGATACAGGGTTATCACACAATGTTTGGAATTCTCATACTAATCTATCTTATCTAAACCATTGTTAAACTACATTGACTGGCGAGCACAAAATCTACAATTTCTATGAGGCTGCTATGTTAGGCTCTTGTTCAACGCGATCAGAGAAACTGAAACAGAGAGACATGTTACGAATAATTGTTGTCGCGCCAAGATCTAGGCACATACTGATAGAGTTGCTTCCCATTAAAAAAATAGGAGTGCACGGATCTGCTTCTTGTGCTGTCGTCCCAGGCGCAACAAATCGGCTACCAGATTTCAAGCCGCCGTTAATCTGCTTGGCTCCGTGATGAGAACCGTTGGATAGAAAGCCAAGATCAATAACCTCTTGGATCCTCTAGATCGATGTCGACTGCGTTGGCTCCCGGCTCAGCGTCCATTACGTACATTGCGCTAGGGCTAGGCCCCGAGCAAGAGACCATACTTGGGCCATTAGGGTAGCTTGAGGCGGATAATGCACCCATAGGAACCCAGCTGCCTTTCTTGGTGGTAAGTAAGGTGACTGGCAGGACATGCTACTCCCAGCGGCATGTCATACCTCGCAATGTCACGGCACTCGTGGCATCACTTGCAGCGACACTAGCGACCGACGACGCGGATTGGGTAGATGAATAATCAATCACAGGCGGTTATCTGAATGAGTTGTTCAAAACCTCTCGGGTTTTGGAGGGGTCGCAGGTTCTTGCCCTAATTGACAAATCAATCGCCGTGGAGAGACATTGATGGGGTTGATGGATTGATGGGTTGATGGAGGGGAAAGTGGGATGTGATGAGCTTCATTATCGTATCACGCTTGTCAGTGGTTGGTGGCTTACATCGCTACCATTTACGGTCGATTGATTAGATACCCGGGAAGTTTCTAAAAGCGGACTTGTCACCATCACCTCGTAAACGGCAATCCGGTCCCGAGACCATATCGTGACGTGTTAGAGAGAAGTAGGGTGTGAGAAACGAGAAACCGGCGTCTTGCTAATTCTCTAGATTAGAAGAAGGCATGGAAGACGTGGAAGGGAAAAGGGGAGAAATGCAAGTGAGTGTTGGCCAACTATCATCGTGATGATTCAGATGTGCGTGCCTTAGCTTGCATGGCGCCAGCAACGAGATGAATGGAGGAGCGCACGAAATCTCAAACGTTCAATCATGTCGAACCAGGGTCGACCGTGACTTATTCCAGCATGCCGAGTCGTCTCGGCGGCTACGTGGATGTGCATCTCACCTTATCACAGGTTAAGTATCGTGCAGCAGCATGTGCATGCGCACCAGACCGACTTCGGGACCAGCCCTACAGAATATTCTATATTCTTCGTGCCCAAGGGGCATGATAGGGATGATAGATCATACGTAGAACGTCGCTGTTATTCTGGCTATACCCGCGCCCTTATTCATCTCATATCTCATAGACTAATTATTTGATACACGTTTGCATGTGATGGGCAGCACGTCATGAAAACACCACCGGGTGTACTGACGAGACCGCAAATGCGGCCGTGAGGTGGACAGCAACTCAAGCAAGACATGTCACTAGTGTGCAGGAGGGAAAGAGGGCGAAACTGCATGCACCGAACGACCTATACTACACCGGGGTTTGTTTTTCGCACAATTGGGCGTCAACGGTTCCTTTTCTCCCTACCCGAACAACCCCAACAAGTTGTACACCTGCTGCTAGATGAAAATGATGTTTCGGAGATAAGGAAAAATGTGCCATCGCCAGCTTCATGTCTGCGCTACCCTTCATCCGCCTGGGCGTTGCGATATATTTGACCAATTTACTTAGTCTCTTCCTAAAATGGAAATTCCAACTCCATCCAAACCCTTTCGTCTCAAGGACCCCCGTCACGAGGTAGCTGAGAATATAAAACTGTTATAATTACGATCCAGGCAGCACATATTGTAACCTCGTGGCTTGAGGAGGTCACAGCGCAACAAATGGAGTGCATTTGGACTTTTTTTAAGCGAGGACGTGGAGAAATGAAAAAACGGGAAACGGAGCTGGGGACGGGGTAATGTTACTATTCCGCCTATCCTACTATCCTACCGAGCCGTCATGGCATGACATTATTGCTACGCTCCGGCCATGAGTTTGTCCGTTATATATATCCTTCCTTCCTTCCAGTTATTTATATTTGGCGTAAGCTGAGAGGTTGCTGATAGCCCTTTTAGCCCAGAGGCTTTTCTGGGAAAGCCGTAAATAAAGGTGTGAGGTGATCGTCTTATTATTGCTTCTAGAACTCGCGAAGAAGACGACCGTCTTGTTAAAATGGGTTGCGCTCGGCAGAAGGGTTCAGACTCCAATTATTGAATTTGTCGAGTCATCGGAAAGTTGAAAGGCATTTTATTGGATTGGTAATATCACGACGCGGGTAAGTGAATTTGGAGAGCCAGGGGCGGGCCGAGACTTATACGTATGGGTTCTTTGGGATTGCTTAGTGACCGAATTGGTCGGTTGTGTTGCAATCTGCGAGGGATTTTGGATAACAATCCAACTTCGATGCGACGCAACTCCCCATCGTGGAAATCCGCCTAGCAGCTTAGCTAGCCCTATGCCCTTGTGTTCAATCACCGGTTGATAGGGAACTCTTGCTAATTTCGAAACTGATCTCACGCACTTCGCTCCCGCTATGGTATGTAGGATGCGCTGCCGCCTCCCGAACCATTCCCGCCCGTCCCGTCAGACATACGAAAATACTGTCCATCGTCCAGAAAAAGCATACTTTGCTGCACATCGCATCCTTCACTTACCGTAACTGTCTTACTCAGATACGTCTTGACAACCAAGTAGGTTAGATTAGATGGTACTCTCTTCCGGTGCCGAAGAGTGGTGAAATCATCCTATGGATTTTCGGATTGCTGGCGACATCCTGCAGAACCAAGAAAATGCCAATTTTTATTTTTGTTTTTATTTTTTCGGGTTGTCCGTCACCGATCTCGCTGAACAGATAAATTCGTGTGAGTGAGTGGACCAAGATATGTTTGAGACTACGTGTCTACTACTGTACGCGCTATGTGTATGTCAGGCATCGAATGCAAGTAGTGCAGTTCCGCGCCAGCCAGAATATGCTGCCCGAGTGGTGATCGGCTTGCCGCTACAGCAGTTTCATCAGGTTTTTGTAGGTTTCTGTGGCTGCTATGACAGCAACGGGAGTGCTAGCCCGTATGCATGTCATGGCGGTGAGTTTCGCTTCATACTTGAAATCGGCTCGCGGTGTGTGTCATGCAGAAACGAAACGAAACATCCTCCTGCTCTCCCGGATGACAATACGCACCTATGCATTCACACCGCCCGTTTGTTACTTCCACATTGGGCAGTTAGGATCAAACGCCACATTATTCTCCTGGGGGGATCTTGAAGGGGGGGTAAGGGGAAGAAGATACTTGGGTAGAAACAAATACCTATACTAAGTACAATAGGAGAAGAGGTGCTTGCGTGGGGGGTTGACGGGCTTGACGGGTGAGACGGGTACGACAATTGTCAATTCCTTTTTTGGCTTTCTCTTCCAGCAGCAGAAGACTTTGGTACACATCTATCACAACATGAGTTTGGCGTTTGCACGATGTACCTGTCTCTCCCGTTTCTCTTACACCCCCGTTTCGGCCATTTTCATCTTGCATCCGCCGTCCGGATAGCGCAGAGCACACACTAGCGCAGCTCTCTCCCCTCTGTTTAAACCCTGTTTGACAGCAGGTATTGCGAATTAAACGTGCATTGCATACACAGCTCTAGTGGCTATTCAGGAAGCAAGACGCATAGTGATCGACTCGATAGATAGCCTAATCGTACACCGCGTAACTTGCCCGTTTCACTTACTAAGCTATTCAGGATAAGTGAACCATGGAATAGTGTACTGTTGATAACAGAAGTGGAAAAGTTTCACGCATGCTCCCACTCTCACCTACTCAAGTAAGGTAAGAGGCCCTGCGGAGAAAGGACCCTGAAAATCCTTTACTACTTCTGAGCTTCCCTCGACGCCCCTCGCGCCTCTCTATCCTCGTCTATCTTGTTCTCGTTTACGGCAACAATGCCATGGTTTATCTAATGCAATGCAAGCTGCGCTGTAAGTATGAGGGCCTGTGTAATCAGATTGTGTAGGTGTGCGGAATCGGGAATCGGACCCGGTCACAGACAGGTTTAGTTGTGCGTGACGAGAGCAAGCGTCGGGGGGCTGCGAAACGTAGGACCTGTCAGAGATGAACAAATAACTGTCTTGTCTGGACGTTTCGTTTGGTGTGAGCGCAGATCCGTCAGGATCCGAGGCCAGACAACGACTGATCATTTGTGGCAGACAATACGCGTGCGCTTCATCGCCTCGTCCAGGTCGTCTAGATACCCCGTATTGATACTACAGCACCTATTTGTGGTTGCTTTTTTAGTTTTTGATTATGGCGATTCGTCTTCTTTCTGTTACTGGCGAGAAATGGTCATGTCTGCCCCTGTACCTAACCCCATATTTACTTCAAAAGTGAATGCCCACCGGACCATTGACGCGGGGGAAAGTCCCGTTCACTGGACTAGGTGGCTAGACAGTGATCGTCGCGACGAGTCCCGGCCTCACAGATCTACGCCTCGTGATAAGACCCGCGCGAGTTCTGGAACATTTAAACAACTGAACTGGCTACCTCGGCTACCTAGTTATCTCCTGTTTGAGGCTGGTGAGTGGCCATTTGTGGTTTTGTCACGAAAGCCGTAGCCTCACCGTGGTTAGTCAAGCGTGGCTTGCGCTACGACGTCCTATTGGGTTTTAATTATTCATAGATAGCCAACTATTATTGGTGACAGGAGACGGGCCTTTTCTCGCAAGTCACGATTCATTTCGGCCTCAGTTAGACCGCCGCAGCTCCCCCACACAAGCCACAATACAGCCGAAGCGCATAACGCCTCTGCGCTTTTTGCGCGTGTCAGCCCCCTTATTCATCATCCGCATCGCATCATGCTTCGACCCGCCAGTGTCCCGCACGGGCCAGTCTGGGGATTAGGGACGCTAAGGATAAAACTGCGTACGCAATTGCGCAACGGGTTTTCGTACCCATTTAAAATAACCTAGACTAGAACCAACTTCCTAGCCACACTAGATCTCCCGGGCCGATGGAAGAAAGACCACAGTTGCTAGTCAGTTAGAAAAGCGGGAAGCTTTGGTTCGGTTTTGGCTCGGATAGCTTCGTTTCGGTAAAGCGCGAAAAATTCCCGCGGTTGAAAGTGTTCGTACGACTCATGGGAAGAGAAGAGTCTCGGCCACATGGGGGAAACCAAGATAGGTCAGGATCATCAGAGGGAATAGCCGAACCGTCAGCTGCCAGTCGCCAGCCTTCCGCAAGAGAGGGTTCGGTTCAAAGCTGATCCAAAGGTCGAGGCTCGGTAATTCGGTACAATGCTGATTGTTGCCCTCTCGGTTTTCTACTCGTTGGTAACTAGGTATCTCATGTTTCTTGGCAAAACCAGGCTCTCGGAAGATCCGGGGTCGCTGATGACAGGTACACTAACAGTCAACGAAGCATGGGGAATTCCTCCGCTCTGGGAAATTACAGCATCTGAGTAAACTCTTTTTCTTATCCACTTCCTCAAGACCAAGAAGAGAATGAAATGCATAAAACGTGGTAAATGGAGTCTTCTCGCGAACAAGGGAACGTTTTGATGGCTTGCCCCGGATAGGCAGGCTGCCAAACCCGTCAAGCCTCGTCTACAAGTTGGTTAGTCGAGCCAGGGGAGAAAGACCCCTACCATTACACGCATCGTCGGGAACATGACATGTTTCCCGCGGTCCAACCTCGGTTTTGGCTAGTCATATTTGAGACTGGTAACAGTCCGTAACAGTCCGTGCTAAGGGCTAAGGAGATGAGATGCTGATTCAGGATATTTTCCCCGGATAACGCACGGTTCCATCAACCAGAATGACAGATAGTGATACAGTATGCCGGCAACGCTAGTACGGTGAGTGGGTATGGAAGGTATTCTAGAAAAAGGCATTTCGGCCTTTGGAAGCTTTCGACATTTGTAACGTAACTGCCTATTGGAGGCTAGAGGCCCAAGACAGCATACGGCCTGTGAGTGAGTAAGTAGTTGGGTTGGTAAGTACTCGCTGTCAGATACCTAGATATGTGTTATGTCGCATCCAACGTGCAGCAATGAGTTTGCTCATTTCGCATCAGCCTTACATTATTAAAAAAAGAAGCCCAACCGATCTCCATGTGTTGCTCGAGGGCATCGGTCATTATGATACATCACGTCGATTATGAGCAACTCCTTGCGAAATGGTAATCGGATACCGCATCCAACAACGTGGCATCCATGATTAGCCTCCCCGGGGCATCGGTAAACGAGCAGGCGAGCAGGGAGCAAACGTTCGCAGAACGGACACTTCCCGCGTAAATTACAATATTCATCCTTAATATATGGGTTGCGCCACCACGATCTATGACATGACTGGGGCGGCACATGTCTCCGCGCGTTTGGGAGGCGGTGATGGGAATTGTGTTGCATCTGACTCAGAATGCCGTAGGGCAGCTACATCCGCACACACACATTTCGCATGTGCGAGCAAACGCCGAACATGTATGTACGTAGAAGGGTGGCTGCTCAATGGACACCTATACGAGCAGCGGTGTTGCACACCGGTCTGCGAACGACAATGCGTATTGGCTGCGGAGGACTGACTTGCGGTCAAGAATGAGTCCCCCTCGGAGACAGACTGTACACACACCTATCTTCTCTTAGGCATCTATCTACACAAAGATGCAACAATTTGCGACGTGTACGTTGCAACTGTGACAACGAAGCCTGTCGAGTTGTTGTTCACCTTTACCGCGACAAGTATAGCGAGCAAACACTGACTCGCTCTAAAACAGCTGGTGACGCCAGAGAGAAGGATTGCCCCAGACACTTGGAATGTTACCTTGTCAAAAATAGCAAATTGGGGGAAATCCTGTAATCCCACGTTTTTGCTCGCGTTCACGGACCATCCGTCGCCTTGAACCCCCCCTTCCCCCATGCTGACGGAAATGCCGCCGCAACGAAATCAGCGCGCAAATTACGGATGACAAACGCGCAAAGCAAAACAGGACAGCCAACACCAAGAAATCTTGATTTCTAATGTCATGGAAAGTGTAAATGCCGCTGCCCTGATGGTGTGATGCGTCGCGTCGCACCTCACAGCCGATGACGGCAGAGTGTTGCTGTGCTGTACAGCACACACACAAATTCCCAAGGCAAGTTTAGAATTTAGACGAGCAACGAAACTTGGATTGGAAATGGTCCATCGCATATGATCAATGACTAGGGCTGAACTGGAAAATGGTAGAAGGGAAAGAAAACAGATATCAATATACTTATTTACTTGCCTAAAAGGGGAATACCTCCTACAATAGGTATTCCGTATCATCAATCATTCCTAAAGCGGAAGCAGACCGGTTACCAGCCGAGCTAGTGGTTTCGGTTCAGGTTGGTAACAATATAAGTACCTCGATAGGATCCATCGCGTCGCGCCAGAGAGAAAATTTTGTGACCAGGGCAGAGCGTTACCAGCCGGAGGGATGCGGCCCAATTTCAGTTGGCCCATGACAGGACGCAGGGAAGGTAAAATAAGCTCCTTCTAGCGCACAAGAAGTCACGACATTCGCACCGCCGGGGCAGGATACGGGTTGACATCCGGTAGCAGGGGCTTACTGTAATCGAGGTCCTGGCACAAGCATTGGCGTCGAATCTGGGTATAACGTATAACCGTAAACGCCATCCTGACAATTTATGATCGATTATCCTGATTGCGAGCTGTCCGTGTTCACGGACGAGTACTAACTTCAGCCACTGCTGCTTTGGTACCTAACCAACCTGTGTGTGTAGTGTGTAGTGTGTATTATTCCCGGCTACACGCGTGTGCACGGGTGCTTTTTCTTGACAAGCCGGGGGGCCACGAGCCGATGGGCCGCGGTGTTGAGAACCAGAAATATTCTTCCATGTTTCTCTTCTCCTTGTTTGCAATGCAGTGCGGACCAGGCATTAAACACACATTTCTCTTGGTTTTTTAGTAAAACCGAATAATTTGGCCGCTTTTGATATTTGGCGTAGGGTAGGCTGCCGGCAGGGCAGCATTACACACAAAAGGGGAAATCAGAAATAAATATATCACTTTTTTAGAAATGTACGTAGAAACAAAATATCGCGTTGGGTTTGTAACCGCTCAAGACTATTGGTCGCGGGAGGTGTCCCGGTTGAGGGGGAGGACTTTGTACCAGCGCACGACATAACCAAAGCCAAGCTGACTCTGTCACTATTCAAGGCGGTCTGAGCTGACTAGTGCTTGGTTACATGAGAGGTCTGCGACCATGACAGGCGGTCAGCCAGCGAGGATGGGAGGGCTTGTAGACGGATTGGATGGATTTGGGGGCACGGGCGTGGGGAGAATAATGGGATGGGAGAGGATGTTGGGGGGGCGTGCGAGATTGTGTCAGACGCGGCGAGACGGGAACAACTGGGGTCAGCCAGATATGCCACGGGGAAAGGAAATCTGGAAAATTGTCAGAAGCCAGACCGGACCGTTGTCCACGCCCCCCCTGTCCTTATGAATCATGGATCTACCTAGTCTAGAGGACCCTGCCTTGACCGCACTCCCTAATCCACAGATACGTACCCTTCACCCGTCGGTATTCATAGAAGACATATATATGAGGGCTATCTTCGATCCCACCAACTCGGTTCGTATCCATGACTTCATATTTTGACCATAATTATTTTAATGCTCGCGAGTCTTTGACTAGCTTCGTCTAATCTAGAGACCACACATAGTAACGACCTATCCAACCGAGCATACTTCGACTTACACACTTATACTCTCGAGTGTTTTCTGCGTTCTTGTCGCATTATCAACACTGCCTGGAGTTTGATCACGAAGTAGCCTGCTATATAACGAAGGCTTCATTTTTATATCCACGACGAACACTATCGATCGATAAACCAAGAAAGAGAAGCCAATATGTACAGCCCATACGGCTCATACAGCTCTATGAGCTCGAACACACAACCCCTCGACATCACACCGAACAACAGCTTTCTCTCGCGCGATGCCGGTTACCACGCCAGTTGCGCATTTCCCTCATGGCCCCAGAGATCCTCGCTGATGGACTCGGCTCGGGAAGAGCGCGCCACCTCGTACCTATCTGACGACGATCTCTTCCCATCGGACCCTGTGGGCGACGATGCCCACAGCATCTCCAGCGGAACCAGCACGGCATCGGCCTCGCCTTTCGTGACCGAGGAGGAGCTATTGGAGATTCAGCGCCAGAAGATGGCCATGCAACGCGAGGCCATCAAGCACCTGCTCAACGAGAAGGAGCGCCGCCGCCAGCAGTACAAGCGGACGCGCAAGGGCAGTGGCAGCTCCAAGAAGAGCAGCAGTCCGAAATCAAAGCAGGACCAGATGGCACCCATCACCGAGACAGGTGAATGAGGGATGGCGACAGAATTACTAACGACGATACGACAGGCATGATTTGTAAGTTTCGCCTCACTCCGTCTCAGCCTTGCTGTGGTCACCACTCAGCCACTAACACATGGTTCGTCAGATTACGATTGTTTTCGCAAGCAATGATACCCCCCTAGCATTACAACATGACGGCATTTACAGCATTACACGATGATACCCCATTATGATGATACCCTATTGAGTCTGAGGACTCTAGGCTGCAGCACTGGATGCCTGCGCCGCGATAGCAATACGCGTGCAGCAAGTGGCTCCAACGGTGCTGCGAATTAATAATACTCACGATGGGCCTTGGTCATCGTAAGCGTGGACGGAGCCACAGTGGCTGCCTTACACGCTCACCACTCACACACATCATGGCATGTGTGATCTCACTATGAGTCACAACACCAACAGTCCGAACAGGGCAGCAGCAGTCATGCGCAGTCCTTTTCGGACCTTGACGAGTTGTCACAGCCACAAGCCCACTTGGCTTGACATGGCGACAACACATACCTACACACAAACACATACACACATACACCACACTACGCTTTTTGGTATGATGTTTTCTTTTTGAGGCAGGGCCCGATTTTTTCATCCCGGAGCAGGGATGGTGGGCGGTGAATCAACCAGTTGGGAAGATTCCCTGGATGGCGGTGAAGATAGCACGATGCAACGTGTTGGGATTGGACGCAGAGGAACAGACGATGTCGGAGGACCGATCGGACCACCGCCTTGGGCGCGTTGGTAATGGTTCCATTGGGCAGAAATGGGTGTTGGGGGGGACGAAATGGGGGGTAATTTTCGCGAAGGAGGAGAGGAGGGGAAGTGATACACAAACACAAACCCTTAACCCCGAATGGATACCTTATTGGTTATCTCGGGTGATTGTGGTTGGTGGCCGCACATTGTTGGGTGACTTCTTGGCGGTTCGGTGAATGGAACGAGTTGATGGGTGTTGTACTGCGGGGAAGAGAAGTGAGTTTCAATATCAGGTAGTCAATATCTATACCCTAGTCGGAGGATAAGGGGTGCACGGAAAAAATACAGAAATCCCATGAAACAAACAAATTCGCCTATCACTACATTCATTCGCGTGTGTGTTCGATTCTTTCGTGTTGTGTGACGGTTTTCTATGAATTTGTACGACATGTTGATGCATGTAATTACCGGCTTTCTGGAACTCCCGGTTGTGAATATACGAATCCCATATGATATGTCTGTCACTTGCGTCATGTTCAAGTTCCTGGTGTTCAACGACTTGATTGATTGTCCGATACCTATATCTAGCGTGTGCACCCACGAGCCAGCCCCCCCGCGCCAACGCCGGAACTGGTGTCTTAGATCAGTTCCGATCAAGTTTGCTTTTTGTCTCAGTCTATCTATCAGTCCATCCACTTAGTCTACTCCCTCTATCGGGCAAATTAAACATTTGTCTCGGTTATGGTTATCGTGATCACCCACAAAAAGCTGGCAAGTTGACTTTAGTTACCGCCGGACATTTAATCCATATTTTGCGGTCAAAGTGAAAGATGCGGTGAGTCACTGAGAGAGGGGTTGTAGATACCATTCGGGTTCATATCGCGCTTTCTAGCTCAAGACGTAAGGTCGAGAACCTGTTGAACTGAGGAGAAAACGAGGAGGCCCGAAAGGAAAGAAAACCCTTATCCTATTATAGCATGTCCCGCTTGTCTCCCCATTGCTGTGGGCATTTGGCGAAGTAGGTAGGTATTCCTAGCTTGTAAGTGGGGTGACACGCCGGTAGGTAGTCTTCTCTCAATACCGAACTCGATTAGTTAAACAATGCAATTGTGTGTGAAGCGGGTAATTCTCGCGTTCTCGCGGTGTGGGGGTTCAGACAATTCGGTTGTGGCATCGGCCCTGTATCGTGCCATGCATTATCCATGTGATTGATTGATATGAATTGAACGAAGCTCGGCACCTCGGGCACTAGTTCAAAAAGATCGGCCGTCGGCGCTTTTATTAGTTGCTGGTCTTAGTCTGGTGTTATCGCACAAAAAGACCACCCCTCCGTAACGTTTCCTTTGATTGACAAGCAGTTACTATAGGTGGTATTATGTAGATCACAAGATTTACAGACCGACGAGCATGATCTAGAACGACATGTCTTGGGTTTCCCTACCTTGCCTACGTTGTGAGCTTGTTGGTGGAACTTTGGACTAGTGGAGTTGAGCTGAATGCTAACCATTAATTAAATCTAGAGACAAGTTTGACAAGCCATCCAATAACTAGTTCACCGTCCGTCTAACGGCTATCATTTGCTATTTGCTCGACGAGTCCATATTGCCTTGATTGGCTCTAGTTCATCCAGTTCACCGCTGAGCGCTTCCCGTTGACCTTGCTTACATGTTGAATTGGGGGAAAACTCGTATGTCCGAAGGCACCCAATATCACTTCTCGGTCTGTCGTCGTGCAAGCTCGGTTGGCGGCGAATATGATGAGGTGTTGAGCACTCACTATTGGCAGGTCCCGAGGGTTGGGTAACACATGATTGGTATTATAGGCCGGGGCAGATCGACGGTAAGGCTTGTCTAGGCTTTTCAAGGAGGGTGAATGCACCCCACAATGTTGTGGCCGGCGTGCTCATCACACACTATAACTCGCTAGGCCAGTGATTATGGTTTTCAGGTGTTCCCGATGCAGCCAGTGAGTTTGCTCTGTTCACGTTGTGTCGCTGTGCTTCAGGTTGATGAGTTGGGCAATTCATATGGCTCAAACACCGCCCCCAGTTACCAGAACCAAAAGGCTAGGGTCGGGAAGCGGTATATGTGAACACATTGGGCTGAATGGCTGGTGCTTCACGATGTTTCACCCCGGGACCGAGCATGACGACAAGGGATTTCTACCTCACCTTTACCGCCTCTACTGCCTTTCGTTGCAAGAGACCAGTCACGCTCTTCGAGCGTTCCCCAAGCAGAAAAACAACGCACGTGAACTTGGAGGCGAAGAAGAGGTGTTAAAAAGGACCCTTGGCTCACGTAAGAAACGTTGAAATTAAAATCGAAATCTAGTGGGTACACACGCCACGATCCTCTGCTCAATATATGCATCATCTTCTCTTATACTCGCGGCACGTCGCAACGCGTGAGCTGGGACACACTCACCGGTGCTTCCCATGTTTGTCTGCAGCTTATAGGCAGAGCAAGACAGAGAAGCGCAGCGCGCGATTACGCCAAGGGTTTCAAGGTCAGCGATATTAGGATATACGGCGACGAGGTGGTGAACTATGAACCCATTCAGGGGCTTCCCGTCGCAGCAAAGCACCCCTTTCAAGCGGGCTGCCGGAGTACCAACTGTGATTAGTGATTAATAGTAGCCTTGCAGGTCTCTGCATCTGGTCTTGTCAGCCCAACGTAGTATTCGTCATTTCGTCTCGTGCCGTTAGGCCGCCCGTACCTTTGGGAAAGCGTCACAGCCCAAATACAATAACTGAAGAGACCATGACATTGAACGGGAGGTCCATGCGCAAGCTGGAAACGTGCTAAGAGCAAGGGACGAGGACAGCGAAGGGTGGGAAATGCAACCCTATACCATATTATCATGTCCTCTTCAAGAATGCCCCTCCATCCTTTTCGCTAGCTCTATCCCATTGGGTTTTTGGATCGCATTCAGTTTCTTGGGTATGACAACATGATCCGTCATGCAAGGGGTTGGTCGGTCGGTCGTACTCATCATGCTGGTATCGACCGCAGTATACTCGGAGAGAATCTATCTATGGTATACCTAGATGGCCTGTAGCTCGCACTGAACTGCGACCGAGTGCAATTGGGGGTGGCTTGGTACCGGGAATACTGTAAAGACCGAGCCGTATGCAACTCATAACCGAATATAGGATTCTGGGAATAAAATGCAACGTGAACGTCTTCGTAGAGGATAGAGCGGGTGGTACCTATCTTAATGGAAAGATACTTGTACCTAGCTTCACGTTGTGTCTCAGAGGGGTCCGACGTCGCCATGAGCCCATGAAACCCAGAAAATTCCCTAGATGGGAGATAGATGACGGAGGAGAAACCTACATGTATGAAATACCACGCGGCGCAAGCCAATTGACTGAGCAATTCATTATATGGCATTGTCGAGCCAAGTGCAAAGCCTGATTGACGTCAGTCCGAGAGCGCACAGACTTCACGAACAAACTGTAATTGATAACTTCGCGTGGAAGCCACTCCGCCTCCACGGGGTTTGATTGTTAAAATGCGCGCATCTGTTCCGAAGACGGATTCCAGCATCAGTTCCAGGGGTCAGACTACCCGGTACAGAAGCCCGGTACTCGTCAGCGGGTTACAACCAACAATATGCTCTTGATATAGCAATCATTCATGCGCGATAACCTAGAAATCACCCAGCTGCCGGCCGCCTCGACTTGCCTTGATAAGATAGTGCCTCCTTGTTCATGATGCTTCTCGGAACCATACAAACCGCATGCCAACGTCCCCTGCGGGGTCTCACACTATAATTCGAGCATGGACGTCACGTCACCCACGAATATCTACTTCGTGATGCGGGAACCCCATGTGGCGCGGGTGCGGGAACTGCAGTATGCCAGGAGCCGGCCGTGAGCTACAGCCAACAGCAGCTGGGGTCCAAATCTAATCTGATTTGGTCGTTCTGGCTGTCACGTCGGTTGTCCACGTCGCCGGAGGATCGATCAAGGCTCAGATACGACAGGCACAGGCACAGGCACAGCGACAACGACGAACAAGCAAGTGGTGAGGAAGAATAAGACAAAGGTGGGGCAAAAGCGCACGATCTGCTGCTACCCCAGCCCCAGATATAATAGGGAGCTGGGAAGTCTGGACAAATTTAGAGGTGGAAGTGGAGTTAGAGTTGCAACTTCATCCACTGGGGTGGCTGAAGCTAGGTATGTATGTATGCACAGTAGGTATCTCGACCCCTGGCCATGATGCTGGATCTAGCATGATTAGATGAGGGAGAACTGCTAGGTTAGCCTGCAGCTAAAGCTAAAAACTCAGCGACCGCTTTACCTAAACTACGATGCGGTTCGGTACCCCATACTTGCACAGAGAACAAAATGAAGAGAAAAGAAAGGACCTCGTTGGTGGTGTAAGTGGCATGATGCAAGTGTATAGAATACATGCCTATGCTTGCTTCGATATGGGGAATTTGCAGAGGACCCCTGCATCTGATTGACCAACGAGGACCTCGATCACTCTTTTTACCGCCGAGCCGAGTGCCAGGGACAGCTTGGTGGCCAATGAACCACGCGGCCCAGCAAGATCCCTGCGATTCCCGCGATCCCATTAGCCAATCTCTGCTTTCAACTGCCTTTGCGCCACCTTTGGCGCTACCCAAGTGACTGGAGGAACGACGTCCGTTGGCACGTCTTTCTCTAACTCGTCCATGCTAACATGTCTTTCGCCCAACCACGTTTCGCAGGGAGCAATGTCGCTGATGAGGAACAATGGGCACAATGGGAACAATGGGGACTTGTAAGATGAGTCGAGGACGACTAAGTCCCACCACTCATTCGACCTATTGTTAATGGCCTATTGTTATGCTCGCCTCGCTTCGAGGGACCCTCCCGGTATCCCATGTGCTTTCTGTGCCTCCTTGCAGTGTAAGTGAAATGCGATGCAGTGCGCGCAGAAGCATTGTTCGATGGGCGGAGCGGTTAATGCCTACCTACTTGTAGTTACATCTCCAACGCCGAACGGTGGCCCCCAGGGAACTTGACGTGCAAATTGTCAAACTCGCCCCCGATACCACTTTGCCGGCTCTCTCGAGCTTTGGCTGGCTGCGGCATATCATCGTGATCAGTTTTGGTTTTTTCACATTGTCTTTTCCGGTCAGATGGACAAAGCAAACAAATAACGAAACAGCCTATCAAGTGACGGGCTGAGTAGGAGAAACGAGGTTAAACTAATTATATCAAATATTCACGTCCCTCGCAGACTCCCTGGTCCCGAGCTACTGCAAAATCCAACCAGTAGTCACCCACAGCGGACCTCTGCGATCAACCACCCTGGACCACTCCCATGGTTCTAACTAGACCCATGTGCGGTGTAGACCTTGGCTTAGCCGGTCCGTATCCGCTCTAGATATATGCCCGCTGCTTTCCAACGTGGTATTATACCAATGTATGCGCCTTGAGCCATTGACAGCTCAGAACCTCCTCTTTCTTTAGGCGCTGGCTTTTTTAGTAGCGATAGACATTCTTTTATTATCTGCTCCATCACCCCCGGGCCTCGTCGTCGTGTATTCCTTTCCTTCTTTTGCCTCTTTGGATCCGTGATTGCTCTGGTCGTGCACACACCCGCCTCGACTCTCACGAGATCGAATGCCAGCGAGAGGTATCAAGTGTCGACGTCTTACTCCAACAAGTTGAGACAGGCATTGTTACACCGCACTGAAGATAGAAGAACGCTTCCACGAGGTTAAGAACCAAGACAGATCAGCGTACGAACGACCTGCGTGCTCTCTGCTGCCTCTACGTCTCACCTTCTCGATCGTCGCGCATAAGGTCAGAATAGGAAATAAAGGATTCAATTCTGCAATTTGTGCTGTGGGTTTGGCCTGCGCGCGTCCTCGTGGAACCTGACGATTTTCTTTCCGAGGACGAGACACACCCTGTCACCGCCGGCGTACAAGACGCCTAGAAGGAACGGAGCCGGCAACCAGCAGGCTACGTAGTGCGTAATATGTACGAGTCCAAAAATACGTAGAGTACCCGTTTGGACATTGGAGGTTTCGTTGAAGGACATCGCTCGGCTTTCGAGGTGAGTCTTTTTCGGTTCCTATTCGCGCGGCAAATACAGACCATGAACCGTAATCAGCTCGGGGCGCGAGGCGAATTACATGCTTAGCTCTGCCACCGCGTGCGCTCACTTACACATGACCTAGAATCTACGAATCATGATGTCGTCTTCGAACTATCAGTCGACGTCTCACCACCACAATGCCTCGCTAAGCTCAGCGGGCAGGTCGTCGAAGAAGGGAATGGGAGTCTCCGAGCCGAGGGAGTTCAGCTCGCCCAGCATGCCTACGAGATATTTCGAGCCAACGGCAGCGACGGATAGGATGCTACTATATGGGCGTACGTGTGAAGTTTTGAGTCGGGCAGGCCATGTTCCGTGGTAGCTAACGGTCTTATAGAGGGCAATTCGGTAGTAGTCGCACACCATGACAGTTTAACGATCGAAAGACGTTTCTCCCGCCATTCCGCCGAGGTTCAATTGCTCGCGGTTGACACGCAAAGCGCGACCATGGGCAATGGGAGGTTTGTCGTGAGCTACGATGTGGACATGACGGCTATTGTATGGGACTTGATGACGGGCGAAGAAGTGGCTCGGTTCGCGTCGTACGAGAATCTCACTTGCGCCGTATGGATGCGAAATGGAAACGTCGCATTCGGTATGGCACCTATGACGGACTCTGCATGAATGAATCTTACATACTGATGTCGACTCCAGGTAACGTGCAGGGAAATATCATTCTCTTCGAGCCCATGACTTCCGAGCACATATCCGCGCGGACCATCGACCAGATTCCGATAACTGCACTGGCTCCCGCTGCCGACTGCAGAACTTTTGCGATTGGGTAATAATGCGTGCCGTTCTTACTACTGGGAAAATGTTTTATGACTAACTTGGTCTAGATATCAGAACGGCTCTCTCATCGTCGCCACTCTTCAACCCAGATTCACGATACTGCACAGTCTCAGCACCTCCAGATCGCCCTCGCCCATAGTGACTCTCGCTTGGCATGCGTCGTCTTCCCGCCAGAAGTCGGATATGTTGGCGGTGCAGACCGATGATGGGGACTTGAGGGTCTGGAGCGTGGCCAAGTCGTTCAACAGCAACGACCCTGCCAAGGTGGTACGAATCCTAAAGCGGAATGATAATTACCAAAATGGCCCCAACTGGATGGGCTGGTCGAAGAATGGCCGCATTATCCAGTTTTCTGATAAGTAAGTCATACTTACCTGCATGCAGATCGGCTACGCGCGCGCTTGGGACATTTTGGGACTAACACGTTTTGGCACAGCGAGACTCTGTCGTGGGATGTACGGACCAAACATGTCACGTACGACAGCATACCGACGCTGGAACACGTCCGCGGCCTCGCCGTGTATGGGCCTGGTGCGATCCTCTTCACCCTGGGGGCTAATAATACCGTGCAGCAGTTTGACCTTAACACACCGGCTATGCTGATCACTAACGTTCAGCATCCTGCTAACCATTTGCCACCGTCGCCGCCTGTGTCTATCGAAGAGCAGGCGGAGCAGGGCGTCGTGATTATTGGCACAGAATCCGACTCGTCTATCCCGATCAATGCCGAGATCTCAGAGAGCGACGATGATCACATGTCACCCCTGGCGAGAATGGTTCGTGGAACCGACTCCGCGAGTGATTCGGCCGACCATGACAGATACATGACGGCCAGTCCAGCTTCTACTAAGAGCTCTACTATCTCCAAATCCTCTGCCAACTCGGGCACGCAGGGACGATACCAGCCATCGGTACAGTCACGTGGAATGACCGAGAACACTTACATTTCTGCCGGGTCGTCTCTGCGATCGTCGGCCCGACCACCTTTCGGTGACAAAGATGCATATTCCATCAGCAGTGTTAGCTCAGCTTCTGTCGCATCCTCCTCACGATCTCGGAATCGGCCTTCGAGACTCCGGAACGAGGTTCTTCCTAGCCCCGACGAATCAAGAGTTCACGATCTTTTCAAGTTCACTAGGAGTCGTCTCCACGATGTCCCTTATAAACATACTAATCTAGTCGATCAGGCGCGTTTGACAAATGATGATCTCCGCCGACAGATGCTCAGTATTATCTTTGGATGGAACAGAGAGATGGAAGACCTCGTTCGTGATGAGATGCTGCGACATCCTGCTGGATCACCGAGCCGCATCCTGCTCGCTAAGTGGCTCGGGGATATTAATGCAGACGTGATGACAGCTACTTCAGAAAACATGACATCTTCAGATTGGATGCTGCTCGCATTAAGCGGCATTGGAGGGCACGCCTCTCAGCACAGTCTTGGCCGTGCCTTTGTACAACGGCTCCTCGAGAACGGCGATGTGCATGCTGCAGCTACTATCATGATAGGAATGGGCGACTACAACGACGCGATCGAGATATATGTCTCACACAAGAAGTACCTGGAGGCTTTAGTCTTGCTTTGCCTGTTCTTTCCTGGCGTATGGGAGCGTCAAGCCGTGCTTGTCAAGAAATGGGGTGAGTTCGCCGTTCAGCATGGCCAGCAAGGTTTGGCAATTCGATGGTATGTGCAAAGAAATCTTCCCCTGGACTTTGAAACTCAATATTGACATTCTTTTTGTAGCTTTGCCTGCACTGGTGTCGAATCTACAGAACCATGGACTTCGCCATCAGCCGTGCAAACAACATTCCAAAATATACATCAGAGCATCCCCGAGGTGATGAGCCCGATGAGCCCCCCTCTGTCACCGCCAGGGTTGAATCGCGGACCTCAACGCAGCATTGCGAAGTCTTCGGCTTTGAAATTAATTACTTCATTTGACGACAAGAAACAGAAGTCGAAGTTCTTCGCAGGTGGCGACGATGGGAAAACTCCTATTGCTGCGGGTGTGACGCCAATCGCGGAATCTGCTATTTCTCCCGGTGGACGTGATCCAAATACTGCTTTCCTTCGTCCGTCTCAACGAAGTGCCTTCAACACCCCAGCTTCGGCTAACCCTGTGACCCCTGGCGGCTTTGGTCGACAAGTATTACCTTCAATTGGTGAACTATCTGCTGATGGCCATCGACGCAATTTGGCTGATGATGTCTTCATCGATGTTGTCCCCGATACAACCCAACTTCAGCCCCAGGTGTATTCTCGACAAGGCTCGAATGAACAGTATGACGCTGGAATGTCTGTCACGCGAGCCGCTACAGCCAGCCCAATGATGATGAGGGAGAGTCATGGGCGTAAAGAGGCGCCCCCGCCATCACCGGGACCAGAATCAATCCAAGCACTGATGCAGCAGGGCCGTTCCAGTCGCAACGGTGCTCGGGATCGTAGGCCGGAAGGAATGGAGCTTAAGCTGAACTCTCTCGACGCGGCCATGGCTAGCGACGTGACCTCCCCCGAGCAGTCTGTCTCATCCTCGACACGTTTCCACTGGCCCACACGCCGCCGTGGGCCTGGCTCAGTGGCTGGCTCTGTCACCTCTAATTCGAGCGCAGGGCGAAGCTACCGACTCAACTATAATGGCGCAGGAAACAAGAGTCTCACAGATTACATCCATAGCCTGGAGACTGCTCAGCACTACTCCAAGAAAACACGTAGCCGCGAGAGTAGCCGACATCGACAAGATGATCGTTCAGGGAGAAGTCGTGAAACTAGCCGCAGCCGTAAGGCTGCCCGAGAGACCTCGGAAGAGAGAGGGAGAGGTGCCGGAAGGAATTGGACGCCGAAACCAGCCAAGCGTTCACCTACCTCACCGATTCCCATGTCTCCCGAAGAACTCATCAATCTCAGCACTCCGAAACAGGTTGATGCACAATTGAGTGACGAGGGTGTTGCTCCTCTCCATCTCGATTCTACTGAACCTTCTACGGTTCGCAAGTCAAGTCAGATTCGGAGATTATCGCCTCGGAGTACCCGTGTGTCCAGTCGTACGTCGAGCCGTGCAAGCCGACATAGGAGTCGTGAGCGCCGTCCACCAGCGCTTCAACTTCGTGGTAGAAGCAACGGTCGCGGCGAAGGTTCTGTCGTGCGATCGCCTTCGTCCCCGCTGCCCATGTCCAATCAAGTAAAATTCTATCACGTACCATCGGACGACGAGGCCGACTACCAGGCGGCAGTAGAAGCGCAAGAGCAATTCAGGAATCGGCACAACCGGAGCGGTAGTGCCAAAGATCCTTCATCGCCTGCTGTTTCGAGAGCTAGGGACCGATCCGAAAGCCGCCGCAGGAAGAACAAAACTCCTGCTGAACAAGAACCTCCAATGCCAGTTCAGCTAGCACAACCTATCCAGCCTGTCCAACCAGTTCAGACCCCCCGTGAGCAGCCGACGGCCAAGGCTAGTGTAGGGGATTTGAAACAGATCTCTCTCGAGAGGCAGCTCAAGAAAGAGGCCGCAGCTCGTGAACTGGAAGAGCGCCGTCTGTCTCTCGCCCGGCGTCCTTCCGTGCCGCCAATCCTGCATCCCGATAACCTATCCCCTATTGTCTCCCGACCACCAAGTGCTTTCGAGCTCCCTCAGACGACTTTCGTCCCTCCGAGGGACCTGCCACCCAGGAGTCAAACTGCGGACCACACCACTCAAAGAGGTTCTAACATGCGTAGCCCTAACCGCCAAATGATTGGCCTTCCCGCGACTCCCAAGGCCATGAGACTACAATTCCAAAATGATAGGAATAAGCCCGCTGTCCCGCCTATCCCTGGAACTTACAGGACATCTCCCTCCTCCTCTGGGCACCCCTCACCAGATAAGCCGGGCAACAACTCACCCACTAAGATTCCTGAAGATGCACCGTTGACTCTGCTTCCTTCTACGGTTTACTCGCCTCCAGCCAGGCCTAATATCCAGAGATGCATGTCGGCACCTATCCCTGAGGAGCCCGCGGGACCTCCTGCTTTCTCCGCCCACACAGCCTTCCAGCAGGGAATGCAGGCCACCAGCCCGGCACGCAGGGGCAGCACGAGGAAGATGAGCGTCGACGCCACGGCTGGAATGCGCGGTATCGATGAGATCATCCAAGGCGGCAGACATTCGAGGAAGTCGTCGCGCGACGACATCCCACCGCCACCACCTCCACCACCCATCCTAAAGGAGCTGCAGCATCTGGCGATGCCACCGCCACCGCCTCCCGCGCCAGTACCCGGGCTGCGGCCGACCGTGTACGGTAGTCCGCCCGGCACCGGCTCCATCGAGATCGTCATGGACGAAGAAGACCAAGGCCCAACGATCCCGGCCGCGGCGCCAATGAACGAGTCCATCGTGCCGATCATCGCACCACCTGCACCGCCGTCGTCGCGCAACGGCCACAACCGCGGACGAAGCGCCACCGACAATAGCATCGCCGGACGCTTCAACCGCGCCACGGAGCGCATGCGGTCCGCCAGCCGGGGCCGGAGCAACTCCATCCTCGGGAGCCGGACCAAGTCTCCCGAGCAGACCTCGCCTTATGAGAGCGTGCCACTACCACCACAGCCGGTAGGCTACAACAGCCCTCCTCCGCCACCACCGCCACCGGTCTCTTATAATAATAACCAATCCCAGACCATGGAGCGTCATCCCCGCGAGGTCAGGATGACGTACCAGCAGCAACAGGAAGTCGGGAGCGGCCTCCACCGGAGCGAGATGATTTAAAGAAGCACACACCCACACTATTTCCTCTTTTGCGTTGAATTCGGGGCCTGAATCTTTGATATACGATGAATTACTGCATGGCGCCGGCGTTTCCAGTTCTTTTTTCGATTCCCCATCTTCTCTTCGATCGATACCTCCAGTGATACCACCTTGATTATACAACAGCACGAGGTTAATACTCGCGAATGAGAATCTCTTCTACTCTTTTTTTTTCCTTGCCTCTCTGTTACCAATAGCATGATTTCATCCTTTTTTTATCATTATTATTAAACCTCATGATTCACGACACGAACGACAGGAAGGATACAGAAGATACGAGTCCAAAAAAAGGCATCCAGACAGAGAGACACACAGAGAAAGAAAGATGGGAAATTAAGGACAACAAATGCCACGCGGCAGAAAAGAAGGACACCGATCATGTTTTGAGTGTTTGTTGATGGGAATTTGGGAATTTGTTGGGAAAGGGAATAACGAGAACACAAAAAATCTTCACCCTCCCTCTTGTTGAATTTTATTTACCTCGCGAAGAATAGTGCTGCCTCACGGCATCCCTGTCGTCTCTATCTATCTTATCTCTCATATCTCTTTTCTTCCTCCACTGTTAATTCGATTCTTACTGTTCGCTCAAGCGTTGGTTTTGTAAGGAGGGGAAGATGGGCATTGTCATGGTTTGTCTTATTGCATGCTGGTTGCAGCTCGTGTTCGTCTTTGTATCTGGGTATAGTTGAGGTAGTAGTCATGTCAATGCATCATGATATTTACACTGCAATTGCGATCCTGCTCATTGAACTGTGACTGAAGTAGATAGTATGCTTTCAATAGTAACTGCATGTGGTATTCTTTTATTTACGAGACCTCCAGGGTTGCTTAACTTTTTATCTGTGTGTTTACTGAAGTAACAGTGGTAGTAATGAGCGCCCCACCTACACACAGAAGAGGTTCGAATCTAGAAGCGAGCAAAGCAAGATTTCCAAGCTAAAAGGAATTGATTGACCGCAAACCTCTTCGGCTTGGTAGCAAAGATGAATAGAAATTAGGGAGGGATATTCATTGGAAAGAAAGAATTAAAAAGAGATAAGAAAAAAGAAAGAATCATGGAGTTGACAATCTCCATCTCAAACCACCACCCCATGTCCCCGAGCCAAACGTGTTCCAGCACACCATGCGACGGGGGAGATACTCTGCAGCGTGAAGCCTCCCTGAAGCATACTCTCCATTTCCTAGGGCCGCCCAATCAACACTGGTTACCCAAGTGGATGGGTGAGCCACCGCGGCATTTGCGCTGGGCGCGGCGTCGGGGGTTCTTATGGACATGGGTGTGACGGTCTGAGAATTGCAAGCGCCTTCAACCAAATTGACCATTACAGTCGAGAATTTGCGCTGTTATTCAGAACTATACCTCCTCTAGGGTCTCGATTGTTAGCGTCAGTACAAACAAGGGTTTGACATGGATAGCCCTTGTAGCTAAAACCAATCAGAAAATCAAGAAAATACAAATTACCCACTTAATACAAGGGTTCTAGGGGCTTCAAGGATAACTGAAGCTAACGTTAGGAAACCCATGTAAACGTGAAGCCTAGTTCTAAAAAAGATGTCAGCTTTACTACGGTTTAACCACTACAACTATCTGACATCTTTTTAAAGTGCTCCAGGGGACCTGGTACACGTCTATGCCTGATTTAGCAGAATACGGGGCAAGTATTACGCTAACAATCGAGACCCTAGAGGAGGTATATAGAGGACTCAACGGGTAAAGTCCGGATGCTGGTAGGAATGGAATCTGATTGGGTAGCAGAACAGTGGGGACTTAGTTGATTGGGGATCATCCAAGTACCCTTGCTGCATTATCATCTTCAATTAAAGCACCTTGGCACCCTCTCACGAAGCATCACGAGAGGGCTTCTCCCAAACATCTTGTTCAGCTCAGTCAGTTCCTATCCAAAATGGTCATGCCATGATTTTCACAGTCCTTCCTTTCTGGTCAAATTGGTTATCATGTACACAACAGGACGCTCTTTCAAGCCATCAACCAGTCAACTTCCACAATCACATCAGTCAATCACTCCAAACTACGTTCACAACCATCCCACCTCACCACCTCACCGCCCCGATCGAATACCTCTGAACGACCCTCCCGAAGAAGGAAAACCATGTTAACAACATCCCCCTACCTGCGCATCCGGCGCCCCTCGCCCACAGCAGCCGAATTCACAGTCTCGACGCTCCCCCCGCTAACCGTCCCGCTCCGACTCTCTCTATACGCCATCTATCTCTCGCAGGGGCTACTGAGCGGACTGATCCTCCTCTTCCTCTACGCGACATGGGCACAAAGTCCATACGGGCCCTCTTCCCCGGCCCCATCGTCCCCGACGACCCTCTCCATCCAACAACGACTCGTGCACGTCGTCCTCGCCTCGCCCGTCGGCGTCCTCGTGACGCGGGGCACGGCGGCGGCCCTCGTGCCCCCGCGCTTCGCCGTCCCCGCGTGTCTGGCGGCCCTCTACGCGCTGACGCGCCGCCTGCACGTCGAGGAGTCCCTCCTCGTCCTCCGCGGCCTGGGCATCCAGACGAGCTCCAGCAAGGACAGCCTGCTCGCCGGTCGCGCGACGACCCGCTTCATACCCACCGAGAAGATCCTCGACGTCGTGATCAACGAGGCGTTCCGCGGCTTCGAGGTCAGGTATTATCTCGTCGTCGTCGTCGAGGGCGAGCCGGATGTCGTCGTCGTCTTCCCGCGGCTTTTGCCGAGGGCTGATGTGGTGGAGAGGGTTTGGAGGGGGGTCCGGGAGTGTCTTTATGAGCGCAAGGTTACGAGGTTGGATGGGAAGAGCTGAGTGGTGTCGACTATGCGGAGCTTGTATGTATGTATGGGATTGGGAGACCTGGTGGCTCGGTTTATAGACGGATGGCATAGCATGGCGTTTTGGGGATGATTGTTTGGTGATTTTGTTCGGTGTTTGAGCTTCATGATGATACCCCCAGCATTTGCGAGACTCGCATACCCGTACGTAGTCTCCGCGGTCGATATATAGCTATCATGCTGAAATCTTTAAAGATCTTGTCTCTCAATATCCCCATTGACATGCTGCATCAACATCTATCCTATTCCACCATTTCGTCACTTCCACTTTCTGCTGTCTGGGTGACCACCCCACCAGCAGCCGCCGCCTCGGCCTTCCTCTGCGCGATGACCTCCTGCATGTGTGCCGCGTTCTCGAACCCCTTCCTCCTCGCATCCTTATCATACGCCTCCTGCGGACTCGCAAGTCTCTGCCTCTTCAGCAAGGGGACATACTTCCCGTGACTGCGCTCGCCATTCCCGCCCTCGAACATCTTCTGCGCGGCGTTCGCGTAGCGGAACGCACCAGGGTTCCGCCGCAGCGCCAGGTCGGTCTGCCGCGCCACGACGTTGAGGAGCTGGCCCGCGAGCAGCTCGTCCATCTTGTGCTCGCGCCAGTGCCTCCACATGTGGTTGACGAGGCCGGAGGTGCCGTGCGCGCTCTGCGGGTCGCCGTCCCCGACGTACACCCACTCCATGCCGTCCCTGCGCGTCGGGTCGTCCAGGTCCCTCGGGAACAGGCAGTCCCAGAGCACGAGCGGCGTCTCGTTCGCGAAGTTGTACCCGGGCCGTCGCGGCTCCGCGGCCACGTCGAGCAGTCTGTCGACCACCGAGGCGTCCTCGAGACCCTGTCCCACCATGAACAGCACGGACACCATGCACCGGATCTGGTGCCACAGGAACGCGGACCCCCGCACGTGGAAGTAGTAGACCTTGGGGAAGGCCTCCGGCGGCGGCGGCGGGGAGGCCGTGGTGCCCGGCTCCGAGGGCGCCTCCGAGACGAAGGAGGGCTGGAACTCGCTGCGCTGCAGGTGCGGCAGCGCCGTCTCGGCGTCGGGGGCCTCCACGACGGCGCTCTCGAAGATGCGCCGCTGGAAGCTCTGCTGCGTCTTGGTGGCGTCGACCTGGCAGAAGTTGCGGAAGTCGTGCAGGCCCTCGAACTTCTTGGCCGCCGCCCGCATCGCCTCGATGTCCAGCCAGCCGCTCTTTGGCTTCTTCTTGTCGCTGCTCTTGGGGTCCTCCATGTCCTCCGGTATGGGCGAGTAGGCGGGCTGCGTGAAGAAGTATCGGTATTGCCGCTCCCGACAGTGGTGTCTTGCCGAGAAATCGGCTGGTGTCGTCGGACACCATGCCAGAATCCGGATATCCGGCGGCAGAAGCCGGTTCAGGAGGCGCGGGTAGGGCAGCTCATCCGTGACATCGTTGAATTCGCGCTTCGGCGACCGTTCTGTTGCCTCGGGCGCTTCCATGTCATCAGCGCCTTGAGTCGTAGTTTCTGCAGTTGCTTCATCACTCGTCCCTTGAGATTTTCCCTCCGATTCCTTCGGTAGAGGTCGGTTACTTCTCACTCTAATACTGATGACCTGACCGAAGGCGCTCACGCCACGATCTGTCCGGCCGCACTTGGAGTATTCCCACGGATGCCAGTTTATTTCGTCTGGGTTCTCGGGAAAAATCAAGCAGCTTTTCACCATGGCTTTCCAAAGTTCCTCCTCGATGGTCGGGACGTTGGTGCTCTTTTGGTACTCGAACCCGCCATAGTTCTTGCCCAGGTACGCCAGCTTCAGCGCAATGAGCCTCGTCGAGTACTTCGATGGATCAACGCCGCGTCCTTCTTTCTTCCGTTTCTTTTTACCTTGCGGCTCGGTTTCTGCTTCCGCTACCGCTTCTATCTCATTTTCTCCATTTGCTGCTATCGTCTCTGTAGATGCGACGACTGGGGTGCTTGATCGATCTTTTGCTCGAAGTTCATTTTCCAGTGCTTGTATACGCTTGATGAGGGCGTCCCTGGTCCATCGGCCGTATTGAGACGCACCCTCATCCATTTTGGAGAGTTTCGTGGCGTGCGCCTGTGTGGTGAGAGCAGTGGAGAAGCTGCATTGGATTGCTCGGCGTGCACTGAAAGCTAACAGTTGGTGCCGTCTATGGGGGCGCCAACTACGACATGCGCTGCTATTGAGGAGCCACATACACTCTCTCCTTAAGTGGACAAATATTTAGAAGGGATACTTAACGACTGCATCGAACACAAAATAGAGTTTTTTTTTCACGTCATACATAACTTTAGCAATTTACATGAATGCGGAATAGATGGACGAAGCAAGATAAAATATCATTTTAAGGTGTTCTTCTTATCGATAAACGCCTCGCGCCTTGGTATCACTGAGTAGACCAGGTTTCAGCAGAACCTTGGGGCTAAGAGTCTCTCTGCCATAATCACATTGTTTGATCACAATTCACTTGATATCGCTTGAATTCCATTCTTCCGAATAAAAGTTTTAAAGGATTCCATGCGCCGATTGGATGGAAGAAGTCTCTGTGAAGGTTTTGCTGCTCGGCGACGAGGGGGTAGGCAAAACGACATTTCTATCGTGCGTCGACATTCATGGCCCAGTTGAGACTGAACAGGAATAACACTCAAGGCAGCCGGATTAGCAGGGGCGCAAATTCCCTTGATGGGAATGCCCCGATCACATTGTTAGAAGACCATGACCAGCCATTTATTTTCGAACTTCGTAACAGGAGACGGGTATATCGTCTTGAATTCTATGACACTGCCTTCTCCGGGGACTGGCGGCTATTAGAGCCCGACCTGATCATTATATGCTACGACATCAGTCAGCGACTGAGTCTAATAAATATGGAGCGAGTTGTCAGTATCTGACGTCCCCATTCCTCTCGTTCAGCTCTGACCCCTATATACTCGCAGTGGATCAAGGAAATCCGCAGTACCTCTCGGACAAGTGACCAAACTCCAATCATGGTAGTCGGTCTAAAGAGGGATCTAAGATCCGAGACTGATCCAAATGGCATCATTTACCCCCAGGAAGGATACAAGGTATCGCAGAGTATGAGGGCGGATAAGTACGTCGAATGCTCGGCGGTGACCGGTGAGCTGCTCAAGTTGGCGTTTGAAGAGATCTGTAATACAGCCGCAAAGACCAAAACCGAGGCGGGTGGGCAGAGCGAGGGAGGCTGCAGATTAATGTAAACAAACCAACATCGACGGATGGGCCATATATGAAGATTCTTCGATGTTTCTGAGAATTGTGTGATTAAGATCTTAGAATTGGCACAGTTCGAGTTCCGAAAACTGATGATCATCGGCCGTCCTCGGTAGTTTCCATAGCGTCCCCGTCGCCTTCTGCGGGTGGCGGAAATTCACCGAGAACCTCGGCGACAATGTTGATAATCTCCTCTTGCTGTTGTTCACCGAATCGTCCCTCCATGTCTTCTAGCACGGCATTGAGCGCGGCGCTGGTGGTGGGTCGCAGGTTCACAATCATGATGCACTCGCCCTTTGTGATATTGTAAGGGCGCAATTTCTGAAGCAGAACAGGAATAGACGCGACATCATATGGCAGAGGCTTCTGGCTCAGAGGGCCTGGAAATGTCTCGAAATACTTGAGCACCTGCGTGTCTTTGTGAGTTATGTAGCTCATGAACACAGTATGCAAAGAAGGTTTACCTACCTCTCCTCGCAGCATCTCCAGGTTGCCCGGACCGCGCCGCTTCTGTGACTGATATTGCTTGGCTTGATCGGAGAGAAATTTGTAGACCTCGACATTGGTCAACACGGCATTTTGGGCTTCGAGAATCCTCATTTTGACGACTGTGTAAAAGACTATAGCGACTTTGTCTAAATGATCGCCTCAGGTATTAGTGCTTTCGATATCCTAATCAAGGAAGACACCTTCACTAAAATCGTGTAGATTGTTTGCTGTGTTGAAAGTGCTAGGTCTTTGAAGGTTTTTGGAGGCGCCAGGTGGCGGCACCTGGCAACATGGAATTTGAGCGGGGAGCTAATACAGTGTTTTGATTTCAATCCGTCAGTAATATAGAGCGCTCTTATATTGCTTTATCAATTAAAGAAATGCTTATATGATCTTGGCGATGATTTGACTTCAGAGAAACTTCAAGTAAATACACTAAATTGTGAGGGAAAACTTGGGAAGGTACTATTTATTTAATTGCTTAGCGTGGTAAGTGTGGCTTTACACAAGAGGGTGTGATCGTGCGAAGCACATTAATGATAGCTGCGGAGAAGCGAGATCAATAGGGGGCTAGAACGACATAATTTTCATTGAGAAATCATTTTATAGTTTATATCGCGTCGGATTGGGACGGAGATGGAGAGGGAAAATTGGTTAGCCATTTTAAGATGATTCTATGAGAGCCACCCCTTTTACCCCTATACTTGAAGATGCCGCCCGCTGTATAGCACCTTACACAGATACTTATGATGATCTCTATCTTCGTTTCCTAGACAGAATCTATCCTTATAATCAACATTGCGTAAATCTAGCGGCAAGCTTTGTCGACTATGGGAAGTTCACAGGAAGTGACTACGAAAATCGCCTCACAACTGCTTCATTGGTGCGTGTTACTCCTTAAATCTGAAATGAACGTCAGCGCTTAGTATATAGTCTTTTTTCAACCTCACGTATCACAGCCGACTACGAGCATCAGGCTTTGGCAGATTTGGGCACGCCATCTCGCCCGCATACTTGACGAACCGCGTGAGGGATGCCATATTTTTTGCATGAATGATTAATCACTCAATTCGTTACGCTTTGCTCGGACCACACGCTTGACACTATTATAATTACTGTGCCTAGGATTTGCTTAGGGTATTAAGCACCTTCTCCAAATTCTCCTCTTTAGATGACGTCCATTTGCAGGGTCTTCATTGCGGGGAATGTAGCATCATGTGGCCAATTGGGCCATGCTTCCCTACCAAATGCGGAGGACACGAACTTAAAAGTAAAGATCGTTGTATGCTATGATACCTTTTGCGGTTCTCTGCTACAGTGAGAGAATAATCTCGATTTATCCGGTCGTAGGTAGTCATTCGCAGCGCCTATCAGATAACCAGGGCGTTTATCAATGTGAACTCTAATGGTACACCGATATGTAATCTGATATCATCATGACGATTCAAAGATGGAGGCGCTGACATCAGATGATTTCGCCGCATAAATTTGTATAGCGCTATTGAAACATGCATATTTAAACCATTCTATTGTTGTAATGCACAAACACTAAGCTTCACTGATCTCATCTACACTGCAATATCAATCTTATCCTCAGATATGCCTTCAGGAGAAAGAAACCGAACTGAGCCCAGTGGACTCGACTACGGTGCAGCCGTAGCAGGCGAGAACGTCGATTTCGCACAGGATTCACACACCGAATCGGTAGGCGAGTTACCTAAGCCCTGCATCCTTTCTTACGCGATCTAATGATGGGACTACGTAGCCCGGAACTCGAGATAGAGCACTCCTCGACAGACTTAAAGACGCACTGAAGCCGGGTGACGCGAGGAGAGCTTCGGCTGAAGCGAGACGACCCTCGGGTGACACAACGCATGACGGCAGACATGGCGGCATAGTAGAAGTCATGCAGCCGAACAATCGCGACTATTATGACGAGCGAGAGGAAGTGCCCCGTGGCGGTCTCCTCGACGAACTTGGCGAAAGAACGCCTGCGCGCGAGAATAGGAGACGTAGCAGTATACTCGACTCGGTGCAGTTTGGTCACGGGCAGTCACGGGGAGAAGAGTCGAAGGAAACTAAGAGTGGTGGTATTATGGAGGCGGTGAGGAGGAAGAGCGAGAGTGGAAGAAATGATAAGTATAGGGATTCATCCCATATAAAGAAGAGCGACGAACACCATTTCCCTGGTGGTATGTATCGGTCTATTCGAGATGATTTCTCGAAGTAGGGGTCAGGCTGAAGACGCGGATGATGAGGTCTGTATAAACATTGGGCTATCAGCATCGGAGCTTATACAAAAACTGCACAAAGTAGTGCATCAACCTGCTACTCTTAAATGCCTAGTTGATGTATCTTATTTGAACAAGAGCATAATATGGAAAAGAAGATAGTGCATAGTCTAATCCCATGATTACTACCGTACTAGTTCTGGTATCAGTCGCTACTATTCAAGTATTGTATAGTGTACTCAATTAGTGTTATCACTGGCAACATATGTGAATTGGGAGAACTGCATGATTCCGAACTTGCTATTCTCATTCCTGATCAAGCCGACCAGCAAGGAGATGTCACCAAGAGCTTAATAGACAGGATATACTGCAGGAGTGATCTTCGATATCCGCCTCGTAAATTCTTCCGCGCATATGAGGTCACACTATGGGCTGTGCGAACCTTCCACTTTTGCTGGAAGAGACAATCTTGTCCTGCTAGGACAAAGAACACACATGAAGACATATGCGCTAAATCTCGCAGGCCATATTCGAGTGTGATTTTTTCAACTTAGTTCGTAACGATTGCCATGAGGTACAAGATAAAATATACGCTCTCCACGTTGGTACCATAGATTCAATGTGGATTAACGATGAATAGTTTTCTTAGAAACACTTTCTATTGAAACATTTGTGCCTACGTACCACCGTCATATTCACCTACCTAAATTACCCTCGCTCTTGCTGAGCATATGCCTCCAAGAGATGTATTAATCCTATACAATATAGTCTCTACGAGCAAAAGCTTTATTAAAAAAGACGAGTCATAACTAGATGCCCTAGTAATATTTTCCCAAACCTAAGACTGAAAGTTCTCGTATTATGACGCCCTTTACTTGACTAGGTTTTGACACAGAACGAACCCTAAGGATCTGGATCTACGTCAGAAAATTTGCAGACTGGTTTGCAGGCAAAATTGAGGAAATAGCTGGTAAGCATGCTCCTACTATCCCTCGATCCTGGGCGAAGGGTTGTTGAGAAAAGGGGGTCAGTATACTCCACGCCCTTGTCTCTGCCTCGGGGTCCCTCATAACCATCAAAGCTATTTTATACTTTGTGAAGCTAATAGCGCATCATGCTTGCCAATTATCATGTCTAATACGAATAATGTAAAGCTTGTTTTGAGATTCTGTCGTAGTAACCTAATAATCATAAATATTAGTTGAGAAGCGGGAAGGTCTTCTTGTCACGGGGCGTATATAAAAGCTGCAGATGGTCAAGCCGCTCGAGTTGACAACGTTCTATATTTTGATAGTGTTGTGGTATAGTGCTGCATTTGTTCCGTGACTCTTCCTTGTTCTTATAGCTATCTGACAGTGACTTCAGTGTTTACTAAGAATAGGAAAATTAACCAGCATTGGTGATAGCTAGATGTAGTCTGCGCAACTACGAAAGGAAAAATAAGTGCGACCTGTCTACCCATAACTATTTTTGAACGCCGTACTCATATCCTCTAATCTCCCCATTTACGCTTGTCAACTCTGAATAAGCAAGCGGAATCCATCTTCTTTGGCATCTTCCAACATGCAATTCAGGCAGCTCCTCCCTTGAAACAATGAAGGAACACCTAAAACCCCAGCCAAGATCTGAGCTTCATCATTTCCATGCGTCAAAGTAACTGAGGCTCGATTGTTGCTAGCAACAGGAGCTTCGACGCCAGTTGCAATGACAGATGCAGTATCAGATACAATTACGAAATCACTGGGGCTGTGGGCGCAGGTATGCGCTACAGAAGTAGCCATGTACGCCAGATGCATATCGTAGAAACTTATCTCTACAACCTGGGCTGGGAAGCTCACCCTCGCACACAACTTTAGAGAGTTGTGGTGAGGCCGTACTGAGAGGGTGAAATCGGAGTGAGCACCAATTGGAGACGGGTAGATAATATTTTGGGGTTGGAGGATAGAATCTGTAGCTGAAGGACGTGGCTGGACATCTGCTGTCTCCGTGATGGCCTTGTAATAATTACGGCCGTCGTGAAATTGGCCATCTAGAACCCGGTAGCGAACCAAGCGAGATTCTTTGGACGAGCTCATCTCTAAGGTCAGCGGCAAAGTGGATGTTGCACCATTACTTGTTCCTAGGACGTTATGCCGCTGGCCAGAATTAGTCGGTGTGTGCCCTAGCAAGTGACACATATCTGCATGGAGATCTCGAGTTGTATACCAATCAGGAGTATCTGAAGAATTCTCCATATGCGACTGAGAATTAGGGCAAGAGTAAAGGCGGCGGAGCAGGCGTCGGCAGAGATATGGTCCTAATTTTGATTGAGGCTGTTGCACGATCGGTAAACTTTGAAGATCGGTATCGACTAAACATAGGAGAACCCCAATACCAACCAAGCTTTGGAAACCTCTCCAAATGCTGTGGAGCCGGCAAGGATTTCTCTTTGCGGTTGAATTTGCCCATTGGTGTGATCTGTCGCAGTGGGAACACATACAGCTTGAATCTCCAACCAAGCTGCTGAGAGACTCACAAAATCGTTTGTAATCCACCGCTAGGTTGATGTTGTTCAACTCTGGTGCTACACCGAAGAACAGGCTTAACTTTCCACGAACGTGTTGAAATGCGTTAGAGCCCAGTAGCGAAGGCAGGCCATCTCGCGGAAAGTCGCCAAAGTCGGCTCCCGAAAAAGAAAATATAATACCTCCAATGAGGTTGACGAAGGAAATAATAACTGGGGCGGATTCTCCTGCAGTCATACCCAGAAGCTGCTCTACCATCCTGGCCATGCAGCCCTCAATATGCATAGTAAGATGATCATATGAAGAGAGTCTCCCTGGCTGGGCCAAGAACTCGTCAAGGCGAAAGGATACGGCAAGGGCTGAGGAGGACTTTCTACCGCGTATTATTTTCTCAATGTGGACCGAAGTTTCTTCTTTCCCATGTTGCACCGAGATGGTAACTGAACGCCTCCGACCTTGAAAGATGACACCATTTTCGACTAAGAGGAGAACATCGTCGGGGCACAAAGCCATGAGAAGTGAGACAATACTGCCCATGCCTCGAAATCCCTCGATCTGCACCATTACATTGGCATCTCGCACAGCTTGTTGGACGGCATCCAATAGTTCCACTGTGAAGTCGACAGTGGGCCTATCGAGAAGAGAGGCCGACATGGATGGGGGTATAGTAATATTGGAGTTGTAGTAAGTTTCTCTGATGCGCGTGACATGGGTGGCATGGTGCTGGCCAAAAGCGAGTGGTTTCAGCTTGTTGGAGACGATCTCGGCGACATCTGAAAGCTGACCCATGCTTGCCAGGCATCGATTTGGGGGCAGAACCTTCATTGAAAGCTCGAAGAGAAGATGTCCTGTGGAGTTCCGGCAGAACATTTCAACCAACGCAAGGGTCAGGAGCGCAGAAGCTTGTCCACCTGCGGTCTGGGCCAGAGTCGTCGTTGTATCATTCGCCATCCACCCAACCATGGTTTGTAATCTGCCAAGTCTCGTCGAGCTGGATCTGGTAAGAGCGTCGGGAATTCGCCTCGCGAGAGGCCCGCTGATTGGGAAACAACAGCCGATAGCCTCTAGTTGGAGAACAGCAAGAGGACTCACGCCATCAGCCGACAGAGCTTGTAGGACTGAGGTAAGAGATCCCAGTAGATCTACCGCCGTCCGAGGAGCGGCGACAAGGTCAGCTTGTAGAGCAACTTGTGTAGCCATTATGCGCACAAAGACAGAGAATAGACGAGAGACGAAGTGATATGAATAATTTATTGCCTATATTCTTCATCCGTCCTGGACTGCTCTTGTTTATAATTTCATGATCAAGTACTCTCGCCCACTCGACCAACTGGCTGTAAGAGCCTCCTAATTAATCATATTGTATGATGTGTTCAAATTTTCTCAGCATGCTAGGAGTGAGTAGACTTCGTCAACGAAGCCTTCTCTCATTACTTGTCGATTCGGCAAGAGGAAAAGCTGGCATTTGGGTCCACTCACACTTGCTGTAACAGCGCGGATCGGGAAGCGAGGTCTTTGCCACCAGACGTAAATCTCTGCCTAAGGCCCATATGCAAAACTCCTTGTTCGGTAAAAGCGGAAATGAAGTCGGTCCGCTGCTTCTTGAGATAAATGGTGGAGGCCGCAAAACTCAGAGAGCGGCCGAGTTACTAGGTATTTCCCCTTCTGGGTCATTTTGAAACAATAGGTTAAACATGGGGGAGCCTGAACGAAGATCGGTCCCAACCATCGTCGTGCCCGAAAACATTCGGCAGACCAGGAGTTGTCCGTTGGACCTCACCGCAAAAGCTTTGAAGCACCTGCATCGATCAGGCATTGTTGTACTTGAAAACGCCGTGGACAGCGTGTCTCTCGATCGGCTAAATGCTACTCTGGCCCCTGATGCTATCCGTTTGGCCAAGATTCCAGACCAGCATTTCAATTTTGGCGCCCGCTGTGGTAATATCAATCAAGGTCCTCCCCTTAATGAGTCACTGTTGTTCTCAGATGTATGGGTTAACCCATTCGCTTTATCTGTTCTGGCCGCAATTCTTGGTCCTAACCCAGTCTTACACCACGCCTGCGGAAACACTGCAATACAAACCAATCCTGCTGAAAGACAGCCGGTACATTCCGATATCGAGTTTCCACACCCAATGTCCCCATTCTCATTCGTTGTCAACATCCCCTTGATCGACATGACCGAGCGGAACGGCGCGACTGAAGTCTGGCTGGGCTCTCATACGACCACATCATTCAACGACCAGATTCAGATCCCAAGTCAGATGGAGGACCTGCCAGCTCGTGCCATCAATCCATCCCTAGTTAAGCGTCGCCGATCTTTCTCGCCACCGCTTCGGACCTGTGTGCCAAAGGGAAGCGTCATAATTCGGGATTTGCGTCTGTGGCATGCTGGAATGCCGAACCTGACACCAATGCCTCGTGTCATGTTGGCTTTTGTCTGGCAGGCATCTTGGTGGCAGGGCAAGGGATTGATGCATCTGCCGCTAGCGATTCAGCCCAAAGTAAAGTCGTGGGAACAATCTGGCGCCCGATGTCGTTTTGCAGCCCAGTGGGTAGAAGAGTCCACAGAACAGCATGTCAATAGAATGGGAGCTCATGGGACAGATCTAGCGAGTTCAGACGTTGCTGTAATGCACATGCTCTCTCAGGTATGACTAACTTCACAGGGAATGCAACGGTCCCCTCTCAGACAAGTCTGAGAGTTACGATATCTGACATAAGCAAGTCGATTGATCGGGGTGTAATTAGTAACTGGGTATGATTTTTATCTGCTCGTGTTTTAGGTATTATACCAATTGCAGTCCATTTTTTAACATCTTGAAACTGCATCTTTCGCGCTTCCCCTAGCACTATTTTCTAAAATTAACTTCAGGTAATCTATTATATTATTTTGTACGTGAAAAACCTTTCGCCAGAACTACTAATTTAGCACGATAATATCTCACTTCCTTACATTATCTTCTTTCATTAGTTCATCGGCATGTGCATCCTTAATAATCTTATTGATGGCCCTATGCCAACACTCTCCCATAAGAAATGGAACCTTGGATCTCTAACGACAGTCGAAATCACCTTTTTAACCGTTTTCAAATGCTAGGTTAATATGGCCCAAGGCTTTCTGCATTGCGAACTAACAAAGCGGAAAACCTAACCTTAATGTTGGTTCTATAATATTGATTATGTAGAGAATGAGAAGGAGACTGCGAATGCATTTAGTATTAGGTGTGTTGTAGCTATGGCCCATTTAATAAGAGCAGGGAAGTACTCCGCCCCTGTAACAAGGGTTACCTGTCGTAAGTGATCCAGGGCTTGTAAGGGTATTCGATATTTAATAGCTTTGCTCTCGCTCGCTTGGCCTTGTCCGTTCAGGTTCGTATTGCTAGCTTGATCGGATAAACACAAAAAGGAAAACGGGTAGCTGAATATGCGATTCGCCGCTTGTAGATACTTCCATGATATCAGCGGCCGTAAACTTAAGTATTTTCGTGAGCTTAAAAGCTCCAACCAGAACATGTGTTTTAATACTAATTAGCCATAGATATATAGCGACAAACGATAATTCAATTAGAATTGCGAAGTTACGACTAGTTAAATACACGAAAGCTTCCTTGCAAGAGCCCGCTTAAGGCTCGTACCGTTGTCTTCTTAAGGTGTGTGGTGCTTGATGAGATGATGACCTAGCCTCTGTGAAAGCGCCGCTAGGGTCAGTGTTGGGTTTGAAGATGGACTGATGGGAAAAACCGACAGATCGCAAACGAAAAGGTTCCGCGAATTGTGAACCTGCAGATTCTCATCGACTACGCTATTATCTGCCTTCTCTCCCATCCGCATAGTCCCTACCTCGTGTGCTACCGATCCGAAAGACGATCTTGTTACCTGTGGCATCTGTCCCTTCACTTTATCGCCGGACAGTACTGTCCTGATTTCTCCAGCAATACGTTCCATTTGCGAGGCATAGATAGACTTGTCCCGCTTGGTAATTTGAATCGATGGTGTCGAGTTTGGGAGGTTCAGGACTTTATTGTCTTTGACCAATTTGGAAGGAAGACAGTATACAACCTGGACCACTGGGCGTGGTGGTAAATTCGACTTCGTCGGGCCATCGCAGCTTTCATCGCACCATTCTTCTTCAGGAACAATTTCCAGCTTGGAATTAATAAATTGACAAGGAAAACTCCTGTCCACGGTATTCCCCAGAAATGAAGATGCATTCACTGTAACAATGAGTAGGCAGTGGGTCGTGTTGCGGCCGCTTCCCAGTTCCACCGTGGTTTGGAGCCTAAAGGCTTGGCTTTGAAGGGCTTCAACTTCTTTGCTAGGTTGGAACATAAACCGCGTCCCCCAAATATCGTGGTCGGTGAGGCCATGGCCGACGAAGTTGTGATTGCCTACCCCGCTCCGAAGCGCGATCGCTGCCGTATCAACGGTGCCGGCACTAAGGATGACCTTTGCTTTCCCGATCGAGAAAGTACGCTCATGACCACGCTGATCAACAACAGTCAAGCTCTCAATCTTAGTTTGTCCCCCCTCAGTAGCTTCATTGACGGTCATTACCCGAGTCTGAGACAGTAAATGGAATTGTTCGCTCTGGTTGAATATCTGGTCAAGAATCCAGGGAGCTGTGGAGTACCCGCCCTTGACTACTTGGTATAATCTTGAACCTGGGTTCCTGGCAGTGAATTCCACAGCCATTGGGCAACGCTTGAAACCGACTTTTTGTTGCGGATCTCGCAATATCGTGTTGAGACGATCGATTATGGTATTGTGAGCCTCTGCATTAATAGTGGGAAAAGCGGCGGGGTGAGGATAAGGCGTATCAAGGGATGCCTCTCTGTCGCCGGTCATGAGCTGATAGGCATCGTTATAGCCACGCCCTGCAAGATGCTGACGAATAGCCTCTGGGAAAGACTGAAGGTCGTTTTCGTCAACCTTTGGTGTGTATAAACCCCACACGGTGCTGCGGCCACCAATGCCATACACTGGTCCGCCAGCATACGGTTCGGATTTGGCGGTCACGGTCACAAAGGGATCTTTAAGCTTGCTATAGACGAGATCGTTGTCTTGTGATGGCCCTTCAGAACTATTATGATTCCATCGGGGCGTTGCGAGATTGATGCTATGAGTGTGCAAAAGCAAGCCACCCCGTTCAATGATGAGAACTCGAGATTTGTCCGATTCTTCGACGAGCGTTCTGGCTAGGATTCCGCCACCAATACCACTTCCGATGATGATATAGTGGTAGAAGTTAGCTTCGCAGAGCCTGGCGACGTTGTCAAGTGTTGCTGAAATGAGCCTGTCCATTTTTGGGAAAGAGATTGGCTGGCTTGGAATAACTATGGATTTTATGTTGTTTGAATGTTTCGGTCTAAGGATGTTATTATCCCAAGTGAGATAGTCGATGTTGAGCTGAGCAATGAGAACGATATGGTTTGCGATGCGATGCAATGCAATGAACACACATAACACTCTGGTCTTCTTCCCTGACCGTTTAGACTTCTTATACTTCTATTGAGAAGCGGACGAGGTTACCTACCAAGCTAATTCATATCCCTTCAGGGATCAAGTGCCACTTCAAATTGAATACATCGGCCAATACTTCCGATGAGGCTGCATTGTCGAACGAGACCCAATATATTCAACATGAAAAAATCTGCAGAGCACCTACAGGTTAGAGGTGACAATCCTACCCTATTGCACATATCTTTGCCAAGGTTCTCCCAATTCGTCGTCTAACAGGAACAACACAGCTGACAACATTTCTCGGGCACCAGCGCTTAAGAAATTCCTTACGTTGCATTTACCCACCACGCTAGTAACTGCTCTTATTCTTTCAAAGTGCAATATTGGGCTCCGGATCGCCAGTATTGAGGCTTATACAGGTGCAGATCTCTGGGAGCATAAGCTGGACGAAGTATGAGCATTTTGGAAGCAGATCCAGCTTATGTTCTACCATGTAGCTAATCTACGAGCGATAGGCTTCTTGGAAACGTCAGGCCTTAAGTACAATAAATAGCTAGAAAGGGCAGCAAAGCTAGGCGGGCTTAAATTATAAATTGAAAAAGAAGATCACCATATAACAACGACTCTGCAACGTCTTGGGTATTAATTTGTGCCATACACGTATTCTGACAACCCCCCTTCTCGAAACAATAATCATCCACTCATTAGGTGCTATGGAGCCTCATAACCACACCCTTTCTCAGGACAATATGTCAAGCCGTGACACCTCCGCAATGCAACATTTCGCATCTATTATTAGTGATGCCCAAACGGCTACTGCTAAAGAGCACCAGATGACCATTTGGCAAGGCATTAGGCTCTACCCCAAGGCCATTGCCTGGTCTATGGTGATATCCATGGCTCTTGTTATGGAGGGCTTTGACAACTCCCTCATTGGCTCGTTTTATGCTTTTCCCGCATTTCAGAAGAAATATGGCGAGCAACTTGTCGATGGGACCTACGGTCTTACCGCGTCGTGGCAGGCTGGGCTGTCCGGCGCCGTGAATGCCGGGCAGGTCCTGGGTCTGCTGCTCAATGGCTACATCTCGGAACGACTCGGTTACAAGAGAACAATGATACTTGCTCTCACTGTTGCTATAGCCTTTGTCCCATTGCTTTTCTTTGCACAGAACAAGCAAATCCTGCTTGCTGGAGAGTTCCTTTTAGGTCTTCCCCTCGGCATCTTCCAAACACTGGCGATCGCATATGCTTCTGAAGTCTGCCCAGTTATCCTTCGTAGTTTCCTGGCAACATATGTAAACTTGTCCTGGGTCATTGGTCAACTTCTAGCTCTTTCTGTCCTGAAGGGGTTAGTTAATAACACTACTGAGTGGTCCTACAAGATCCCTTTTGCCATCGAGTGGGCTTGGCCGGCACTCATCTTGAGTATTGTCATATTCGCACCAGAAAGCCCCTGGTGGCATGTTCGCCAGAACAGCCCTCAGCAAGCCTTGACTTCGCTCTATCGTCTAGTTGGAAATAGGGCCGGGGATGACTTCAATGCTAAGCAGACAATCTCAATGATGATCCATACAAATGAAATTGAGAAGAATTTATTGGCCGGTACGAGCTACTTTGATTGCTTCAGAGGTGTTAATCGCCGCCGCACCAGCATCGCTTGCCTTATTACCGCTAGCGGAAACCTTTGCGGAGCAGGCTTAATGGCATACTCTACCTACTTCTATTTGCAAGCAGGCCTCTCAACGCAGTTGTCGTTTAGCCTGTCGGCTGCACAATATGCCATCGGATTCTTTGGTACGCTACTCTCACTGCCACTGGTGTCATACTTTGGACGTCGCACACTTTATATTTATGGATTGCTGGTGCTGGCAGTTATACTCTTCATTATTGGTTTTCTAGCTGTGGGCGGCGAGGGACCCGATATTTCCCTAGCCATTGGCTCATCTCTTCTCGTTTTTATCTTCGTCTACAATTGCGCCGTTGGCGCGCCAGGGTACGTGCTGGTATCCGAGATAGCATCCACACGCCTGCGGACCAAGACCCTTGTGATATCTAGAATATTGTATAATATTCTCGGTATTGTCAACTCTATCATCATTCCCTATATGCTTAACCCAACCGCCTTGAATTGGAAAGGAAAGACAGGATTCTTCTGGGCTGGTCTGTGTCTACTGTGCTCTCTGCTATGCTTCTGGTTTCTTCCCGAAACTCAGGGGCGTACTTACGGTGAGCTAGACATCCTTTTTGAGCAGGGAATTAGAGCAAGGGCGTTCAAAATCGCTGCAGCAGATCCGTTTCAGTACGCCCCTGATGGGCATTCAACAAGAGAGCCAGGTAAAACCGTTTAATCAGGGATCATGCTAAAGGAAAATAGCATTATAATGCTGTTAGGACTGGTTGTTAGTTACTGTAGGCTACTAGAGCCAGGTTTTCTGATTCGCATTAGCGAGAAAATTTCCTTGGATCGGTGATAAGGAATCTTAGAGGAAGTTAGACTCCTGAGGGGGCAATATCCAGCCCATCTCCCAACATCCATCTTGTATTATAACGCCGTCGGCCGCTTACTCATCGCCGAAGTAGAGAGTTGGACAATGAAATAATCAAACGTAGACCAAAATAGGATGGCAGAAATTAAAGCATGATGCGAAGATAGCTGGTGGAGATTTCCCTCAGTCCAGCGTAACTCAAACCTCTTACTGCTTATAGGGATAGGACAGAGCATACATACCGATCACGGTGCTTGCGCTATCCGATTATGAGTGAAGCTAGACACAGGTTGTTATAATTTCAGCTTAGTCAGAAACGAAGAGAAGATAAGGTAAAATGTAAGGTAAGCTACGGTGGTAAACTCTGTGGTAAACTCTTTAAAATTCGTTCTCGGTCTGCGGCTCTGACAGGATCACGAGCAGCGGGACGAGGTGTGTCAAGAAGACCATTGAAAAGTCGGGGGCTGCACGGTTTTTGTTCCACAAATGTAAAAGGGGCTGGAGACAACACGACGGAAGGTGAGAAGGCTCTAAGGGTTAGAGCGTTCTGATGAGCTAGCTGCGTACGTAATCACTCGCTGTAAAAGTATAACGCGAAAACAAATTGAAGTAAACAAAGTCAGTGGGATGGTATACAGGTTTGACGGTTCGTGGAGCCAGGGGCTGAGGCCGTGGAAACTATGATTCGGGGGAAAAATGCATGAGTTAAGGTATTTTGCCTTGTCTATAAGACTATCTAATTCAACGTCTTACTTGTCAGGCCCTAAAGCACACAGGATGCTAAGGTCCCTATAGTCGGTATTATACGATAGATATTTGGCTAGGTATATAAAGGACTGAGTCCCTCGCAACTAATTAGGAGATACTAATACTGATAAGATCTGACTCAAGAGCAGCCCAACAGGGAGGTATTCCAATGGTCTTACACTTGATGGATCGCCCACACTCTTGCAAAACCAAATCTTGCATATCATCCTCAAATCGTTTTATGCGCTGCATGAGATTGTCAAGCCCCTCAAGGAGCTCTTCTTCAGGCTCATCAAAATGGGTTATCATTATTCCTTTGTCTGAAATAGGGATGTCCCACCAGTAACCATTCTGTGCCTCTGAAGGGCGTTTGACCGCTGACGTCAGTTTCCCGCGGTGGTACCTGAGAACACCCCAATCGTTGCGGCTAAAGTCAACGGGAGAGTCGTGCTCTTTTAAATGCCAAGTGTCGACATGATGGAGGGTGAAGTTGACAGATCGGAGTGACGGCATGTGCGCAACAATATCGACAAGATCAAGACTTGTACCACAACGTATGGTTGGTTGGAGAATCAACTCACAAGCGATATGCTGAATATTTGCGCTCCAAGTTGGCAGCCGATCAAACAGGTCGAAATCATTTGGGTCCCAATCGACCAGATCATGGTTCCAGTTAACAAACATCCCTGCTCCATTGCAGGTTGCTTCCAAAACACAATCATACACTGCCTGTCGCCCTCGTAGAACTGTTTGTCGTGCTTCTCGGCTGACTTGCCGGAGACTCCAAAACTCTTCGTTGAGATCCCACCAATCTTTCAGGACTACTTTGTAGGGTTCATGCCATACGGAGAAGACAACAACCTGGGGCAAGGCATACACCTCAAATATTTGGAGTCGAAGTTCAGTGGGCAGGCGATTGAAGAAGGGAAAGGCTGCAGAATTCGGCGACGACACCTCCATGGTGGAACCAAGACGTCCCGGCATTTGGTAGCTCCAGTAATGACTTATTATTATTGCACAGAGAAGGAGAAGTTCTATCTATACAGCAGAGGTTTCCTAGCCAGTATATATAGGCGCGGGCTGAAGGCCCGTGCCTTTGTAACCCTGACTTCGGGAGGGCATTCCGTAGCGTTCCGTGACACTGGAGGTGATTGCAAGAAGTGTATTCAGATGATCTAGAAAACAAAGTTCTTAGGTATAAACAAATAGGGTTTCCAGTAATAAAGCTATTTATACAAGGGATGAGCTAGACTATTGTTTGTTTGTGTGCCCAATCCATCACTTAATTAAATACTTAAATGGCAGCAAGCAGTTATCTTATTTGTGACAAGGTATTGGTAGCTCACCTATGTTTGCCACCCTTTCTGGCTATTTCGGTCACTCATTTCCCACATACAAAGAGACAAATATCTACGTATGCGGAGCAGACTTAGCTATAGAAGGACTAGAGGGTGGCAGGCGTGACCATGTTTGTACACTTTTAATTATTTGGGTCCGAAGTTGCTACAGGTATTCCACAAACGACAAAATCTTCTTGGGGATACTGACCGGAAAAATACGGCTTAGGCCACAGGGCCGACTTCCGTGCTCGAGGTCTGCAGTCGCTCTATTTCCTCGATTCGCTGCATAATCCCATTCTCCCATTCCCGATACTCGCGTCGTTTCTGGTCTGTCATGTCCCACCTACTCTGAAACATGGTGTCAGACCTGTGAACATGAAGCTTCTCGCTGATTCTGCCCTCTTCATCCTCCATATCGACGCTGTCTCCAGAATCTTTTGCGTCGAGCTCGGACCTCTTGACCATGTCCTCGAAGCCGTCAAACCATTCATCCTTCTGCCAGCCTCTCTTGATGATCTCGGCCATAGCCTTATCCACGTCTTTCGACGTGACATCGGACCACCCGATCCACAGCTCGTCTTCGTCCATCCCTGGGACCGCGACCTTCTCCTGTGTCTGCTCTAGGACATCGAGAATAGATTTTCGTATTTTCGAATATTGCTTATTATCCAAGTCTTTGCCATGCACCAGAACATGCAGCTGCCCGGCCACAAGACAGTACACAGCCGCTAATAAGGGAGTCAAGTGATCATTAACCCATTCATCCTTTGTCCGTCTGCCGTGGGGTGCGACAATGGTGTGCATGCCCGCTAGGACAGTGCGCCCGATGAGCTCCTGATCTAACTCCTTACATAACAGCTGAGTAGTCGGCCGTATCCATGCCGGCAGGGTGCTGTTGAGGCCACCAGCCTTCTTCTTTGCAGGGAGTCGAGGTGGCTTAGACGCAGACTTGGTGGGCGTGCCATCTCCCCCTTTAGGAGCCGGAGAACGGAACTGTGCTAAAGAAGTCTCCTTGGTGGGTGTTCCCCGCGATGGTATCCGCTGGGCGCTGCCGAAGAGGTCGGCCTCTTTTGCCTTGGAGGTAGGTGTTCGCACGCGGCCGGGCCTGGTCAGGGATGTTGAGGCGAGAACATTGTCGAGGTGAGTGTACAGTCGCTTGTACAATCGGGGCGGGATGGGCGGTCGTACTTGTATGGGCGGTAGATCGAGCGAGATCTTGAGGCGTTCACAGGCGATGTGGGCGCATGCGTAGGATCGGGCAACCTCTTCGTCGACCTTCAAAGCACCGGCGCTGTGGCGCGACTGGGCCAACAGAGACGATGCAAGCTCGAGCAGGGGCTGTGGCAGCGCGGTGGCATAGCTGGGTAACAGAGAGTATAAAGTTGGCTCTAATGTGCGACTCATCCCGACAGATGAGCAAGGTTAAGGTTATACCCGATGTGTGTATGTATATATAGTTGTTGTCCAAGGACCTCAGATCGAGTTGAGGCACGTCGTGTAGTCCCGTTTGTAGCACTGTGTCCGTGAATCTCTCTTATCAGAAAGGGCATCAGAAATTGCCGGAAAATGAATGATAACAGCACAGGTAGTGAAGCGTGATATGTAGATAAACTGAGTACGTACAGCAAATGACGTTGGATGCGAACGCGCCGACTTTCCATTGAACATGCCGTTAGCGCCTTTTTAGTGGATACGACCCCTGACCCTAGCCAGATGTCTACGCAGAAACAAATCGTGGGGGGCGGCTGAATCTCCCCTGTCCGCTGTTTCCCGCTGCCGATCCGATCTTTCATACTGATGGTCTGTTGCATATCTATATGATACAACCTCACCCGACCCTATATCAACCCTTACTTTCATTCCTATCCATACTTTTCCAGCACAGTTCTGTTATTTGCCAGAAAGCCTGTTCTGCTAGAAAGCGGGACTTGTTTCCCTATCTGTCGCGATGCGTTCCACCGTCATAGCGGCTGCCAGCTTGTTCACCGGGGTGCTTGGCCATGGGTCGCATGACCAGAAGCCCATGGTACCCGACAATGCCAATTGGATGACGAAGCATATGGCCGGTACGTTGTCCGTCCCTTGCAATTGGATGGCACCATCTGCCTCTATATAACCCCGCAAGCAACAACACATTAGATGACTATCGCATGGAACAAAGGCAAGGGTGCTGACCAAACGCGAAACAGAGGAACACCACATCGCCAACTTCGACCCATCCTCCTTCTTCACCCTCCACGATTTCAACGGCAATGGCCGCTGGGAAGTCGACGAGATGCTGCGAACGTACGGTCTGATGGACGAGACGAACAAAGACGTGTCCTTGTCCAAGCGAGACGAGTACCAGCGACAGCTTCTCAACCTGCTCGACCGCAATGGCGACGGCTTCGTGTCACGCGAAGAGTTCGCCACCTTGCTCGCTAACGGCGGGACCTTACCCGACCTCGGTACGGGGCCCGGACACCACGGCGACGACGAGTACGAGTACGAGATCCACCACTGGGAGAAGTACCACGACGAGAACACCCGCCTCGAGGACCTCACCCACCCCGAGGACATCGAGCACTTCCGCAAGCACGACGAGATGGAGGAGGCCGAGCACCGTCTTGCTGCGCTTGAGCTCCTGGCTATTGTGCCAGACAATATCCCCTCTAAGTTCAGGAGAAGGGTTAGCTGAGGGGTTGATTTGTTCCGACATGCTCTGTTGTAACGATGCTCTCTTTTTTTCCAAGTTCTACTCGCTCGCGTAGTGTATATTGAGCCCACGGTTGGCATGGCGTCTGTCTGGTATCGGCTGGTATGTGTATATGTATGACCTGGAAAGCACTTGGAATTGGCGTAGGTTTGCGTATGACTGCGTGGCTAAGAGGCGCGGGATGAAGTGATTATAATACAAGGAAACGAGATTAATAAACAACAAGTTGGCACGCCAGTGATAAAACGTCGTGTTTATCACTATCTATGCGATTCATCTCTCATGAAATTTCTTCGTAACGATCCGTGCCCAACCCATAAAGCTCAAGTCAACTCCCAAACCTTCATAATATCATCCTGTCCCTCCAACTGTGCCCCGTCTAACACACAGATCAAAAACGCAATGCCAAACGCCCGGCGCAAACGTCTTGACGAGCTCAACATGCTCGACACAGACATCAGCCCCGCCGCCATCCTTTCCATTCCCTACAATACCACCATTGCCTTTACACTCATCCAATCCTCCTCGCGCTCGCGCCGCAAACCATTCCCGAATCTCCCCCTTCTTCGCATCGATGTCCGCGACGCCCACGTTCTCGTGAATATGAAACCATGCCCGCCGGCTCTCGCTCGCAATCTCCCACGCGGCAGGCCACGACAACTGGCTCGTGGGCAACAGGCCCAGATTGACGTGCACGACACTGCTCATGCGGAATCCAGCAGGACTCCTCCTCCTCCTCCTCTCCTCTTCGCGCTCCCGGGACAGCTGGTCCAGCCTCCTCAACCGGTGCGCCGCGCGCGCGTTGTCCTCGAGAAACACGACGATGGTCTCGTCGCCTTCGAGAATCTCTTTCGATATCTCCTCCTCCTCTTCCTCCTCTTTCTCTCTCGATGCTGCGACGGAGTAGCGTGCTGGTGGCACAACGACCCGCACCCTCCACCCGTTCGCCACCGCCCCCCGACGCAGGCCCTCCACGCTCCACGGATTCAGCTCCCAGCAGAAGACCTTGCGGAACCCGCTCGCCGCATAGCTGAACGCGAAGTACCCGATGCCCGCGTAAAGGTCTACTGCCACGGCATCTCCGCGCCGGGAGGTGGGCATGTGGCGGTCGTGCGATATTAAATCCTCGCTTCCGTCATCACCGTTCTTCTGGCTCTGTTGGTCTTGGCTAGTCGGGCCGAGGTTGGGGTTGGGACCGAGCTTCTTCTCGGGCGGATCGTGGAAGCGCAGAAGCCGCGCCTTCTCCTTGACGTTGCCCCGGCTGAACATAGTCCAGCGCGGCGCCCACGTCTGCGTGATGCCGTTCTGCTTCGTGGAGACCCAGAATGCGCGCGCGAAGTCGTCTTCCGTCGGCAGTAGTGCCGAGTCTCCTCCTCCCCCCTCCCTCTTCTCTTCTCCATCGGGCCCGAAATCCCCATGGAGCATCCGCAGTCCGCCCGGGCTGCGCAGTATATTCTCGCCCTCCTCCCCTGAAACCCTGCCGTTGCTATCTTTCGAGTGCAGCGGTATCCCCTCGTTGACCGCCAGGTGGGTGAGCTTGGTCGCGCCCAGCCCCGAGATCTCGGCCAGGATCGTCTTCCATAGCAATGTGGGCCCCTGGTCTTCCTCTTCCCCGTCGCTTGCTGGTCCAGCATTCGATGAGATTGCAGTTGACTTCAAGACCTCACACCACGCCGCCGACGTGAACGATCCCGCGGGAAGTAACACTAGCGATCCGTACGCCGTCCATCGTTTTGGCGCCTGCGCGATGAGATCGCTGGTGGTGTGTTGGTGCTTCAGGTGAGCAGCAGCATGGCTTTCACACCAGGAGCTGATGGCGGATTCGATGGGATTCCGCTTCTGGCGAGGCGGCTTCTTTCTTGTCTTGTAAGTCTCACGCCGGTTGTGCCTCTCCTCTGTGTTCATGGTGAGATGAGTTTGAAGGGTTTGTTCCCCACCATGGTGTAGGTAGAAAGGATTCGCATGTTGAAGTGGGGCGCTGCTAGTATGGCTGCGTAAAGCCCTATAGATGGGGCAGTCTAACCCCCTATTTGGGCTCACTTACCCTGTGAAGCTGCTACTGAATCAGACTTGAAATAAGTCGCTTACGCTGTATCAAACAATTGTAAGATGAAATCATGATCTTAGTTTAGTATTATGTGATAAAGAGATCATTTGTATCAAACTTCAAGAGCCTTTAAGGACAGTGACAATCATTCATGTCCGTTTATACATCTAATAAGCATATCTCATATGAAGGGTAGTATCCACAGAGTATCGGATCAGATGTCTACACGGATCCCCCTTAAGCCGAACTCATTTAGGTGAAAGCCAAAGTGAGGGCCCTGGCAAAGACAATCTACCTACTGTATTATCATCTTTATTGAAGGGAGTCTACTGTTTGAAGCTTATTTCAACCCTACATGTCTTGCTGCAGCTCTCGCTACCGAAGCACAGCAGAAGCGCCGGAGTCCGTGTGACTGCAATTTCGCAACATCGGCCGGGAGATAAGCTGGCTGAGATAGAAGACTCCTTATGGATTTCGAAAGAGTGGATCAACAGCACTGGTGGATCAAGATAAATGAGGTGTGTAGAGATGGCGACTCGGCACTAAAAGAAGCCTCGAAGAAGAGGGCCATCAATATGTTGCTGCCAATCGTCGCGGTCTGGTGCTGAAGTTACCGCGTGGTCATTGCATTGTGCAAGGAATGTGGGTAGTGCGGGTAACATAGCAAACTATTTTAGCCGTGCTTTTGATCTTAGACCAACGCATTTAACTATGTTTAAATACATGAAGCCTCATCGAGATTGTCGAAATACGAGTAAGTAGGCCGTTCTTGATAATCATAATGGTTTGAATAAAGCTAGCTAACAATTGTTAAGACGCAAGCAAAATTATCAATAGCTGTGTAAGTTTTTAAACGAACCACTGTCAGACTTACCCGACAACAAGAACGCCATGGGTCTCAAGCCTCTGTCGCACACTACCCCACAATACAGTACGACAATGGAGAGGCTGGTCGTAGAAGAGCAGGGTAATACCGAATCCTCTTACATATTTGGCACCCAATGCTTGAATCTGTATCATCAACATCTCAAATCTAAGCACTCTCTGTATAGTTTCCCGCTTCCTCTGGGTTTTCAATGCTTATATTTGAAGAGCCAAATTATCTGCCAATCAAAATTCGATTGTTGAAAACATGTTATGGTTTCGAGTGAGCGGCCGGTGTATGAAATAAAACAAGATCCTGCATAGCAGATGAAAGTGGAAACGAAAGACCTTTTTCTCCCATTCAGTACAGTACCCATTCCTCTAGTTAGTGCAGTAGCCCCCTATTGAAACCTGGGGTTTAATCAACCCTTAATGGTCTCCTTATCTAATGCATTGTCAGGGTTGATGCGGATCACCTTGGTGTCAGAAGGAATGTTGGGCCACTCGAACTTGTCCCAGACCGTGCCGGACTCCCATTGACGACTATTTCCTCTGGGCAGAAGGACGTAAGAAGTACCTGTGCTGAGTTCTGCTAACGCCTTGGAGCAGATGTTGAAGAATTCCTTGCTCGCTTGTTCGTCATTCTGCCACTGGTCCTGCCATTTGTTGTCCGTCCACAGCTGGCCAAGGATTTTGTAGCCTTTCAGGTAATCGCGGTCCTTGATAGCATCCCTTGCCTTCTTGGCGTACCCTCCGGGACCAGAGTAGAAAAGCGTGGTGTCTTTCTCGACTTTGAGGTGATCTTTGCAGTCTTGAACCGTAGGCAGAGGAGGGGTCTTGCCACGCTTACCCACGGCGACTTCGCGGATATCAAGGCTTATTGGGTCGTCATGAATAGGAACAGCAAGACTGGTGACGGCTAATGATGCCAGGAGAACGTTTTTGAGAAAGGATTGGATGAATAACATGTTGTCTGTCGGATGAGAGTGAGCTGGAGAGCTATAGCAACAGGAGAGGCACTCAAGAACGAAACTGAATGTTTGTTGAAGATGATGAGTTCCAGAAGCTGAACGTCTGCATGCTATGCGATGAGTTTTATAGTAGATAGTAGCTTCTTCTTACTATGTCTCGGTTTATTTTAGGAATAGAGACTCAAGATGAGCGGGATCATCGTGCAATAAATTCAAAGTATCGGATCCTACTTCCTATTCCTAAGGGCGAAGCAATCAGACCAACAATGCCTTGTCTAACTTCGCAAAAGCCTCCGAAATTGCCTTGTAGCACAGCATCGCCTCTTACTGAAACCTCAAGGTAGATAAGCTGACATGAATGCAAAGTGCTTTTTAATTACGGGGGTTGCAGAATTCTCGCGCATGCTGTATTATTCATGGTCCGTTGGTGGTTATTATAGTTCAGCGATAGCGAGTGTTGATTCAAATTTCAAGTAGTAACCCTTTAGTTGAGGGTAGTCTGATAGCATTATTGTAAGATGATCACCTTTGGTTTGCAGACGTCTCTTCTCAATTTTTGGCCCCCTCAACTCTTGGATCATCCGGACCAGCTTAGGTAGGATCTGGTGGCTGCTTCAAATCTCGTATCACCAATCACCCCAGAGATTGAAAATCAGCAAGTTAAGATGAAATTGGGGGCCATTGCTTTTCGTCAAAATGTACTCCACAAATAAAGTAGAGCTGTGCAACGCTGACGAAATTGTAAATCATTCCTAGGAACCCAGACGCATGACCTGCAAACAGCAGATCATGACGTCGTATGGTGCACATAACGGATGATGGCACTTAAACATAGAATAAATATGTTAGAGACATAGCCACGAATCATCTGTTCTTTAAATAAACTAGGACCATTCCATACATGAAACACATCCCCAAACTTGAAGCTGCAGCCTGCTTGCTTTTGAATTCGCCACGTCTGCGTCCTAATGATTTTATCAAGCCACATTGTCTTCTTTCATTGACCACATCAAGCCAACCCACCCCAACGCACTAAAGATACCCGATCGCCAGCTTCACAATGGCCACCATAAGCGATAGCGATGTCATAGCGGCCAGCACTGCCTGTAACGACAAGTCAAATTGGGACACTAGTGCCTTCAAGCGGCTATTAGAAAGGAAGTGGGATGTCAATAGCAATTATGGTCACATAGGCGATGCCCTTTGGTTCGTGCTTGGCGACCGCCACACCATCTGATGCGAATATGCTCTCGACTGACATCTCTACAGCATGGCTGTCGGCGCCAACAAAGCTCCTTTAGTTCAGTTTCTCCTAGACCATGGAGCCGACCCCAATGCTAACCTCCGTGGAGAGACGTACACGCCACTCGAGCTGTCCGCCGTGGTCAAGGCGGACCTTGAGATCATGGCTCTATTACTCAAGCACGGTGCTGTGTTCCGAGGGCGAAGTGTGATGCTTCTGGCCGCCTGCGCCGGTCGTGTTGATATGCTCGACATGCTCGTATCGGCCGGCGCTAGCGTCGATGCGCTACCCGACAACGAAGATGTATACGACAATGCGAAGGCGCGGGATGATTGGGGAACAGCTCTCCACGGCGCGGCCGGCAATAACCAGGCGAAGACCGTCGAATGGCTGCTGAGTAAGGGGGCAAGTATTAGCATCAAGAACTATGCTGGCTTGACCCCAAAAGAGGTGGCCGACAAAAAGGGACACTTAAAATGTAAAAACCTGCTTTAAACCACTAACTTAAGAGTTCAGCATTCTAGAACTTCTCTCCGGAATGGCAGAAATATCTCTCTAAAGATAAAAAGCAGCTATAGAGGCAAATAGTAATAATTTACCCACTTCAAGCAATAAATGAGCAAATGCAATATTGGAATTCCGCAAGTTCGTATATCAATTTGAGCTGAGTCTATTGTGCCTCGGTCAATGCCCGACAACAGACGCTGAGCCAGAGGTCAGAGTATGAAAGGAACCGAAAGACCAGCCAATACGCCAACTATTTGCAAGTTAGTAGCTGTCAGGGAACTGGTTCACGGCTACCCTGTGGTGTAGAACTAGTAAATTCTGGGTATATAAGTGACTGAACCCCCCTTGGATTTGGGTGGTTCAGGAATCAATTGATCACTCTATTGAGCCCTAACTACCCTTCTAGCTGCAAGCAGGTCTTTTACTCACTCCGGACAATATCCCCTGACAGTAGCCTTAAATTTATGTCGATGACTTAGATCAGTAGCTCTAAGTCGGTTGTGCTGAGAAGCTCTTACGCAAGTATCGAAGCACGTAGTCGAGGCTCAACTTTCCGTTCGCGTCAACGGGAAGACGTCAATGTTTATAGCGAAAAATGTGACTAAGAAGTACAATTTGATGGATACGAAGTTAAGTAACCTCACCGTCTTGGCGGTCTTCTGTGTCATTTTCTCCATATAATGGATTCTCTGTACATGGTTTTCCAACAACTGGTCTTCCTTCATCGAGGGTTGTCTAGTGCGAGGATTCGACTGGCGGTTTTGTTCCGATTCTAGCGGGTCTAGTAATTTGCCCAGTTCTATTGCGACAGTTTATTGATCTTTGAGCACGATTCTTAAAATGATCAGTTCGTCGTGAACATCCTCGATTTCGACAAGAAGTTTAGCTTCCTTCAAAATGGTCATTTGCTGTTCTACATCGTCAAAGCTTCTTGAGTGGCATTCCTTAAATGGTTGGCAGCTAACACTCCTTTTGGCCCCCAGGCATATTGTGTTGACTCTACACCACACTTTCCACCTGGAATGATGAGTCCGCACAGAACGACATAACCACGCACTCTGAAGGTCTTGGAAAATAAAACCACCAAGCATCTTCTCAATCTCTCCAATAACTTTCAAAGGTCTCTTTAGCTGTTGAATATGTCTAAACTTGGAACTTGGATTCGGAGGTTGGCCACATTCCCCTAATCATTCCGGAATCCTTGAAATATCTAACACCCCTTAGCCAAGTTCCTCAGTTTCCGTATCTCAGTATTCGTCGTGAGCTCATTATTTTCAGCGCGATCCCAATATTCTCTTAGTGTAAATAGCGGCGATGCAAGATATATTTTTATGTTGTTGCAAACATATATTATCTGGTACCCTTTAGCTTTGGTACATAATTGAAGTATAATTAGAATCAATATCTATAATGTGTTTGGGAGATAAAACAACAAAGCAGGAACAAGAAGATAGTAAATACCACCTCTACCTGCCACTTAAAATATATTTGGGTCGAGTGGAATAGCTTATGTTGAAATCATCTGCAAGCAGTTCCATATACCCCAGCGGTTAGAGTGGCCAAAAGATCTCCCCAAACCTTATATACTACGAGTGAGTCTAAGACCATCCTGCCTGTCAGAGTATCGTTGTGGCAGCATTCCTAGAAGGTAATAAGGATGATCGGTGTTATGAATATAAAGGCGTCACTCGAGAGACAATATCGAACAACCGAACCAGCGAGAACTACCGCATAGAATAACACCAATTAAAGTTGTATACGGCCAAACGAACGTGGACAACAAATTAGGATACTCAGCGAGAATGAAGCAACATAGCTTATTATCAAGACACTTTATTAATAACCTTAAGATCAAGATAACGCAACTTAATATAACATCACCCTCAAAAACATCCGCCACCCATACCAAAGAGCAAGAAAGAGGGCAAAATTAGACACAACAAACTCTCCAGATGACCTCTTAGGCCCGGGAAATAGTATAAAAAAGCGAAAAGAGGAAAAGGATGTCGGCAATGAGAATCGAACTCATGTCTGCACGGCCACAACGTGCTGTACTAACCACTATACTATGCCGACCGGCTCGTGATCGGAGATCCGTGAATAAGCGGGGACAGTTGCGGCGAACATATAGTGTCTTATTGCATAGCCTGCTCATCGTTGGTAGACGGACTAGGAGCTTTCTTGTGAACAACAAAAGCAATGATGACCGAGGATGAAGTCGCAGAAACAGACTGATAGGATTCGTCCTAATCGCTGACCTTGAGAGTATATCACTCTCCCCGAGCCAATTACATTCCAGATATTTCTCTTAACCTTCATCTAATAGACGGCTAATTGTTGCGGCAAGATTTCACCCCAAAAATAATTTTGTGAAACTAATTTAGCTATAAACAAAAGTCTCCCCTTTGTGTATGCCGTGTAACAGTAAGTAGACATTACCGATATCCATCGCCAAGAAAAAAAAACCAGAAGCGAGGCATAGAAGTGCTCGAGGAAAATTTATTATGCTGTGCTCGTGGCACCTCATACATAACGATACTACGACCCAGCCCTAAAAGGGATGATACGATGGTACAGAGGGGCCGTGCTGATCGGCACACACTGTGATGATTACGTATCCAGCTGTAGCATCACCAGCTCAACAGACGTCACGAAGTAGCGCAGAAGGAGTTAATAAACGGCTTGGTTGGCCATGAAATTAATTGGTTGGGGGATCAAGCATCATAAAAGTCCTTTCCTAACTCGCCTGAACTCACATCCTGGAAACAGACTCCAGAATATAAACACAACCAAGACCGCGTTGCCGTTTGCCATTTCTGTTCTATGCGCCGCCCGTTTTTAACCGTAAAGGTGGACTGATCGTGACTGACAGAAACAACATCCTTCGAACCAAAGGTCGAGGATGGGGCAGGTAGTTCTCTAAAATGTAAGACCAATTTCTTTCCCAGACTACTTGTCGGCCTTGGCAGCATCGGTCTTAGCATCGCCCTTGGCGTCCTCCTCGCCCTCGAGAGCCGGCATGTCATCGTCCTCATCTTCATCCTCCTCGTCATCGGAGCCGGGGCCGCCACCCATACCGCCTAGCTTCGAGAAGTCGATTCCGCCGAAGTCACCGCCTGTAAATCAAACTCTGTCAGTCCATGCTCTCTCCAAAGTACAGCACAGCTTGGCGCTTGAAGGGATTGGATAATCTCAAGTTAGATGGTGACTACGTACCCATACCTCCCATGCCGCCCATGCCACCCATTCCACCGCCTGGCATGCCTCCTATACGCATAGTCGTGTTAGCTATCCTATTGTTTCTCTGGGGGATGGGACGATGGGATATCAAACGTACCCATGCCGCCGAACTGGGAAAGGTCGTCTTCGGCAACTTCGTTTTGCTCGTCCTCATCGACCCACTTGTCGAAGTCAGTCTTGACGAACTGGACCTTAGCAGCGTCCTTGAGCAGGCGAGGCCAGTATTCCTCCTTGAGTTCCTTCTTGCGCAGCTTCAGCTCAACGTTACGCGCGGTGTGGTGGATATTGCTATTCTCCACGTCGATCTCATCGTAGAAGCTGATGTCGAGGTGGTATGTGCGCTTCAGCGTTTCTGAGTGGCCTTGGAACGACAGAGAGGTGGGCTTGAGATCCAGCTTAAGGTTCTCTTTGGGCACATCGGGGACGGAGATGGTAAGGTAGACGAAGTTCTTCTCGGCGTCGGTCTTAGAGGAGCGCTGGGCCCATAGGACTACAGGTGCAGGAAGGACACCACGTTAGCTGGCAGGTCTTCTTCTCGTCCCTGTGCAGATGGACGAGTCTCCCTCTACAGCTGGATGGGAGCACATAGAGGCGGTAATAGAGGCGTGAAATAGAATAAACACATGGGTTGCCGATGGCGGGGTAGGTAGGCGACAAGGCCGGGGAGAACGCTTACCTTCGGGAGTGACTTGCGACATGATGATGAGGTCGACCTGGTGGGGGGAGATTGCGGAATAGCTATCGACAATTGGTGTAAGTAGCTGACTCTCTGTGAGCTGCACAGAATTGGGGTAATGAAGCGTGAATGTGGTAGAGTTGTGAAGAGAAGACAGATAGGATGGAGGAAGAGGGTCTGTGTGAGATTGTGGTATAAGTATAAGTAGGTAGGTAGCTACTAACAGATGTACTGGGATTAGGCAATCACTGGGGAGATCGTGATTGTGATTGTGGTTAAGGTTGTGGTTAAGGTTTGGAGGAGTAGGTAGGTTAGTATGTTCTGTAGGTGAGGTGAGGCTGGGAAAAGATGGAAAAGGAGGGCTCTGAGTCTTCAAGTGGTCGAGAAGCACCTGCCACTCACTAGGTAAGGTAGACTACTGCCTGATGCTACTAGAGGCGGCGGCAGTGAAATTCAGGTGGGTTTTGGTATTTGGTGATGCAACCGGCGTGGAACCCCACCAAAGCCGGGGTCCCGTCGATTCTACGAAATTCTTAGAAGCACTGCGGCACGCTATAGAATCCCATAGTTTCCCGAAGTACTTTTATACTTACGCAGAGGTACTTGTTAGCCGCCAGGTACCTTGCGTCTTAGATAAAACGCACAACCTGCACCAGAATTCTCTTCAATAGCCTATGCCAAAAATGACTAGGCTAATAAAATATGTATTTCTTAAGAATACCTAGACCAAGCAAGACATGGCTTGCAAGTCATAACCTATGATTTCCGCGTCTTTGAGGTCTTTAATTTTTCAATTTGCACATAAAGTACAGACACGTAATTCGTATCGGAGTATAATTACCTACAACCCAGATGCTTCACAGTACATCCTAGCTACGTCAGTTCCATTAACGGTCTAGCGCACACACTTCAACACAGCTCTACCTACTGTAAGGTACCTAAGGTACATACATAGCGATAAAGACAGCAACTGATCTGATAGCTACGGGTAGGAACTTACAGTAGGTAGGCTCGGCAGGGCTGAGGGGGGTCTTGCAGCACGCCCGCCTGCAATGATGCAGAAGGGTTTCACCAACCTGTCATGAGCTGACCGCTTGATAATATACTGCCTCACCTGGATAAGGAAGGTCGTCGTACCTATAACTTTCCGAGATGCTCATTGCCTCCTGCCCACCGCCATGTCTTTCTTGGTCGAACACAAACACCTCCGGCGTCACAACGCCAAGACGTTGACTAATACGCGAACCATCTCTGCCTATGGCCTACATATGCTGTACCTCGGCCTTACTTAGTAACCACCTGTTGTTTGTTAGCTGGCATAAGAATGTCTGAAAAGAAGCAGCTGGCTTATCACAGCCTAAGCTAACATGCATGCAGCTGCAGCTGCATTTGCTTGCCCTGGTGACTTGTATGTGTTCTTTATACCCGACAACTGTGTCATCCTGCCTCTCCGAACCGGTCCGTGCTCCTGAATAAATATAGCGCAGTAGGACAGCAGCATCAAGTTCTTGGCACTCAAACAACCGACGGAACAATGAAAGACAATGATTCCAATGGTATCATAGTTAAGTACCACCATCCGAAAAGGAGACATACCTACAACAAGGGGGGTAGCACTGTGATAGCGGGGTGATAGCTCCCAAATACAAATGGGCGTCAAGAGCTTGTTCTGCATACCGCAATCCACTTGTTACCTATCTAGGAATAGGCTATTAGTTGCCCATACAGCTCATTCCCCCCAACTGTCCCTCTTCAGCCTTGGACGGTACCTGTAAGCTTGGAAGCCCCAGCCTCGGGACATACCATCACTCTTCCCGCCAACGTCATCGCTAAACCCCACGATATCAAGACATACCAAACGAATCACATCAGCGTATACAACCACACCTGAACGCCACCGCAAGACATCTGCTGTACATACGCGATCTTATCACAGACTCACAATACCGCCATTGCCCTTCGTCACAGCACCGCCTCCAAAATGGAGAGCCTCAAAGCTCTCTTCGTCAAGCCGGATCCCAATGCCCAGGTAGGCAGCTTATTGATCCCATGCATCGACAATTCCGAGACGGCCGTATAAATTGAGCAATACTCAATGCGAATAGAAGCAAAAGAAGAAGATAAAGAAGTGAAAGAGAAAAACATGCGGACAACCACACTAACAAACGTCTCTTCCTCCAGATGCGCAAATGTAACCAGCTGATTCGCTCGAACCTGCGCAAACTCGACCGCGACATCGCCGCCGTCCGGCAAGTCGAGCAGAAGACGAAGAACCTGATCGTGGCCGCGGACAAGCGGGGGGCGCGGGACGCGACGCGGCGGGCCCAGGCGCAGCGGGAGGCGCGGGACTTCGCGCGGGAGCTGATCCGGGCGCGGCGGACGTCGGCGCGCCTGGTCACGTCCAAGGCGCAGCTGAGCAGCGTGCAGATGCAGGTGAACGAGGCCTTCGCCGTGCGCAAGATCGAGGGCAGCATCCGCGCGAGCGTCGGCATCATGAGGGACGTCAACGCCCTGGTCCGCCTGCCCGAGCTGGCCGGCACCATGCGCGAGCTGAGCGTCGAGCTCATGAAGGCCGGCGTCATCGAGGAGATGGTCGGCGAGAGCCTCCCCGTCGACGAGGACGCCATGTTCGAGGACGAGGAGATGGAGGCCGACGGCGAGGTCGACAAGGTCCTGGGCGAGATCCTCAAGGGCAAGATGGAGAAGGCCGGCGCCATGCCCAGCACCCCCGTGCAGCCCGAGCCCGCGCCCGTCGAGATGGAAGACGAGGAGGAGGACCAGGAGGCCATGATGGATCAGATGAGGAACAGGCTCGAGGCTCTGAGGAGCTAGTCCGGTTTTGGACTGCCATGTTTTATTTTGTTTTTTTCCATCGAACAGATGTTGTCCATCTGTCCAGATCATTTACATCAACATTGGCGTTTGGGAGCGTGGGGCTATTGGGTTAATGACATAGCATCTCTGAATGAGTTGTGCTTGGTTTATGATATGATTCATTGTCCAGCGACGAGGTTCAAGACATAGAAGCCTCGAACTGGACGTAAATATATACAGGAGGGAGATTGTCTTCGTCCATTCACACAAGTTTACAGCTTGAACTGCCATTCTATCGTGTCTTGTGATATATCCAATTCTATGTTCTTGAAATTTAGGAATATGGATTTCTCTTCCTAGATGTTCAGTCTAGGAGGGGAAATGCGTAGACCTGCGTGACACTCCTATTTGATTGTCCACCTCGGCGTCGTAGACACATGATCCTGCCCCTGGTCCTCAGCCGTCCAGTCCCAGCTCGTGGCCGTGAACAGGTCACGCGCAAACTTTTCCGCGCCCATCGTATTCTCGAACCTGAACCTCTGATCCGCAGCGAGGGCCCTCGTGAAGCAAAACGGCCTTTCGCTCCCATCATCATCGCGAGCGCCACCATTCGCCTTCTTCGCCTCCGGGTTCGGCATCCACGCATATGCAGCGCGATTCCCCTTCCACGCGGCACGGGAGATAGGAACGGAGCTCGCAGACAACAGACCCTGCACGAAATCCAGGATGGGCAACATGCGGGTGCGCAGGCCACAATTGGTGTGGTTCTTGTCGATCTGGTAGCCTGGACACTGCCGTAGCGTAGCGAGGACGTGGTCGACGGGTAGGAGCGCGGTGTCGGCGATGGTGTCCAGCGACGCAGGCGAGAAGTCGGCTAGGAACAACAGCCCCTTGTTCGTCAGGAACTTGAATATCTCCCCCAGCTGGTACGAGTCGCACGCCACGCTCGAGTCGTAGCCTAGCTTGCACTGGCGCGCGCTGCGCGAGTTGGTGTAGAGGAGGAGAAAGTGCCGCGGGACTGAGGCGAGTGTGTTCAGGATGCAGTTGCGTCGGTATTGTAGCTCTTCTGTAAGGGGGAGTTAATATGCACGATATCTGGCTTACGAACTGAATTACTTAGAGAAGATAAAATAATGCAGGGCAGGAAGATAAAATTAGGGGAGGAAAACTCACGCTCAAGCCCGTCCTGCAAGTACCACCACGTAGCACTGGTAGTCTCGTCCTCCGTCTCCTCGCCAAACGAGCTCCACTGGCATGAGCCGCTCATAATGAGCTCGCGCGTCGCGGCAGTAAACTTACCAGGCTGGTTCAGCAGCCACGAAACGAGTATCTTCTGCCGAAGCACGTTCTCGCTCGCGCGACTCATACCGCTGAATCCGGAGCCATCGTCCCGGGCCGACTGCTTCCCGCGGCTCGTCACGGGCCACTTGAACTTGAGCCCCGTGGCGACGTACTTGGACACGGCGGCGGCGCAGTCGAAGCGGTCCGCGAGCACGGCCAGCGTCGTCACGAAGGACATGGTGATCTGCGGCTGGGCCGTCTTCGCCTCCAGCCCGTGCACGATGCGCAGCAGGTCCGCGAAGACGAGCTCTCGGTACGCGTACGACGTCGCCGCGTCGTCGTCGTGGATCGCGATCCAGGGGAGTTCCGCCACGTCCGCGTCGCGGGGCTTCGCGCCCTTGAGCTTCAGCGCCGCGAATGCGGTCTCGACGTCGTTCGCCTCTTTGAAGTGCGAGTCGCCTAGCAGCTTGTCGAAGTACTTCGACTGCCTCCTGAGCACAGCGAGATCGACGCGGAAGGCGAGCCGCACTCTCGCTTTCGGCTGAGGCTGTGGGTCTCCACCACCACCTCCTCCACGCCGGGGTTGAGAAGCCTGTGTCGTGGCCACCTTCCGGGCAGCTCGGATCGTGTCCTTAGAGTTCTGGAACGTGGCGTCTAGCACCACGTCGCCGTGCTCGGAGATGACGATGACTTCAGGACGTTCTCCACGTGTCGGATCCGACGAGGGGTCTCCACCGTCCTGTGCGCCGGCACCCCCCGAGTCCTCCATTTGGTCTGTCTCCGGTGTAAGGCAATACCTTGAAGAGGACAAAAGATGAGGACCTCATCAGCTTTTGTGTAGTGCGGCGCCCCTTATTTCTCGCAACGACGAGACCGTAATTATACAGGTTCGTGCTTATTAGGCAGAGCACTGGCTATCACCGGTGGTTTTCTTGACTCCCAAGACGTGTAAGTTTCATTCGTTTAATATCAAAATGCTATGCTACCAAGCTTCTGAAATAACATGCTCAGATTTTAAGATATTTCGCCCTCAAAGCTTGCAGGCCATGTCGTTGGACAGTAAGTCGTCGCCATTGTGGATAATTGGGGATCAGCGCTAGACCAATCAGGGACACCAGATCTCCTAACTTACTGAGTTATTACAGCACGTAGCATAGCACGTAGCACCAACTTTTCTACTCAACCACCGCACCCTTCTAAGCCGGTGATGGCCTATAGTTACTATCTTAATGTAATCTTGTTAGGCATATACGACCAGAGCCGTATCACTACATGAGAGGGAATGTATATGAGACATCCCTCTCGTCTGTAGGGACCCGTATTTTCCAATATCATATTAATCGTTTTCTGTGTTCTATTATTAGATTTACAAACGAAATAGAGCCCAAACATGCAATCTCGTTTGCCCACCCCTTAACAACTTCCTACATATAGTCAATGAAGAATTCTACGTACTAACCCTCGAGGTACGTTCAAATTTGAGACCTCGAGGCTTCATCGTAGTACAAAAATTGAAAGAGGATACTCGTATCAGCATTGCCTACCACCTAGGTGCACAACGAGCACAAATGCAAAGGATGATGAAGGTTGTACGACGTTCATATTATGATTGCGTGGTATTCCGCATCGTATCATGGTGAAGGACAGCGCTACGTTCTACAGAACTATACGAAGCGGCAACGTGCAGTCGAGATTGTCTTGAATACCTGTTCATAGCTGAGACAGGTAGCGTGGGCACAGCGATTAAATGTCTATATCAAGGGAGTGATCCCTTGCTCGTTGGTAAGAAGCATTCACGCGCACGTGTAATTTTTCACACAACTCTCTCCTATTACATACTTCAGACTTGCAACAGGATTTGAGCAAATTCAATCTCATATCGCACTCACTATGGCGATACCTCTAAAGTTGGACCATCTCTACGTGGCTTTTCAGTATCCTGAAAACCCAATTGTCAATTACGAACAGCGTCCCGATTTCCTGCCCGAAAATTTACGAATGCAGGCTAACGGGGACCCGGAGCTCGAATATGTCAGTACCTATCGTACCTGCCAAACCCCTCTGCAGTTAAAGGTCTAACAATTCTCAGACTTGGAGCTTCATAATCTCGTTTAAACTAAATGGCGAAGCTCTTGTTAAACAGATCGCCTTAGTATCCCTAGCCACTGCTAGAACCAACCCGGAAGCATTGCGTGGGCCTCTCCCAAACAAGCATCTGCAAATACACGACCTCTTCGTCGAGGTACGTATGCGGCATCCGGGGGCACTTGCAAACATTCCGCGCCTCATGGTACTTCTCGAGATACAGCCCATAGATAGATACTCTTTTGAGGAGTTTCTTTGTACCCATCACGATGTGACAAACTGGGCGCTCATTGATAATGAAAATCACGCGACTCATCTGTGGGTGCGGAACATATTGATCGACTACGAAGCGATAGATATCAACGATGATACAAGTGAGATTTCATCCGAGCCTTGCCATTACAAACATCAGGAACGTACGCTGACTCTAGCTTTTATGTAGTAATGAAAGTCGAGGAGGCTGCGCGAGAATGTCTACGAAAGCATAAGCTTCTGAGACGCGGGAGCCATGATTGGACCTCACCTGCCGGCACTCCTTTGTGGCGGGCCTACGTTTATGACGCAAATTACCCAAGTTATTATCGGTAGATGGCAAGTAACGAGGGGGACGAAGGGCCAGTTTTGAATAGGAATTGGGAATGATTTACGAAGTATTCCATGCCGTGTAAAGGGTGTATTTAGGCGCCCTTCAGATATGACCTATCGTGTTGGTAATGCTTGTTTTCATGAGATATCAAAGGTACCTAGACTTAGAATCAGTTTTTTCATAGACCTAAACCCAATGCTCTCCTTTTCTCCTAACTTCTGAATACAATGATATCCTCAGTATTGGCAAAAGCACTGTCTTAGGCAGGCGTAATAGATTCAGAAGGCTCTGGCTTTGTTCTCGAATCAGACCTTTCAGCAACCTCGCTAGACTCACTCGCAGCTGAACCCTTCTTGCCCGCAATCAACGGCCAGTGACCCTTAACTTCACGATATCTCATGACTCCCAAAGCGATGACGATAGCAATCCAGTAAACGTTATACGCGATAACTGAGCCGTACGTCGCCGAGTTCGTCCATCCAAGAATAGCATTGAAGATACCCCAGCCTCCACCGCCGTTAAGCTCTGGGCTGCAGCACTATACGGAGCCGTCAGTATTCAATTCGGGCGGAGAGTGAGCCACTATACTTACGTTCACATGCCAGACGCTCTTATCGATGTCGTATGACCCAGGTCCGGTTCCTAACTCCGCAGCGTCGCCACCAACAATGTTGTTCCACTGCTGAGATTCGAAGTACCAGACGGCACGCGAGAAAAGACCCGCGCCGACTAGGTAGAGCAAGCATGTGGAAACAACAAGGAAATACTGCAATCGACTTGTGGTGCCACCCCTAAACAATATCAATACGATTCCGCCTGCACCAAATCATGGCTCGTCTCACTCACCTGTACAAGATATAACCCACGATACTCCCGACAATCAATCCCACAACAACAGGGAGCGGCACAGCAGTAGCGGGTGCAGAGAACGAGACGCCGGCGATGAAGACAATAGCCTCGATGCCTTCTCTAAGCACAGTGATGAAAGGGAGGATAAACATAGCATACTTCTCCGCGAAGCGCTTCAGCCACCCAAGGCGGGATTGACTCCCCACATTCACCGGCGCTTCGAGAGCTTTGGCGAGCTTCACCCGCCACTTCTCCTGCACTTTGCCAACGCGAAGGAGAGCGACGCCAATGACGCTGATGATAAGCGAGGCCACGAGCGCGAAGGCGCCCTCGTAGTTGTACTCACTCTTGTCCCATGCGTTACGACCGACAGTGTAGAAGGTGCCGATAATGGCCGCTGCGACGACGAGACAGATGAAGAAGCCCAGACCGACTCCTAGCCATACCTTCGTTGATTCACTATCAGTATGATCCGTGCATGGTCATTTCGTGGTTGGGTTTGGAGTCGTGGTCGATGAGTGTAGTTTATCAGGGTGTGATCTCACCTGTTTGACCAGTGCCTTGTAAACGGCGACATCGCGATTAGGTCCGTCGAGCGTCTGTTTAAGAAAAGCGAGGAGTACGGAGACGATGATGACCGTCTCGAGGGTCTCTCGAAAGACGACGAGGAAGACGGGGACGGAAAAGACGTCTTTCGTCATGATGAACTTAATTGATCTCTTAGTCTAATCGCATGGGAGAGGGAAGAAAAAAAAGAACAAGAAATTATCAAGATGTATAAGAGTAATCCTAAGACATAACTTAGAGCGCCAAATCACAGGCAGTTTACTCACACCGTACACCAGTGCTACATACGGAATCTCGTTCCGCGATTATCTATTCTATCTGATAAAACACGGATCTGATAATCTAAAGGTGGTGTGGGGCATCCAACCGCCTCTCCTCCCCCAAAGCTTGGTACAAGACAACTTCACAACTTCACAACTTACCTACCTTACAGTGCATGACGGGCTAGGGTTCTTGGTTGCAGCCGATAGCGGCTAATCTAAGTTGCACGACTAGGGACTATTCGGGTTCTAGTCAGCCCATTTTGATGATTCGGCCGTAAAAAATCATTCGGGGTCTTCCTAAATGTCGGCCGGCATCTCATCGTCCCATCGTTTTATACTATAGATTGACACTAACAAATAGTCTACATACCGTCACAGCTTTCATGGAAAATGGGTTTAGTGAATGTGAAAATTTTGCCATGGAAATTGAAGTTTGAGCATCTACTACAAAGCCAGAGAACTATGTAGGCTCGTTTTACAAGTTGGCTCGGCTCGGCTCGGCTTGCTGCCGGCGGCAATATGGGGTTAAAGCAACCCACATTGTCAGCCAAGATAGTATAAGCTTTTTCCTTCTCTAGTCTCGTCTGCATAGATCCCTATTGATTATCTGGCATTGATTTTCTCAGCTGTTGCCCGTGGGTAGAATGGATGTAACGTCAGGGTTGTCATTGCCGAGTTGCCTCCTCCGCTTGTCAACCTTTCCCAATTTTTATTTCCTAATTGCGCTAATGAACAGACAGTGAAGTTTGGAATACCCATTTTTATAGTCTACAGATCGTCATAATTGTGACCCTGACCCCTACTCTCAATACCACTGCATCATTCAGCCTAGCCAACCTGCGTCTGCCACCCTTTTTGGCTAGGGATGCCACCAATTTCCCACCTGTACAGATGATATACCTACATACAAGCAGCCGAAGCACTTAGCCCAAATGCCTTCCTAAGTGCCCTATATTCCGTAGCATCTACAACGTAGAAGGCTAACGTAGAAAACGTACAAACTTACAGATTCAAGTATATAATTAAATGCTTATACAGCTCTTAAGCTATTAAGTAACATATAATTTTAATAAAAAAATAATGCCATTAATTTATTAGTTAAGTTATTATATACTAAATGTTTTAGCGCTAAAGTTACGCAGAAGTATAGCTCTTGCTTTAAATCTAATTATAAGCAGCTGAAATAACGTAAAGTAACTATATAAATGGGAGATTAGTAGCATCCCCAGCCAAAAAGGGTGGCAGACGCAGGTTGGCTAATTCAGCCGGTCGTCTCCCACTTACACAGACTTTTCCTAACTCACCACCTCGACTAGTTCATGCCCATACTTAGCCCCAAAACGACCGATCGAACAAGCCAGACTAAACTACATACCGCCTAGCAGTATGCTCTGACTTCCTCGGTTAGAATAAGTTGGAGATGTTGAGTTATCTAGAAACCTGTATTAGACTATTTCAATAGGGTAAAGCACCCCACTTCGTGCTCTTCGACAACCACAACAACGTTTAGTATGGCGCCACAGGGATCGTATCGGTGAGGACTATGTGACCAAATAACTGGCGATGAGAGATATCACACCAATCGGCCATCCGTTGCTCGTTTCCGCTAGTATCGCCGCTTAGGGAATGCAGTTCGAGGCCCAAGCCACTGCCTCCGCGCTCCTCAGTCGGCCTATAGCGACGTTTTGGGAGGACGGAAGAGGGGTTGGTGTTGTCTCATGCTGCAGGGCTAGAGTATCATTCGTTGCGCCAGTGACACAGCTTCCTTTTTAGCGAGGATCAGATAAGTGATGATCCCAGCAGAAAGTAAAGCCTATTTGCCGGTCCAGTGGCCGGGCTGCCAGACCATCTGATCTAATCTGATTGATAAGACAATCTTGTCTCTTCACGCCAGAATTCACTCATGTATGGAAATCCGTGAAAGCACTGTGGTGCTGGATATTCCCTGTCTGTCTCATACCTGGTGTATGGTATGGTCCCTGCAGCCTATTGCTGTTCGTTCTAACTTAGTGTGCGGACAACATTTCTTTTTTGTTTATCTCACTTACAAGTATACTTTACTGGAGGATCGTTTTGTTTGTGAAATTCAAAATGATTTCACTAACAAGATGCGCCGTGGCCTTGACATTGGCATTAACCTTCCTACAATTCACAACAGCAGCCACAGTAACATATGACTTCAACATAGGCTGGGTGACAGCTAACCCAGATGGCGCCTTCGATCGGCCAACCATCGGCATCAACGGTGAATGGCCAATTCCACGGATAGAAGCCAACGTCGGCGACAATGTGATTGTCCATACCACAAATTCATTAGGAAATCAGTCTACATCGCTACATTTCCACGGCCTATTCATGAATGGCACGGCGCACATGGATGGCCCCTCGCAAGTTTCGCAATGTAGTATACCGCCAGGATCGAGTTTTACATACAACTTCACTGTAGGTTGATATTGACAGCCCGATGAAGAGTGACGATCGAGAGAAGGAAAGAAAGCTGACTGGGTCCAGATCAACCAACCTGGCACGTACTGGTATCACTCGCACACAGGCGGACAGTACCCAGACGGGTTGCGTGGACCTTTGATAATCCACGACCCGAAATCTCCATTCCTGGGACAATATGATGAAGAGGTCGTGCTCACTGTCTCGGATTGGTACCATGAGCAAATGTCGGTGTTGCTCCCGTCCTTCAATTCGAAGGGTAACCCAACCGGTGCAGAGCCAGTGCCGCAAGCGGCTCTTTTCAACGAGATGCAGAACCTCAAAGTCGCTGTGCAGCCCGGCAAAACTTATTTGTTCCGGATGATCAACATCGGCGCCTTCGCGGGCCAGTACATCTGGTTTGAGGGTCACAACATGAGCATCGTCGAAGTTGACGGCGTCTACCACCAACCGGCTACAGCCGAGATGATATACATATCTGCCGCGCAGCGATGCAGTTTCTTGCTAACAACTAAGAATGAGACTACGGTCAATTATGCCTTCGTGGCAAGCATGGACACGGTAAGTCATATATACTCTCGGCGTTAGACTCGGCTCGGTGTTAGACTCGGCGTTAGACTTGGCAAAAGTGTCTTTGCTGATAATACGTTCCAGACATTATTCGATACTCTCCCAGCAGATCTAAACTACAACGTGACGGGATGGCTTACCTACGACGATGCGCAGCCGTTCCCGGAACCTGCGTTGGTCGACGAGCTGGACCCCTTCGACGACATCACGCTAATCCCATACGACAACCAGACACTCTTTGGGGAGCCGGACAAGACGATCGAATTAGACGTGATAATGGACAACCTGAATGACGGCGCAAACTAGTACGTAGCCACAACTACCTACACTCATCCCCATGCCCATAATCTACTATCCACCTTTTACTCAACCATGAATCATCATCAACTAACCCATTTCTTCAGCGCCTTCTTCAATAATATAACTTATAAAGCGCCCAAGGTGCCCAGTCTGTACACGGCACTTTCAGCGGGCGAGCTAGCCACAGACCCGTCGATTTACGGAACGTACACGCACGCGTTCGTGCTAGAGCGAGGCGAGATCGTGCAGATCGTCGTCAACAACCTCGACACGGGGCGTCACCCCTTCCATCTGCACGGGCACAACTTCCAGGCGATCTACCGATCCGCGGAGGAGGCGGGGACGTTCGAGGACGCAAATGTCACCGAGGCAGATTTCCCTAAGACCCCGATGCGGAGAGACACGTTTGTCTTGTATCCGGATGGCAATATTGTTCTAAGGTTTCGGGCTGATAATCCAGGTAGGCGACATGTTCAAGATAGTGGCAATATCTTCGCGATGACTCCCTACTAACAAAGCCCCCAATAGGCATCTGGCTCTTCCACTGCCACATAGAATGGCACGTAACATCGGGTCTTATCGCAACAATGGTCGAAGCACCTCTCTCCCTACAACAATCCCTAACAATCCCTCAAAATCACCTCGACGCCTGCGCCGCACAACAAATCGCCACCACCGGAAATGCAGCTGGTGACACGGTTGACTTTACCAATCTCAAAGGCGAGAATGCGCCACCGGGACGGTTGCCTGATGGGTGAGTTATCCCTTGGCACGCACACCACTGTCATGCCATGTCAAAACCATCACTGACAACACCAAAAAACAGATTCACAACCAGAGGAAAAGTCGCCCTGGCATTTAGCGCTTTAAGTGGGATCCTGGGCGTATTAGCCGTGGCATTCTATGGCCTCGCAGCAGATCCCACGGGCACCCCAATCTCAAACCATGTTACGGAAACCCAAGCGCAAAGCGCAGGGTCCGTCAATAGCTCGGAGGCGAATGCGGCGGGGGAGCCCAAGGAAGTTATGCTCGCTACGGCTGGGTCGGGGGGTAGGACGGCGTAATTCTTAATTCAATTTCTACATTTTATACTTTCATGTTGGATAGCTTTCTTGCTGATCTAAAAAACAATAAGCGTTAAATTAAGGTCGACTGAGGCCCGTCCAAGCTTTAGAACTATAGTGCTTGATAGCCGTGTGATCACTAATTAATATGCTAATTTTGCATTGATAATATACTGTTTTTATATTTATACAGGATAAATCTGACTTAGACAACAATGACAACACGCAACACAGCATCCAGTCCTTAATTGTTCTAAACTTATTCCACAACATAATACAGCTTAACTACGACTTACTGTGGTATTAAGATCTTAACAAACTACTACAAAAAAAAGCACTTAGCCTGAGAGCTATTCTCTCACGGAGTTGTCTAGCAGTATGGCACAAGTGAGCTTACCAGTGCCAGTGAAGTGATCGTATTGCTGTCCTATCTATTCTATAGCAGAATTTCTACAGCTTAAATATTCGTGTGTAAGCGTACGTGGCCCCTGGCGATATAGAGCGTTCGACGTGGCCGGCGGTGGTGATATCCAATCCGCGAGCCTAGTCGACCCCGGCCCGCATGGCGTCGTAATTCTTCATGATCTTCGCTATCTGAGTCTATCTCTGCGTGTAACTTCTGAATAGAGCATTCTCGATCGAGTGCTGGCTGTGCTTCCTTTTTATGGGATGCGTGTAACTTCTGAATAAAGCATTCTTGATCGAGTGCTGGCTGTGCTTCTTTTTTATGAGATGCGTGTAACTTTTAAATAGAGCATTCTCGATCAAGTGCTGGTTGTGCTTCCTTTTTATAGGATGGGAGCTCTGAAGCTGATGCTGTAGCTGGTTTTATTTAAATTGACCGCGAAGCTGTTAGTGGATGTTGTTGTTAATAAAGAAGAAGCTTTTTTTTGGGCGAGCTGTTAACTAAGTAGGTTTTGGGACATTATTAATTTTATTTAGTTGTTGCTGATGTGGGAGAAGTTTTTGCTGTGATAGTGTATTTGTTTGTTCTGCTTTAGTGCTTGGTGAGGCGTTCTGAGTGATAAATACTGCTGTAGTAGGCCCCTGGCAATATGGAGCGTTCGACATGGCCGGCGGTGGTAATACTTAATCGCCGAACTTAGAGTTACTTGCGCTGCTATTATTACTGCTGATGATGGGACTAGACTTTTTATCTGATTCCTTGTTCTAATACTCTTTTAGACCCCCTGAGCGGCATCTTTAAAGGACTGCGATATCGTAGTCCCACCAGATGCGTTGGCACGCTCGCTTATCGCGAGCTCCCCAACTTGACTGGTATGCTCACAACCTATTGTGCCCTTCAGCCCACCTAGGAGCGTACCACGATTGGAGTGCTCCGTCACATATTCCTTGTTGTAAGCGGCAGGGGCATACCACCTAAGTCAACAGTCTTTGGTGGACATCTTCATAGAGATGAAATCCTCAGGAACAATCTCGCTGCAGCCACCAGTAAACATCTTTCATAGAAATAAAGTCCGAGGGCAATCTCGCTGCGGCCATTATCAAACATCGCACCCACGAAAGATCCATTTGGTTCGTAGACGTAGCTCTCTCCGTCCCAATCTGCGAAGCGCGCATCGCTGTCTACGTCACGGGACTCGCTGGTATCTGTTTGTAGCATAGGAAGTGTCACGGAACGCTACGGAGTACCCTCCGAGAGTCAGGGGTATAGAGGCACGGGCCTTCAGCCCGTGCCTATATATATACTGGCTACGAAACCTCTGCTGTATAGATAGAACTTCTCCTTCTCTGTGCAGTAACAATAAGTCATTACTGGAACCACCAGCGGTGTAGACCGTGACAGCAAGTGGGCCACGTACGGTTCGGCGATCCTTCTGCTAGAAAATGTCTATATTAGTAGCATATTTCTTTTATGTAGTGAAGGCACGGGTTCTGACTAACCTTAGCAAGAGCCCGTAAGTTGTTGCTTATAGACGACAGCCTGTTAATGTTGTTCTAAGGGAGAGTGTCGTCTTTATCGCTGCGGATCCACCACTTCCTGTTTGCCCATAAGCCCTTATTCAAAAGCCTCTCCCATGTCGAAGGCATATAGTCGATCCGTGAGTATGTGTTCCATCAACTCGAGCTCGTTGTGGTTGTGTGCCAAATGCAGAAGCTCATATGACAAATTGTAATCTTCCTCACTCAAGTTTACGTCGGCTGAGCTGTCCAGTGTTGAGCGGCGCCTACGCGACCTCCGACATGCCCAAAACGCTGGTCAGCGCATTCTGCTCATTAGGTGAGAAAAATATAGCAGCTTATAATGAGCTGTCATGCTGACCTCGGAACTGGTTTTCTCGGGTGGCTTCACACTTGGATTCAAAGGGTAGCCAGCCTTATTGGTGGCCACAGAAAGCGTAAGCCCCTGCTCTCCAGGACAAACTAAGGAAATCATGACAGTTAATAAAAAAGCCCGTGTTAGGATATTCCTGGCCTTTTTTTTTTTTTTTTTTTTTTTTTTTTTTTTTTTTTTGTTAAAAATTTTTTTTTTTTAATGTTTTTTTTTTAAATTAAAATTTAATAAATATTTATTATTAAAAAAAAAAAATTTTAATATAAATAA